>JAHLSL010000019.1:12491869-12532772 GCA_025920805.1 Petroica traversi
CGTCAGCAGCGGCAGCGCAGCCCGGCTCTGCCCAGAGCGAGCCTCCGCCGCTCCCCAGCAAATCAGGGCTGCCGAGGCTCCTCCGGAGAGAGGGAGGGAAAAAGGAAAGAGGAAAAAAAAAAAAAAAAAAAAGGGAAGGAAAAAAAAAAAAAGAAGAAGCGTACGCCGGGGAGAGCGGCAAAAGCTGGATGCTGGGAGGTTTGTGGAGGCAGCCCTCCCGCCTGCCTTCCTCTCTAGACCACCGAGGGCTGTTCCCCGGGCACGGCAGGGAGTCCCCTGCCACCGCTGCACAGCACAGGGATCCCCACCTGTGTCCGGAGGAATCCATCCGGTTTTTGGCTCATCAGCTCCTGGTCCAAAAGGCATAATGTAAAACTGAAGATGACTTTCAAGTTTGCACTCCACTACAGACCACAACATGCCACATGTCAGGAAGCATAAAAATTTTGTAGGGCATAGAAAAGCAGTTTGGGAGGGGATTAATCCTACTTGCACGATTCCAATTTGGGAAATACATAGCTCCCCTTAGAGCACAAATTTGACTTCTGCACTCTATGCATATAGGTGTGGCTGTTGGGTTTGAGACTCTGCTGCATCACTGTGCTCAGAGGCACTGCTCACTTTCTTCTCTGGGGGACCAGAAGCAGCTGAACTTGCTCTTTTCCAGAGGAGGAACTGACCACAGGAATGGCAGTGATGGCTTGGCTGCAGAAGAGTGACAAATCAACATGGTATGACACTGCACGTTCAGTCCTGGTACAGCAAAGTGGATAAATGAGGCTTATTCTCTCTTTAGATAGGGCACTTTGAGAACTCCCAAAACTTAGGAGATCCAAATTACACTCAGTGCTCTGATATGAGTCAAGGGGGGAGGGAGGGGCAGGGAATAGCTCTTTTAATTAGCAGCATCTCTGGGGGATTTAAGAAGAGAAAGAGGTTTTGACAGTAGGAAGCAGCACAGCATTTCTCAGATCTGCAAAACTGAACTGTTCTGTATTTCACGTGGAATCATAGCCAGACACACACCGCCCTCTTCACCTGCTATGCAAGAGAGCTGCTGAGCAGATCTGGCACACCGAAATGTGCCTGAGAAGGAAATAGAGCTCAAAAGGAAAATGCATGCCATCAACTAAGAGAGGGCATAGCTCTGGTCACACAGTTGAAATAACAAGACTTGTATGCTCTTTTCCACCAGGAGCTCTGGAAGCCATCACAAATCACAAGGGAATGGACTTGACAGCTAAGATGCACATTAGAGTTAAAAAGGTTTGATTTGAAAAAAAACCAAAACAAGAGGAAAGTAAGAAAAGGACTGTGTTGCTCTGACTCAAATTGAGTCTCAAAAGCAAGCTGGGAGACTTGAGAAATATTTGTGAAAAAAACACCAAGCATTTACTAGCTTGACCTTTGGCAGCTCATGCACTGCCCATTACAGAGGAAGGTGTTGACATCACTTTTAAGCAGACACATCACAGGAGTACTAGTGGTCCCCAGCCACCCAGTACTGCAGGCAGATTTGCCCCACAGTTACACTATTCTCTGTGATCCCTTTTGTGTATATTCTGCATACATAATGGCATCTTTCATCTGAGGATCTACAAGGTTTCCAGCACATTGATTTAACCTCAAAGCATCAAGCAGTATTAACAGGCTGCTCCTACAAACAAGAAATCTTTGCAACAGATTAAAGGTAGTTGGTACCTCTGGGCTATCAATGACGGCCTAAGTTTCAGAGCTCTCAACACCCACAGTATTTTTTTTTCTTTTTCAAATGCTAATTTCTAATTTCAAAGTGGATTAGATGCCCAACTTGTAATGACTTTTGTCAGAAGGAAGCTCCAAGGAAGTTTAGGTTTCCATGAATCAGCAGTTTTTAATATTATATCTTTTTTGGAAAACAAAGAGCTTTTTCAGTAATTAACAGCAAGCCTGAATCCATACCCTTCTTACATGGGTGGGAAATGTGAATAATCCCCCTGCACTTCACTGGAATTAACTCAGTGTCCATTCACACAAAAGGAAGACACCGAATGACAAGTCCAGGTAGCACAAGAAGAGACTGATCTCCTGCCTTGCAATGGGACAATAACTTTACTTTTGCTATTTTCTTTTGTTTCTGGAGGTGGTGCTTCAGGCCTAGATGTCAGGAGCAAATGTTTGGGTTCCATTCACCTCAACTCCCAATGCATCAGGCTTGGTGCAGCCCCAGGCAGTCCCTTCTCACCTTCTCGTTAGGCCCTGCTAGCAGCAAGTCACGCAGCCCCTGCTGCCTGCTGTGGAGGAGTTTTTAACTCCTACATTTTGCTTATTTAAAACCAGAAGCAGCTTGGGCAGAATGCAGGATGCCACACACTGGCAGTCGCTCTGAGCACCCAGCCTTTGAACCCCCTGCACCCTGCTGCTCTGACACAAGCTCCCTGCTCCCTGTGCCACTACCCACACACCATGTCCTCCCCATTGCACTGATGCCAGAACACCTCTCCCAGCCTTCCTCTGCTACACCATTCCCTTTCCTCTTCAGATATCCAGTTTGGCCCATCCTCCCCCTCCCTCCATTAGCACCATACCTTTTGGCCAGAGACCTCCCAACCATCTATTCCTCCTCATCCCTTACAAGAGGTATCTCTTCATCTTCCCTCCAAAGCAGTTTCGTTCCCCTTGTACCATACACCTTCCCTTTTTCTCCATTTCCTGTATTGAGATGGCAGGACCCAACTGTTTGAGCAGGAGTCAGAGTCACGCGGGAGAATCACACATAGCTGGGGAAGCGGGTAAAATAGGTGGAAAGCTCTGCCTTCCATTCTCTTCTTTACCCATCCACCCCTTTTGCTGTTCCACTTTCTCCCCTTTGGTGATCACTTGCAACTTCTTTGGGAAAGCCTTTAAAAGGGAGGAAGAAAAAGCCAGGGAAGAATAACAGCAAACACAGCCTCCGATGCGATGCAGGTAAATTAGAGGTGGGGAAGGAAAAGGTGCCAACACACAGACACACACACACATCTCCCTTCCCCATGGGGTTCCAGTCAGAGGAAAATAGTTGTAAGGAAAACAGGCCTGTGCAAAGCATTTGACCACTACAAAGACTTTTTTTTATAGGGGAGAGGAATGGGGAGACACACGGTTTCTGCCAGGAAAAGATGAATAGGCAACCCTGGAAGAACAGGGACAAGGATTATTGCCCAGCTCTGGGAACTGATGCCTAAAACATTCTTGTGATTCCATAATTGATTGGACATGGCATTCAAAATAGCACATAACAGAAAAGCAAGACACAAAAATGCTATCAAACTCAGCAAAAAGCCGTCTCAAGTCCAGCCAACGATGAATTAGCTGGGCACAGCACTTTGAAAAATGGCAAGTACTATAAAAGTACTAGCATTAGTACAGCATTATTAAGAAGATACTTCTTAGCAGACAGGAGCTTGGCACTATCTGTCTAGACGGGCAGATGGGTTTGGAGTCAAACTTATTTTTTTTTCTTTTTTTTTATTATTACCGTATCCACTTCCATTTATTAAAAGCAAACCTTTCTGTCCATGACTCATGCAGCTTAACTTTCTGCATGGCAATGAAACAAAATTCTCATAATTAAGAATGATCACTGCAAACAGATGAAGGTAAGATTTAGGAATCAAACCAAATCTTCTATTTCTGTCTTCACTCACTACAAACACAATGCCCACTAAGTGGCCAACGTTACCATTGCCTTGGAATATGTAAGTAGCAAACCTTTAGATGAGCTATCCTTAAGTAGAACTCAGTGACACGGCAGGTTAGATGCATTCTTGGCACTGGTTTACTGACCTCAGTGAAGAGATTTATTTGGTCTTTTGTCTCTAACTCTCACTCTGCCAGTCACTGCCAAATCCACCCCATTTTAAGACTACTGAAGGAACAATAAGTAAAATTGGCTCCAGTGTTTTGCAACTGAAATCCTGCCTATAGAAGATCTACTGCAATTAATTCAGCACTGCCCTTTGCCACTTTCATATCTGTGGCTACTTTCTGACTGAGAGCATTAACTGGATTATCAAGGATTACCTCCTGCTGCAGTTCTCCAGCACCCATTATGAACCACAGGTTCACATTTTATGGGTACATGATGCTTTGGGATGCACCTGAGGCCATGCCCAAAATATACAAGAGTTAGCTTTCAGAGAGAATAATAAACCAAAGATTTTAATCTCAGTTAAGGTTTTAATTTTTTGATTTATTTTGTTTATTCACAATCATTAAAAGGTTTAACTGTAGTCTGATTTAATATACACTGACTACAGGAAACCAACAAAGCAATACGCAGTTAGTACAAATTAATTTTCATTTCAGTAGGGTTCCTAAACAGCTCAACAATAATGGAGGCAAGGACAACTCATTTTCCATTAGCAGCTCTAGGACCACAAGCTCCACAAGCTTGCAAACATCTCTATGGAGATCAACATAGACTATTTTCCTTTACTGGGTTGCTTCCTTCTTTCTTTTCCATACCATTACACCCAGTCTTGCATTTTAGTTACAAAACTATTTTTAGCTCTTCTATATCTTCTCATCTAATTTAAAGAAGGATTAAAGCTGAAGTTTACCTTAAGCATAAGCTTGAGTCTCACTGAGTCAAAGAAGAATCAATTCTCATATTTATGGACTACTATCAGAAATAGAAATGCCATCCTGAATCATAACTGCCTCTACAAATCCCCTTTTAAGATGCCTCTTCCTCTTGACACCTATAATAAAACTATCTCAGTGGCCAGGTTAATAGGCAGAGCCCCCAACTGCTTTTATATCATTTGTCTTCGTTAGCTGCAAGATCTACCAGGGAGGGAAGGCACTTTAATGGGTGTTTGCATAGCACCCAACACAGTTCAACTCTCATCTTAATGAAGGTTAATAGCAATTAAGGGAAGCAGTAGTAGGTCGCGTTTAAAGTACAATGGATGTTTATGCTTATCAACATACTAAAATGTTATTGGGAAAAGGTAACAAGGCCTGCTGAAAAATGAACACATTTATCCTTTATCTCTATTGCCCTATATGCCAAAATGTCCCAGGTTGCTTTCTTCAATGGCTGAAGGATTACTTTAGGCTCAAGGATTCCTTACAATTGAAACATTTCTGACCCGGCATGTCTAAACAAAAACTTTAGGTTCACTGACTATCTTTCCTGTCAAGCTATCACTCTCCATTTTTACTCTCTCAGAGTGACAGAAGAGTAGAAAAACCCAGATGGGACAACAATAGGTAAATTTACTGAAAGGGGAAGGGCTGGTGTTTTTAATCTATCAAATATACTTCGTGAAGAAAACAACAACAAAGCAAAACTTCAATTTACATACGGTAATTTCTCTGTCTCTAGTTAGAAAAATGCACAGTTGCTCCCAGTATGCTGCCTCATCTTGCTCTTACATCTTTCCTTGCACCAAAATTTACAGCAGAAGTGGCTGCTCTTCACAAAACAAGGACCTGGGGCTGTGCCTGGTGGCTCCAAGCCCACCAAGCCAGATGTCACCCTTGTTACTTGCAGCCCGTCCCTGGCCCAGTTTGCCACATTCTCCCAGTCAGACATCTGCAATACCAATAGCAGAAAAGCCTCCATCAATCCCACAATCTCCCAGCTGCTCCTTCCCACCTCCATCCTGCTCCTGCCCCTTTCACTAAGCCACTACCAATATTTATTAATGCCATGGGAAGAAGCAGGCAAACCCTTTCAACTTGGAACTGAAAATGGAGGAGAGACAATAAATCTGATCAATTCCTCACTATGATTCCCTGTGAGATCTCATCAATATAAGGCTGAGGAGTGAGTGGGTGGTGTGATGTGACATGAGCAGTAAGAATGACAGCAATATCACACTGCTGCCTCTTTTGGGGGCTATGCCAGCTTGTGCTGGCATTAGATGGGGATGTTGGGCATCAGCCTTCATTTATGTGAGCAACTGGTCAAAGTTATACTCTTACCCTTCAGCCCCCACCTGAGTGAGGCTCACTTCAGCCCCCACCTCCAGTAAACAGCCTCTGCACACAGCCAGGACCTCCTCCACCTAACGTTTATAGCTGCTCAGATGCTTTGAAAAAGCATTAAAACATGATCTGATTCAGATTACAGTTTAAGTCTCACATTCAATTCATGGGACACTGCCAGTAAAAACGAAGGCAGTGAGGAGACATTCATCCCTTCCTTCTGCTTCAACAGCTTACTCCCTCTACAACTCACTCTCACTATCAGTACTCATGGAGAAAAATCAGAGGTTGCTTGCTGTTCCAGGCTTTCTGTGTTTTTTCCTTGGCAAATACTGTGGCATACCTTAAAGTTAGATGCCTTGCGTGCATCCAGCAAGTTGCATATAAGGATAGAAAGCAGCAAAGCATCACACTCTACTGTTTCCTCACTAACTGAAATGCAGCCAGTTGCTAGCTGGACACAACCCTGGGATATCTGCCTTGGGATTTCTGAAGGGTAAATCCTCCTAACAGCATGAAAATGACACTGTTACAGTTGAGGGGTGGGGGAAGGCAACACAAACAAAAACTATCTTCAACTCACAGCTTTAAACTAAACACATTTCGCTCACCCAAATGGCAAATATTACATGTCTGTCCCCTAGGCACTGAAAAATACCCAAGAAAGGCATCTCAGCCTCTCACCTTCTGAAAAGCTTTTTCCACTTCACAAATAATGAGTATCATGAACAGCCTCTCACTGCAAATGTTTAATTTATCACACATCCCTTGAAACAATAATTTTAGGACTGGGTTTACTCGGTCACCACCAGGCCCTGCTCCCAGTCAGCCTGTGAGCAAACATCTGTCCAGCTGCTCCCACAGAAACACATGCACGGCCCAAAGTTGCCAAGCAACATCCTCGGTGCCTTAAGCATCAGGCCAGCTTGCCTGCTCTAAAGAAGTTACTCAGAAAAATAGGCTGATAGGAATGCACAAGCTTACATAAGGATTCTGCATTTAGAAGAAGAGATATTCTGCTGCTTTCCCAGAAAATGTTTGGGTGAACAATTTGTTCTTGGTAGAAAAATAAATATATTAATTTCTGTCATCACCTCCCAAAAACCCCCAAAAAAACCCAAACGATTTGTGTGCTAAAGTTTCTAAGGCTGAAACTAAAATCTAAACAAATATTCAGGTTGAAAAATCTATTTCCTGTGCAAAAACACACAAAGCACACACAGCCTTTCCATTCCTTACCCAAATGCAGGAACAAGCAAACATCCTT
Source organism: Petroica traversi (assembly GCA_025920805.1). Classification (NCBI taxonomy): domain Eukaryota; kingdom Metazoa; phylum Chordata; class Aves; order Passeriformes; family Petroicidae; genus Petroica; species Petroica traversi. The sequence continues at coordinate 12,499,092 of JAHLSL010000019.1, forward strand.
TCAGTGTACCTGGAGGCTGACACAGCACCACTGGTGACAGTTAAAAGTCAAGCACATGTCAGTGGTTTCAAATACATAATTAAAACAATGTATTTACTAAGAGCCTGTGAACAAACGAGTCCTAGGCTACAGTCTCCTCCACATTTGAACTCATTTTGCCCAAACTTCAGTAAAATTATTTCCAAGGCCCTATTTAGTGCACCAATCAGAGCAGTCAAGTACCTGCACTTCTCAGGGTTTATATGTAGCTCCTCTCTCAAAACAAAGCAACAAAGAGAAAAAGTGGGACTGAAATGTCTGTTTCAAGATAAAATCATGTCAGTAGTGTCAGGGCTTAGAAATTGGGCTGGTCCTCAGTTTCACAACTTGCCAGCACTATTCTGATGAGACCATGGTGATTGATTGCATCACACTGCACTTCAGTATCTTGACCCATCTGCTTAGGACAACTTTGCAATTGCCATTGCACCTGTTAGCATGCACCACAAATGATCCTTTCTCAACCAAAGTAACAAGATCTCGCTGATGCTTGAAGTGCCAGACAAGAGCAATAAGGCTGGAAACGGAGTATTTTCAGTTGAAAACATTGTTTTCTCCAGACAAGACACAGAGTGTAAGAAATAATGAAACCTACAGATATTTTCTCAAAGGAAAAATGCAGTGGCATTGATATAAAGCATTACATTTACACGATGTGCAGCACACAATTGTTGCTTTTGCAGTTACAAGAAAATTCTATAATTCAATTAGTTAGGAATCAAATGTCCCAAACTCCTCCAATTCTGACTTTATTGAGTTATTGAGTCCATTCCTGGAGTTTTGGGTCATTTTACTGGTATTTGTACAGCAGCTAATCTATAGTCTAAAAGTTATTTTTGGTGGAAGAAAGAAGTTACAAAGAAACACAAGCAAGCCAGATAAATGAACTCATAAATCAGCCTTCAGAGGGTTCAGATGACTTCAATGAGCTGCTCTCCTATCTTTCTTTCACATTTTGCAGAGAAAAATTGGAAAGATGAAAATGAAGTATGGGAAAGATTGCACTCATAAGGTTTTATTACTGCTCCTAGTCTGCCACACTCCATCCTTACCCCACGAAGCTCAGTGCTCTGAGCAGCCCTCTGGATATTTCTGGAAGGCAGGAAGGAGCATATGCCCTGGCTGTGTGGAAGCTGACAGGCAGCTCTGCTCACGCTGACCGTCTACCACAACATACGCTGCGGTTATCAGACAGGACTCCTGCCTGCCAGGGCCACACAGGGCCAAGCTCACGCCAAAACAAAACATGTCCCTTAGAGAGAGAGGCTTTGCCCTCTAGATTATCCATGTAGACCACCGTGGCTACACCACCACCACTCCTCTTTATTTGTCATGCCACTACACAGGGTGGATTTGAATGCTTAGAATCAAAGATGCTGTGGCAGTGTCCTGTGGTGCAGAGCCTCCCTGTCTTCCCCTGCACCTGCTACCCTCTGCTTTGCATTAAGCAGTACAAAATCTTGCTTTATTTTCCTTTGTGGGGGATTCTGCCACGCTTTGAAGGAACCTGAAAGTGATTATACAGATGAATGATGAAACATGAGCTCTTGTTCTCATGTTCCACTCAAGCAAAAAGGCAGGAGATAGACTGACTTATTCTTGGAGAACTCAGCCTTGAGTATCCACCACAGTTGTGGTGACGCCTTTCTTGGGGTGAAGAGTGCCAAACCCCTACAGAGAGCAAGACTGTTTTTGTCCAGTGCTCTTAAATGATCTTCAAAAATAAGTGCTTCTATGTCACTAGTAAATTCCTCACTGGAACGTTTTCGGTTTGTTTTTCTTTCCCCTAATTTTAATGAGCAGCAAATAATAATGATAATAATATTAACAACAATAATAATAATTTTAAACCCTAACTTTTAATGAACAGTTCTTGGAACAACACGACAAAATGCCTAGCCTTTGGGAGAAATAAATTCTCTATACTCCACAACACCCATGAAATCAAATACTCTGACGTATGTCCACTATGATGATTAAAGTAAGGACTTCTGAAGTTAATCTCCCCAGGGATGAATTTACAAAGTAAATCAAAGCAAAAGTTTGTTTTTCTGTAATTTACTGTGATCTTGAAATACACGTGAATTATAAGGTCTCTTGCAAATGCTGCATCATCAATGCGGGTATTTTATTCACTTACCCTCTTCAAAGCCTCTCTAAAGCTAAAATTATGTTCCCTGTTATTTATGAATTTTATTTAGGCTAATCAAATAACATTTTCATGTTGCAACTTCCCAGACTTCCCATTAGGTGATGTGTCTAAAGTTTGTATAGAATTCATCAGTCAATGAAAATGCTAACCAGGCAATTACAGCATCTGAAAAACTCACCATAAAACAGCAGTTACAATACATTATGTACATGCAAACTGAGCTATTATGATAAGATAATGTAGCATGTTATATCTTACTTTCTTATCTTTGAAGTCCTTAATACCCTCAGCTCCTCTACCAGGAGTAGAGCAACTACTCTTAACCACTTCTTGTTATCTCTTTTAGTGCCTGTAACCTATAAAACACTTGTATTGTGTAAGGAAAGTTATTTTTGCTTACTTACAAAAGAAAATGAAAACGATGAAAAATAAAGATATTTTTGGAGTGTCTCAAGCAATGTAAGACTTACTAATTTAAAGAATAAGAAGTATTTTGAGTACAATTTACTTAGCCCACAGAAAGTAGTTATAGCTATGCTTAGCTATTCACAAATATTTGAAAGCTTTACATATGGGCAACAACTGTGCTCAGAGATGTTGCATTTAAAGCAGAGAGAGTGAAACAACAGCTACCTGTAACCATGCAGCCAGAGCTGAACTTGTACCAGCCCAGGGAGCACCTCCACCTTCTGGAGACCTGCAGTGAGAGCTCATCTCCACAACCACTGCCCTTATGATCAAGGGGGCTGGAGAGGTGAGGAACACAGCTGGGTTCCTGAGCAAATACATGCCTGAGCATGACTCCAGAGGACACCAGGATCACATCATAAAAAGACTGCATCTTAAGCACTGGGATGTGATCAGCCCGGTTTGTTCTGAAGAACCAACAATGAATCTGACCCTGAAAAAGAAAATCTAGGTTCTGTGGAATAGATGAGATGAAAATACTGACAAGTGGAGGAAACTAAAACCTGCCTGAAATTTTTACCAGAGAAAGTACTTTGAAAGCATTGCAATGTAGCAGTAGTATAATTTTCAACTGTATAGTTTATTTTTTTTTTAACAAATTTCCAGTGTTCCTATACTTGTTTCTACATCAGGTTCACTCTATACACATATATTTGAGAAAATAAAAAATATCAGGTCTTTTAGAGAATTTAGTTTCCCTCTATTTTCTCCCACCCTGATCTGTACCTCTCTGTTTTGCTTAAGCTTTATTGTTCAAAAGAGCAGTAAAGTAACTTGTGGAAGGGAAGCTTAGTGTTGTAGCAGCTACTCAAACGAGAAAATTAAACATAGAAAGGAGAGGTGGTATGAATGATGCTGAGTAATGTGACATTTCTTAAATAACAATGAAAATAAGTTTTAAAAAAATTGTAGTTAATAATAGCATTGTGTATCTCAGGTCCTTAGTGGACATGCAATATTTGGACCTGGTCTTATCCAGGCTTCTTATACCTCTATAGACTATTATTTTCTTTATTTTTGTAGTCTTCTTTGTACTTGATAAAGTTTACTTTCTAGCATAGAAGAAAATCAAATTAATCATGGCAATGAGAATGGACAAAATATCTTGATTTTTTTTTCTCAAGTGTTCACTGTTACACTGAGAATGCATCCACCTGTTCTAACACCTATTATGTTTTCTAGTAAGCAATTTTATGAAGTGCTATCCTCTTATAAGCTAGAGAAGGATATTAGGAAAAACTTCTTAACTGGAAAAGATGACAAACACTGGAACAGGCTGTCCAGTGAAATGGTGAAATCACCATCTCTGTAAGTGTTAAAAAACCATGTAGATATGGGCTTATGGACATAGTTGGTGGTGGATCTGGCAGGGCTGGTTTATTGGTTGGGCTCGATGATCTTGGAGGTGTTTTCCAATCTTAATGATTCTATGATTTTCAAGATCAGACAAGAATCAGAGCAAGCAGTTTGCTTAAACAAACCGGTTTCAAATCTGATTTGAAAGCTGCACTGACTCTGAGCACATTGGTGAGAGGAAAGGAGGGGTCAGACAAGAGCAGTCCTGCTTCCTCCATACCATTTCCTAATGCCCATTCTGCTCTCCAACAGCAGCCAATAATTATATTTGATTTAGATGGCTTCTCTGCCTGAACAGCTAGGTTGTTTATAAAACTAAGAATTAAAGCAGCATTACAAACCACACAAATAAGCCACCTCTCTGCTTGTTTGCACATGGGGGTTAACCATCAGTGGTACTGACAGGCCTTATCTCAACACATTATTTTCCAACCAAGCCACAGAGAAACAGCAGAGACTTTCTAAACCCCTGTTTGGAAATCTTATCACTCACTCAACAAGAGCCTATCAGGAGTCCCGCAAGTACAGCACAGGTGGAAAAAAAAATTCAAGTCTGTTCTATCCATACTATCTGGCACAGTAGATTTGCATAAGCAAACATAATACTCCTCCCTGAAACAAAGAGGTCTAATCTCAACAGTTCAGTGGGTGAAGCCCTCACCATTGAAAAATACGGGAAAACTCATCAGTTTAATGATGCAAGGGTGTCCCTGCACTGTGCAGTCTGATACTCCTGGTGGCCAAGCCCAACAAAACCTACAGAAATACAGTGACAGAGAGAAACAGTGCACTGTCTAAATGCTCTGTTTCACAAATTAGAAGATGACCGTTTAATAGCTGTACAATTCCTTTATTAGTGTTTTATCGATGAGCAGCAATGCTGTATTTGTGGAGGATTTTTTAAAATACCTTTTTTCTAAATAAATTAAAAGAGTACATTCAATAGAAACAGCTACATTATGCTTAGTAAGGAACTAATTATTACAAAATATACACTCATCCCAAAAGAATTCTAGCCTACCATTACAGCCAATTTGATAATTCAATTCAAATGCAGACAATATTTGAAAATTACAGAAACACACTCGCACATAAAAAGACAGCAACTGTGTTTAATACGGACAGTTAGTGCAATTACAATAATTTCTCATCCAAGTTCTGTGTGCAGTTGATTCTGCGTGCATCTCTCAGCATCAGACCTGCCAGGCCCCCCCAGTCCTCCCGCAGCACATGAAGGTCAGCTGCTTTTAATGCCGGAAATTTAGTGAAACAGCTTGGTTTGTTATTGCATTGGAACTGGTTTCAGTCAGGGCAGCTCACAGCTAAATGGCAGGCAGAACAAGCAAATTCAATTAAAATAGCTCTGAGGCAAAAAGGAGATGAGTGTATTAGGAAAATATAAATGGGAATTTAAATGGGTGCTACAAGAGCACAACCAGCCCACATCATAACCCTGTCTGTCCCTCTTTCATACCCATGTTTTTCTCTAACAATGAAGAATATTTTTAAATAGGTTGCTCCATTTCACAACTTTATCTTATCTTGTCATGCAGCAAGCAGACACAGAAGAGCCGGGTTTTCACCAATCCTGTCACACCAATCCTTCCCCGTGGAGGAGAGCTTCGAAAACACTTGGTCTGGAGTATCCCTCTTTCCTAAGCTTATTTTTTGTCCCCCGCCACAGAGAGGAGGCACACAGAGCATCCTTTCTGCACAATGTCAGTCTGAGCTCAGTCAGGGCATGAGCTGCCACCAGCCTCTGAGTGAAGAGGAGGGGAAGAATGGGGCACAACCCTCACAGCTCCAGGGCTGCTCTGCCAGGAACTTTATAAAGTTTTTCAAGGCCAGCAGAAGCATTGCCAATATCCACAAATTCACACGAACAGCCACAGAATCCTTTTTTCCCCCCCTTTCTTTAAATCATTGCAGGACATCGTTCCACGTGTGGTCGAGGGTCATGTAACATTTTCTTGGGCTCACAACTCAGGATCAGAGTAGCTTGGGGCCTCTTCTCTACAGCTCATTTTAGTCTAATGAGTCCTAGAGAAGAACTTCACCCATGAACTGTGCAGCCTCCCCAAGGGTCTAGTCTTCTGGACTAGGGCTCATCTGTGCCTTGCTTTGCAATTATTTAATGCAATTCCTTCCCTTCATCATTGCTTGTGGCACCACTTTTATTTCCCAGCTGCAGAAAACTATCTAGATAAGGGAGAATCTAACCCTCTTTAGTCTCACCAGATATCAGAGAGTCCTACATCATACAGAAGAGAAACAGGAATAAAATTGACATTTTATGTTCAACTACTTCCTTGTCTCTCAATGAACTTTTTTTTCTATTTTTCAATCAACTGTGTATGTGTTTGCATAACAGCTACACTAGACCCTAACAAAAATTTGTTTTCAATGGGTCTCTGTTACTATAATTCTATAGTGTGCAGCAACATCCTTCTGTACCAGCACCGGATCAGATACCCGGAGTCATCCAAATTACCAATTCAGTTCTGTTTCTGTGTCTCTGTCACAAGTTTAAAAAAAAGTCATCAAAGCAATGTTTAAGTAATACATGTTACACAAGTCCAACTTCAAAGTTTTACTCTTCAGAGCTAACCTAAACCAGGCATTTTCTGAAGTACTATGAGCCAAACAAAGTTGTTTGCGGTTGTTGTTTTACTAGTTTTCTTTTTTCTTTTTTTTCTTTTCTTATCATCAAAGTAACGCATCTTCAAGCACAAATATTTCATTTCCTCAAAACATGGCCAAATTTTCTTTGTGGTTTACATGATAGCCTTAATAGTCAGAAAACAAATGAACCTGGGATGAAAACAGACCTCAGAGGACAATGAATAAAATCTTTCCTGTCCTTAGTACCATCTACTACTAGGGTCACCTTTTTATGAAGAAAGATAAAATCTTTTTTTCCTAGATTTTCTTTTTTTTTTCCTCCACATCCATTTTATTTCACAGTTTTAGTGATCCCCTTCAGATGCCAGTATGAAAACAACTTTTTTTTTTCCATTAATAAAGCCACATTATTAATTCTTCTCTTGTAGCATCTCAGAACTCCAGGCAGTGAAAAGAGCTGAAGCTCACTGTAACTTTACACATCAACAACAGGTAACCCTGACTGTAGGCAGCCAAGATTAAGACTAGAAACAGTACTAAAGTGAAATTATTTTGAAACAAAACCCCCTTTGCACAGTGAATCCCAGCGATTTCACATTTCTTACATGGAATTATGTTTATGTTGTGTCTAGAGCAAGTGTAACTTGGCAGGAGTGCAACACTCAGCAGACAGATATGGCAGCAGGAGAAAAGATAGCAACTCTAAAAATAAAGGCTCCAACAGTATCGCAAGCAGGAGCCAGAATTCAGAAGAAATATGTATTCACTATCAGTGAGGTTAAAGAACTGTTGGAAACCTGTGCAGCAGAAGAGTCCAGTCGGCCTCTGAAAGACAATTTTACCTTTTCTCTGAGGGAACTGGACAGGACTTCTCCTTTTACATCAGTAATGCTGAGTAATGCAAGCAGACTGAGAAGCCAATGCTTACAACAAAAAAAATTGACAAAACTAATAGGAACACAATTTTATAGATAAAATTACCCACCAGAATACATTAGCATTATACAAGTCAATACTTAGAAATGCCAGAATTAAGTTGCCTTCTATGATGCGCAATGTCCAACCTTCCTCTTCTTTTTCTCTGGTCAGGAAGGAAATGCTGCCTTATCCAGTGGAAAAGGTAAAGAGCATTTAAGGAATTGAGTCATGAAGACAGAGTTATCAATTTCCTCACTTGCTTTCCTGTGGTGCTTAACACTGATAAACGAGCACTGCAAGAATAGCCATCAATACTGATAATCGCTATCTCTCAAGCCACATTTTCTACACAGGAGACTGAGCCACACACATTAATGTCAAAATCATCCATCAGTTTGGGATGCCAAACTTGTGCCACCCAGGCAGGAGAGCTTACACCACATGCTATCTTCTAGCACAATCACAGTACCTTTCAGCTCAGCTCATCATTTTTGTACTGAGATTCTCAAATCACAGCTCAAACCTCAGAAAAAGAAAAAATCAGATAGGTGACACAGACGCATTAGGGAACTCCAGGGCAATGGACAGGACTGAATGAATCAGTCCAGTCCAGCCTGCTACTTCCTCACCTGCATGGCCTTGCCCTATTTATTGCAGCCCTTCTGCAAAATACAAGGAGGAGGCTGGCCAGCTTCTGAGCACACCACTAAACAAGTCCTACCTAGGACAAAGCAAAGATGTCACTCTTTAGTCCTTTCTCCTGGCTTCCTTCTTTTCCCTCACTTTCTGATCTTCAGCATACTCTCTACTCTAAGGCTTCCCTTCCATCCATCCCTAGTCCTACTAGCTTGTTTAAATCCTCATTGAACATAAACTTTTCCTGCAGTACTTCACTCAGTACAGTCTTGCCAAGAAGCCATGCAGCCTGCCAAGCTAATAGGCTTTGCCTGAAAGCACAAGAACAACAGAACTTTTGAGAAAGAACAGAAAAAAATCCTAATACAGGTTAAACATCATATAATCCTTTCATTCCTGAAAACAAGGTTAAGATAATTTTGGCTTGGGAAAAGAAACCAAATCCCCTCTCTTCCCCACCAGGTGAGGCATACGGTCCTTTTGGATAAAAGAGTTAGATGAAGTGTTTCAAATCAGGAGTAATTATGGGTTGGAAAACGCTTTCCATGAGAAAAACCTGACTAGCAGTCTGATAAAAAGCAGAAGAGTTCATAAAGCATAGGATTTTAATTGATTCATTGAATAATTATGATTGGAAGAGGCCTCAAAATCATCAACTCCTATCTCCTTGCTGAAAGCAAGGTTAACTTCAAAGTTAGATCAGACCGCTCAAGCATTTGTTCTGTCAAGTTCTGAATATATTCAAGGATGAAGGCTCTGAATACTCTCTGGGCAATGTCTGCTGATACTGGATCATCTTTACCATGTAATTTGGTATTTTACATCTAGCAGGAAACAAAACAAAGCATCCACAGTGTGCAGCCCCAAGGGCTGCCATGCCCTCACAGGTATATCATCTGTGGTTCCTGCCACCAGAGAATGTCTCTGTTTCACAGCAGGGAGGTCTCACTAAGCAGCCAAAACACTCCCATCTGGTCATCAGCACTAACTGAGGGGAGGGAAACAGTAATTTAAAAGTAGAATAGCCTAGAAATTTAATCCAAGCCTCCTGAGCAGGGTTAAATTCTCCAGGAGGCTGGAGAACTATTACAACTCACCAAGCCATTTTTGTTTCCCTGAGTGCTTCCTAACCCACAAAGTGTGTAGAATATTCTAGTATTATAATCAGGATAGAGTTCTCTATTAAAACCACAGCCCACCCCTTCCTCCCCCCCCAAAAAGAACCCAAAACAAATAAAAACAAACCTTAACCCAACCTAGTAAAGAGCTCTGCCATTACTAAAAAGAGTGATAACCCAACCCTACCCAATCTATGGTATCCACATTATGAAAAACTCAAAGCACTCTGAATTTTACACGATAAGGATGAAGGTTATAAGCTCAAGGTGATTCCTTTAGACATTTTATGCCCATTCCTCTTAGTGTGTTTGGTAAATACACCACGTGTACTGAATAAGGCAAAAAGTCAGTCCAGAAAATTCTACATGCAAGACATGAATAAACTAGATCATCATCTAAGTCATTACAGTGTTATATAGAGGGGGAAACATTTGCATGAAAGGAAACAAAGTATTTTTTACAAAGTACTTGGAAAAGAACATGCAGTAACCAGCTGGCCAGCAACAGAGCTCTTTCAAATTTACTTTCCAATAGAAGTCTTAACAGTAGGCTTTCAGCAATATTCACCTTCCTACATTGAGAATTTGAGAGATGCAGAAACTTGAGAAAAAAAAATATTTACCTCTTAAAAGAAACCACAGAAAAATACCTGCACATAATTCACATTAGTGCTTTTAAAGTATATTCCTCACATCTCACAATCAATATTATCTCATACTCTTACTTCTCTTTCCAAAATTCCCAGTATCAGGGACCAAACATATATCAATATCACCGAAAATACCACTGCAATACCCCTTTGGCGAAAAAAATAAAATTAAGAAAGCACATTTAACTTCTTCCCAAAGGAGCAAGAGCACCAGGCAGCAAAAACCTTTCACCAGAGGTGTTTTTTTAGAGGATCTGCACCAAACCTGCAGAAATGCAAGAGCCTTTCCTTAGCCAGCTGGCTGTCAAAGAGTGATGGATTACTTAGCTAAATTACAGGAACAACCAATTTTGAGGTGATTTGTTTGATTTTAAATCCTGATTGTGACTCAAAACAATCACCCTTAACATCATCCTGGTACCACTGTAACAGACTTCACTAGGATTTGTGTTTTCATTAGACAAGAAAACCTCAATCAAACCCTCCAGTTATGCCTGAGTAAAGAGCAGCTGCACTTTGTCAGGACATATTCTGAAACCAAAATCAAACCAGAGCCTCTCCACCCTGACTGACAAAACAGAGTTTCACAATACAGGTAGGAAGTAGAGAAAAGTCTACTTCCTGGGCTTACCCATGGATACTTTTCCTTCACTCGTACGTAATAATATATTCATGTATACACAGACAGAGCACAATACTGGAGAATATGACATTCTTTATTAGTTCTTAATGTTTTACTATCTGTCCATGCAAAGGTAATCACAGACTGTACCTCATCAAATGCATAATGAGCCAAATTTTTCTCTACTACTGTAAATCAGTGAAGGTCCATTGATCTAATTACAGGAGAGCAATTTACATTTGCAAAGTGGTGGGGAGGGGGGAATACATCCAAATGAGGAAAGAGAGCAAAACCTTTAATCATGGGAAACCTAATTCAGGAACAAAATGCAAACAGATCACTGCCTTTTTCTTTTTCATCTGAACAGCTGTATTTATACCAAATATTCACACTCAAGAGTTAAATAGTTTCAGAACAACTTACTGGGCTTCAGAGACTTTGACAACTCTCTGCAGTGTTTGCAGGGTTGAATAACAGCAGTTTCCTTCCCCTGCAAAGCCACCAACGCCTGGGACTTGCTTGGCATTCCTAAGGCATTCCTCCCTCCATCCCTTAGCAAGGATAGCCAGGGCCACTGACCACCAGCCCCCCTGTTCACCCTCTCCTCTGCCAAAGGTGACACTGCCAAATGCAATGCAGAAAACTGCACAGCAGTTGTAATTGCCGAAGTGTTTGGTGAATTCTGTGCATGTGTTTAATAAATTTGGGGCGGGGGAAGGATTCAGGAAAAAATAAGATATCCTGATCTCTCTGCCATGCCTTGCCTTGTATAAATTTCAAAATAAAGAGAAAGAAGGAACACTTCAAAAATCAAAATGGACTTCTACTCTATGAACTAACGATCTGTTTACATTTCCTCTTGGTATATGATATGTCTTGCTACAATGTAGGCTAGGTATGAAAACACATTTTAACATGGACATACAGAAACTGCTTGTAAGTGAACAAATTGATATATCAGAAAATTGCTTATTTTTGCATAATGTATTAATAATTTTCAAACATATCAATCTAAAGGTATCATTTTTAAATAGTATAATGAAGAACTATTCCTTTTAAACTTGATTATTTAGCATACACAGACTTAGTCTTACAGTCAAAACCAGCTCGATAGAATTTACTTAATTCTCATATACAGCATGAAGTTAAAGGACAAAAGAACAAACCAAAATGGCTTCAACAGGTATAATGCAGTTTATTTGGCAGAAGTAACCTCTCACATATAAAAAATTTTAAAAATGCTTGTACAGCTGCTTTTTATTCCATATTCAGCCCCGGAAAAGGCTGAGAAGATGCTGAAGGAATACAATTAACCAGGGGGAATCTCTTCCAGTGGTCCTCCCAGACCACTGTCGCTGAGAGAGACAACTTTTCTTTGCTGGGAAAGAGGCTACAGACATCACCCAGAATCCTATAGATCTCCGAGGATAGGACACTTGGAAAATCAACAGTAAATTTTGGGGGATTTCTTGGTTTCTGGTTTTGCTTTTAATTATGTGTGCTGCTATAGTGTTTTCCCAACAACTGCTGTTTCTCTGACCAATGGGTTGTGTTGAACTGTTACCTTCTGAGATCCACAAAAGAAGACAGGATGTCTCTCAGCTCCATACCCAGTACAACCTACCACACAGGTAGAGAAGTTAATCTCACAAAAAGCTCTAGCAAAAATAAATAATAATGCTAGAATAACAGTAATCATCATCACTGAATAGTAATATCATCCCAGATGGGGAAAGCATATGGAAGAAACTGCAAAGTCTGTGCAGAAAAGACCTCTGTCTGCCTTATAGAAGAAAGGATAATAGATGTCTCAGTATAAAAGCCCAACCTCCTGCTGCTGGAAGTAAGGATGTTTGAATTTGATTAATAACTGCAAAATGCTTTTCTCTCCTTTACAAGAGCCTGTTAATGGTATATTACTTTCATTATCAGGAGGAGGTATGTCACTGTAGGAAGGAACAGCAATTGCATCCCTCCCAAACACTGCTTCAAGGCAGAGATTGCATCTGAGGCATAGGACCGGAGCCAGAGCTGGCTCCTGGGACACAGCAGGGCAGGCAGGAGAAGCCCTTGGATGTCCAGCAAGCCCATAATTAACAATCACTGCTCTTCTCTTAGTGGCATCACAAAAGGGAACTTTAAGAAAGATAAAAAGCTCAAAAGAGATTCATGAATTTGAGGTACTGGTCTGAAAACTTGACAGATAATAGAAGTCCTTTACTTGCTATAGGAACCAGGGGTAAAAGAGAACTTAGAGAAAGGCAGCAGGCAAGAGAAATTGTTTAATATGTAAAAAGAAGACAAAAACATATAAGATAAGAGGGCTACTCTCTATTTTATCAACTGTCAATCTGGAAGAAATGTCCAAGTGAAAGCTGAGATGCTGCAGGGAGAGGGAGAAAAGGAACCAGACCATGAACATGAGATGGTGATGACTGGAAAAGAGTTGAGAGAAGGATGTGCTCCTGATGGACTGGCAGAGCTCCAAGCTAAAACCAGAGGAGGAGAGAATTAATTTATCCTGAAGAGTCAAAGTGGTTGTGCACTCTCTGCCTCACACACTCTGCAGCACATTGTGTTATTCTGCTCAGTGGTGAGGATAAAACCTGGGTTATCTCCAGACTGCCATTTAACCATAGTTAGAAAGAAAATCTCCAGAAGGTAAAATCTCCTAGTATTGGAGCAAGCAGCAGCACAGCATTGGGAGGTGCAAGGGAAGGATATTTTCACCAGCAGTAGTGACATACTTAGTCAATACACAAGTAGATCTTTATGTTATGGCCAGAACACAATTTCTAGTTCAAAACATAGCACCCCATGATGGACGAAAGACATGTTGTATGTGCAAAATGGAAATAAAAATAGTTAAGCTACTGTAATTCAGTGTATTCCTATTCAAAACTTCAGAATATTTGATATAATAAAAAATATTTAGAGAATAAATGTGATGAGCCAGAAAACTACTGATTCATTTGTGCTTGACATAAGAACGAATCTAACTGCAATAAAATTAAATAAGTTTCTTCCAGTAAATATGAACATTTGGAAAGTACACATCAGTAGCTAAAATGTTAACTTTATTGCAATGATTTTCTTCTCCCTCTGAGACACTGTGTACATATCTAAGGTTGGCATTAGACATTAATTACAGGCAGGGAACATTTTGTAGAGGTTAAAAAGCAAAAGCTGTCTTTGGTGACCACTCTAGATAGCAACAGCAAGCCAAATGGCTCCACTTCTGGGACTCTTCCAAATCAGTTCTCAGCCTATAAGAGAATGCAAGGCTTTTAAATGGAAGCTGATTTTTTAAAACTTTAATGCAATTCAAAAGATTTGTCCCAGTAAGGGATCCAAAGAGAAACAAGCTTGCCAATGCTGCTCCTGAGGTTCTGGGCCTTGTGTTTCCATTCTGATCCCAGTCAGAAAGTTTCAGCGGGTCTGCAGCCCTCTGCTACAGCTTTAGGAGAGCCACAAAAACCAGAGCAGGAGGGAAAGGAAAAGAGCTGGTCAATGCGACCATAGCATTTAAATGAGGAAAAGTGGGATACGAGGGAAGAATGGGAAACCATCCAGGCACTTGTGAGTCTGTTCAAACAGAGCCACCAGCCTCGGCAGCACAGCACCCCATGCAGCTGCCCAGGGCAGCAAAGGGGTGGTACAGTGGGATGAAGTCAGCAGTAAGGTGGGATCCAGGTGGCACAGGGCTGAGAAAATTGGGCAGAGCCTTGCCAGAGCCAGGAGAGCTTGGTGAGGGACGCCTGGCTTCCTGCAGCATGACAGAAGGGCATGGAAGGGCAGCAAGAGATGGGCACGGGGGAAGGCACCAAGCACATCAGCAAGTGGAGGTCAGGACCATTTAATCATGAAGCAAGGGGAAGAGCCAAAGGAGATAGCTGTATGCTGTGGGGAAGGAAAAGTGCATCTGAGTGTTAGAATAAGACAACAGGTCAGGCAAAACTAGAGCAGAACTTCAAGGGGGAGTTACAGGTGCACTTCAGGAGAGGCTGCTTTTGTCAATAAAAGGGTTTCCAATTTCTTTCTCATTATTTCCTCTTTCTAAGAGTAGAGTAGGTGGTTTCAAATTTTTTTCCTATTTCAAGCAGTAAGAATTTATAAGAAGCGTTGTTTTTCCAAGGCAGCTTGGGACTTAATCAGAGCATCATAGAATGGTCTAGGTTGGAAGGGACCTTAAAGATTTTCTACTTCCAACTCTCCCTTCCATGGGCAGGGACACCTTCCACAAAACCAAGTTGCTCAGAATTTTATCTAACCTGGCCTTGAACCCTTCCAGAGATGGGCCATCGATGGCTTCTCTGGGCAACCTGTTCCAATGCCTCAACATTTTCACAGTAAAGAATTCCTTCCTAGTAATCCAACAATTATAAATTCACTTAAACTCAAACATTGACATTGAGACCACTCACATACTCAAGCAAATGTGGAGTATGTGCATGAACACTGCCTCATTTAACTGCTTGATGGCTTCTGCACCTTCTGTTTTGCTTTCATACTGCAATGCCTTCTCTCACCCTCCTTCTTGCCAGCAGGGTTTACCTTCAAGCAACAGGGTTTTTCCCTTTTTTTTAAGTTGGAAATGTTGCAGCAAACTATTTTAATAATATACGGAGTAGTACCAGTGTAACATCAGCAACACTAAATTTTATATGTGAAGTCATCAAATTCCTACTAAAACATATGTAGGAAGTTATCAAACAGGCTGATCTGAGATGTAGTGCAGCCATAGAACATTTCCTTTGAAAAAAAAGGTAAAGGACTATATTCTCTCAACAATAAAATGACAGGTATTGGGTCTCAGTAGAGGTCAGGAAGAAATTAAGTGATTCCCTCACATGAGAAGCAATTTTTTTAGATTACCATGAGATGATCTAAACCAATCAAAGCTTTTTTTATGTCCCCCCCCCCCCCAATTTTCATCCAGAAAAAAAAGAAATAGTAGTTCATGTCATAATGGGTGT
Organism: Petroica traversi; assembly: GCA_025920805.1. Lineage (NCBI taxonomy): Eukaryota > Metazoa > Chordata > Aves > Passeriformes > Petroicidae > Petroica > Petroica traversi. Next base: position 12,514,649 of record JAHLSL010000019.1, read on the forward strand.
CAAACTTCTCATTTCCAAACATACAAGAAGTGATGGTTTACTTTCCATTAAAAAATAAACATATTGAAATACAGCAGGTAAAATAAGCCCAACCAGGAAAGTTACCACTCCTGCACAGTCTAGCATTGATTAGCTCCTGAGAGCTCTATAAATACACTTTGGTGACAATAGCACCTGAAATATCTCACTTGGTGGCATCATCATTTTTCAATACTGCATTTTTCCTGTTCTGATTGAGCTATTTTGATGTAATGACAAAATTGTTCTTGAAATATTCAAAACTCTGATTATTTCACTCTTTTGAGAAGCATACTTTTTAAAAATTATTTCTCCTAGTACAGATAACATTTACATTTTCCTTTGGAAGAAAGGGATTTGTCTTGATCGCTACTCTTTGTATTTTGCTTTATTTTATCTTTTTCAGCACTGAGCACAGCAAGAAAGAAATATTTGCATGCTAATAAAAATCAAAGCGTGAAAGCAATTAAATCAAACAAAAAGTAAAATCACCTCTGCAATTAACGAAACTCTTCTCCTTTTACAACATTAATTCAACACTTTCTTTTACACACCAGTTGACTAGTTGCCAACTCTTCCCTTAACCAAAATTATCAAGAGAAACAAACTTTCATGAATTCAACATTGTATTGGGCATTGTAAAAAAACTAAAAAAAATTTAATTTTTTTTTGTATGCAGGGACATGTATGTTTTAATTGACAAATTCAGATCACAACCTAGTTTTTCTAGGATCAAAACCTTTCAGGTATGTGTTGCACCCTTACAACTTTGGAGCAGAGCAGAAATTTGAGAAGAAGGATAAAATCATTACAAATGCTATTGCATATTCTAGTTCAATCTAGTTTTATATTGCTATTTACACAGCAATAAGCTCCCAAATAATTCCAGTTAACCTCATGCCTATTTTTTTTATGGAGAACACTTGCAAACCTGCTTGGGCTTCGAGCACAAGGGACTTAGTGCAAGGGCAGGCAGTCTGGCATACAAAACTAATAAAGCCTGGATTACTGAAACTTGCAAACTGCACTGAGGGCAGAGCAGCAAGTTTTGGCCATTGCATTACAAAGTATCACTTCAGAAGGCATTCTGCTTGGATTTTGTAACAAAATAAACCTCAAATGATTTTAATGGTGCGTGTTTGGCTTTAATAATGCTATTTATGACTATATATTAAGTTGTGTAACTTCTATCTTCAGACCAGGCAATTTCATTACTTTCTCCTATAAAAAAGTGGCTTTAATAACTAAGCTTTTAAATTGTTTTCCCCGTAATAAATAAATGACGTTAAAAGGCACCTTTCAGCACTGCAAGGCTGGATCCAGTCCCACAGTAGACGTTAAGGACATAGATTAGATCAAGCCAAAAAAACACTTAAAGCAAAGGTTTTCCCTATTAGCTGTAGCAATTTTTAAACTGAGGTACAGTAATATGATTTTAATGCCAGGTGGATGAGGTCAGACAAAGAAGAAATTACATCAACACTAACAGGCAAATTTGTATCAATTTCATGTCTACAAATTAGAGCAAGCTTTCCTTCAATAATTATTTACCTCTCTATCAGCATAGAAGAAAGCAAAAGCTAGACACTTCACAACATCAAATTCATGAGAACAGAGCTACAATAAAATGATGTTTGCTATTATTTCTTACAGGCACATTAAGAAGGAGGATGATAGCATCTCTTCCCCAACTATAAAGAAAATTTAATGATAAAAGCAATGGTTTGGGTCATGAAACCAATCCTCTCAATCTCAGGCCAGTAAAGTTGCCGGCCCTATTTCTCTTCCTCCAGTTTAAATGAATGTCCTTTTAGCAGCACATTTCTGGCTCATAAATTTCCAATGTCACATGCTACCATGGCACAGACCCAAGAGTTTGTGCAGCTACCAAAGACATCAATCCCCAGCAGAGCAAGAAAGGAGTTCAAGTCAGGTAACCAAAACCAGTGCAAAACTGTAGGTGCTAGTTGGGTCCTGCCCCAGGCCAGCAGGCTCAAGTCTGTGCGGGGAAAAGGGACAAAAGTGACAGAGAGGTGAACATACATCTACTGTGACACAAGTGCTGTGCCCACCATGCTGAGGAGCATTAACAGCTAGGACCTGATCACACCATGGGCTGAAATGCTGATTACAGAGTGGTTTATGCTGGAAAAGACCTCCAAGATCATCAAGTCCAACTGTAACCTTCTGCTGCCAAATCTACTGCTAAACCATATCCCCAAATACCACATCTACACACCTTAAAAAAACCTCTGATCTAAATTAAGGATCTTAGCACTCTTAATCTAGTTAATTGATGTATTAGTGTATTCTCTCTCTCTCAAAATACACAACCTAACACATCAGTTAGCTGATGCCAACTCTCTGCCCTTACTATTTACTTCCACAGAGCACTTCGTGTTTGCTACCTCTACTTTAAAGAGAACAGGTAGATGATAAAGTATTTTATTCCTTAATTTCACTTGGAGATACCAAGTCTAAAATAGTTAAGGCTTCTTAATAGTCAAACAGTTTCTCCTCCTCCTCCCAATCTTTTATTTATAGCTTTCTTTTTCTTTCAGGTTAAATAGGTTAGGAATAATTACATCATCTTCATGACCTGCACTACTTCAAACCATGAATTATTTCTGCTCATTTCCAATCAATCTCTATTTTAGCATTTTAGTACAGTAACAGTACAACAGGAATGATTAGAAAGCTACAAACCAAGTTTTCATGCACCAGAACCACCTTTCCAGTCTCATGGTCTCAAGACTTTTCTTTTCTTTTCAATTCCTGTCACAAACTCTGCAACAGCTCTCCAAGTAAAGCAAAGCATCTCTCTTCTTGATTACCCTCAGTTTTCCCATTTTGCAGCACAGAGGGACCATCCAGCATTTGCTTTGCTCCTTTAGTCTCTTCTGTGCTCAGCAGAGAGACCTGGTGGATACTGCAACACACAGGACTTACAAGCTTCCCCTGGTGCCCCTACCACGTTTCCTGCTGTTCATCATCATGACTAAATCCAACCATCCAGAGGTTTTTCCCTCCTCCATAGAGCTTTATCATATACTATCTTGGACCCAGCCAGGATGTACTGGTGCAGCTGTTCCATGAGGCCTATTTTAGGACCTCGTCTCCCCTGACATCTCCCTTGGCCATAAGACACCACCACAGTGATTGCAGCAGTGTTGGGCATGACAAGCATAGGCTCACAGCTCATCTCTCACAGATTCAAAGCAACAGAATGAGTAAAGTGTCCCATCCTGTTACCTGGTGAGTGACAACAAAAGTCACCTGTAGGACCTTTGTAGTCAATTTTAGCCTCAGCTCGAAGTGAGGTGTTGGTTACCATGCAAAGGGCAGTGTGTGGTGCAGTGTTTGAGCTGGTGATAGACAAAAAAAAAAAATACTGCCTTCCCCTTTTGGTCTGCAATCTGACAAATACATTTTAAAGGTACAGCAGTAGTTGAGATTTGGCCCAAATTTCATTATGCTTAAAATGATGAAAGGATGTAAGGGAAACAGAGATGTTTCCAACTTCTGTTTAGAAATAGAAGTGTAACCACAGCTTCTACATAGGTAACTAATAAACACAAGATCACTACTGGATCACCATAGGACCCAAAAGCCTCAGGTGACACAAACATGTTTGCTTTCATGGTCCTTAACTTCCAGAAGAAGTGTGAAATTAAGAAACATGGAAAAGGAAACTGGATTTAACAATGTGGTATTTTAAATTAAAAAAAAATAAATCAACAGATAAAGAAATGTTGGTTTGTTTTTTTCTTTTTCTACAGAAGACAGCATTTAATAGTAAAAGAAGTCCAGGTGTCTACTCCAATGCCATCATCTCTTGTGAGGCTGAGAGACCAAATGTATGCCTATATGGGAAGTTTAGATGCTATCAAGCATAGCAGGGTCTAAAAAGCTGGGGGAAAAAAAAAGGCAACAAAAGCAACCACAGCAACAACAACTTATGAGCTGTCAAGAAAGTGTGTGCATGTATAAATACTTAAGCCCCCACGCACAACTGCTGGCTGCCTTCCTCAGCCAAGTGAAACCAGCACAGCCCAACACTGGGAGGCTCCAGGGTCTGGCTCCCATGCCCAGGAGGTTTCACCACCCACATCCCTTCCATGGCTGTCCCCTTCAGCCATCACTCCTAATCCTTTCCCCAGCACTGCAGACACGTGGGCAGCCCAACACCCCACTGCAACAGTTCCCCATTTTCACATGGCCAAGGTTCCATCTCGCCTCTCTCTCCTGGCACCAGATGTTTCCCATTAACTTTGTCCGTACTCAGCTCACAAGTGTCAACTGGAAAGCCCAGACCCCAAATATTTTACAGATGAAACAACAACGGGATCTTTGCCAATGACTCAGGCCTGGATCCCAGCCCCTGCTCCACACTTCTCAGGGAACTGGCAGAAATAAGCCAAGAGCTGTCTGGGGATTTGTGTAGAGGATCTCCTCTGCCTCGGAAGGGCAGGCAGCCCTGCAGCCCTCAGTGTAAGGAGTGGGGGCAACAACCACACCCCCACCGTGTCTGAGTAATGGCAAAGGACTGCAGCACTCCATGCAGGCAGGGAGGGAGGGGCTGGTGGCTCAGGCATGCAGTCACACTCAGCCCAGCCATGGTGCCCACCTGCCTCCTTCCTCATCAGTCTCAAAGTGCTACAATGTGCCAGACTGCTCAGGGTAAAAGCTTGTTTAAGTGGCCTCAAATGTCCCTTTAAGGAGAGGGAAAAATCACAACTGGACAAAACCCCACTGTACCAATAATTAAACAGTCCTCAGACATCCCAGGTTTTACTCTCTGCAAGTTTGCTGTTGTGCCCTCTTGACCAAATTTCTGAGTTCCTGCTTCTTCAGTATGGAGTGCAGTTAGTAAATCTGTATTCAGTCTTGAGTATTTAAAAACTTACTCAAGCTGTTCCAGTTAAAAAAAAGCCTATTGGTTCTTCTTGTCTCTGATTCACATCACTTAATATCAGGGCATTGGAGACATGATAGATTAACTATCAAATACTTTTCTATTTTAGTTAAAAATAGTTCAGAATGTGATATCTCTTTTAATTAAAAAAAATTAACTATCATTTGTCAGAGGGCTAAATATAAAAAAAACCTGAAATATTGTGAAAACAATAAAAATAAAGGTGGGAATCTCACATGCTTCTTTAGAGAAGCATTACATATATTGGAAGATATTCTGTTGACTGGATATTAATACCCAATATACATTTCAAAATTCATTACTTCTTAAAAGAACCCCACAATTAGTTTTCTAATTTTGATTTTATAGACAAACAGGCTAGTTTCCAACATACCACATCAAACACTGTGAGAGTATATATAGGAGCTAACCACAAAATATTCCATGATCACATAATTGCCATGCTGGTTTAATTTCTTTTTATCCATGTGCCATTTCATAAAGGAATTATTTTAGCTTCATGTGCACGTGTAAAACAGATGCAGTGTTTCAGGTTGCCATTCCTGGACTGACTGTACTGGAAAAAGTCTCACTCAAGATAATCATCAGCGAAAGCAATGCCTATCACAATTCCTCCTCTGTGTCCTTTATCCACACTGCAAGGGCATTTAAGAAAAGGAACTGGAGTCTAATCTTTAAATTAAACACTAGATGGAGCCCACTTCCCAAGACTGAAAAATGAAAGCTCTCCTTGCAGCAAACTCTTACAGCCTATTGCAATATCTGGTCATGCATAAACATGACAGGACTCAAACAGCTGCAGTGACTGTCCTTAATGCAAAAAGATATACTGTCCAGCAACTATATCTCTGCATAAAGGGATAGTCTTTAATACCAGGCAACTGCAAATGAATTTTTATTCCTCTACAGATACATTAGTTTGGTGTAAAAGACTCACAGTACTTGTAATACATTAGGCACACGTGGATTTTTTTTAATACCATATGACAAACAATGCTGGGTTGAAAGAACTATGGCCAGGTCCAACATCTCTTTATTTTGACAATAAACTGCAGATTCCAATTGTATGAAAATTTTGCACATATAAATTAAAATGAAATAGGAAGAATCCTTTTTCAGTTGGTTCGAAGTAGCTCTAGCAGGAAGGCTCATCTGAGACGTTTGATAAAATGCCGCCTCTCTCAAATGAAACATACCACACATTCAACTAGAGATAAGAGAGCTTTGGTGTTAAAAATAGGATGCAACAACACCAAACCTCAGCAGAACTATTCTGGTGAGAAAGAAAAAGGGAAAGAAAGAAAAGAGCCAAGTTGCCAAGCTCCAAACTGAGCAGCGTCACAGATACTGGATAAATCTATTTATCTCAGGCTCCACCACAAACTGCCAGTTCTGCAGTATTTTGGCCCCACTCTGGAACGGCCTCACAATGCAAAGGGCAGGCAGAAATTGCAGGCAGACAACCCTTGGCCCTTCCTTAGCTTGCCGAAGGACATGCTCGCAGGAACAGCAGGACATCAAGCAGACAATAAAGTTGTGCAAAGCCTCAGTCCTGATCCCCAGCAATGCAATTCTGCTGACAGCCAAGCTATCACTGATTGCTTTAACCTTTGCTCAGTCCAGTCCACTGCCTTCACCTCATTCTTTTCTTAACAAACCTATGGTAATAGCTTCATCAAGGTTAAGATAAGCACAAAGGCTTATCTTTACCACTGAAAACTACCTTTTGCTCACAGTGATCCATCCTGTTCAAACAAAATTAACCACAGTAACCCAGCCTGCCTTAGGGCACTTTATGAACTGGCTGAGAGGAGAGACAGAGGGAAGTTATGACCTACCACCAACATAGATCCTAATGGCTATAACCAGAGGGGAAAATACAGTATCTGTGATGATCAGTGGAAGTTTCCTTTTTCCCTAAAGGGCCACACTCACTCCTGATTTCTGTGAAAAGCGTACATAGTACATTCTCTTGGTCCCACATCCTTGTGGATGAATGCTGGTCTTTGGGTCTTGCAGATTACTGCTGGGATGCCCTAAAACCAAGCAAAGCTCTTCAAACGTGAAACCTGCTGCTTGGAGATTGTGGCTTGCACTCACCATCACACTGACAAGTGACTGCTCGACCCCACAAAGAGCACGCACAGGATGATGATCACATCTGTTTGTCAGAGCTGGGGCTTGTGAGCAAACATACTGCAGCCATAAAAGCAATGGGCTTTGCAGCTGTAGCAAGCACACAGCCAGCTCAAACATTAACACTTCAGCCTGTGAATAACCTGGTTCAGTCCTGTTACATTATGTTTGCCTACCAGTACATCTAAGCAGGACACATATCTGCTCCCAGATGGGAAGATTCATTTGTGTCTTGGTTTTGTTTATTTATTTTTTTTTAAAGAGGGTGAGCACATAATAGCAAGCACCTAACTTTTCCTTTCCAGGTAACTCTGAAAATAATTAGCAATTGTTTCACACTTGACCTAAAACCCTCTGGGAGAACACACCCATGTACTTCCACAAGCTTCTGGTTCTATAAAACAGGGGATTTTATTATTAGCAGGAAGAATATCTCAACAACCACACAAATTAAGTGTCAGCAAAAGGAGGAGACAACTGAGGTAACAGCCACAGTTGTAGGTTTGACTAAATAGCAATGTTTAACTACTTCCTTATCACAATCTTCCTATACAACTATAATTTAGGAACCTTTGCCACTGTAATTTTCCCTGCTTCATTTTCTTTACAGCTATGCTTCTATGTGTCAGAATAAATACTTGTTCATCAGCACTATTATCCATGCAACAGCTGAAAATAACCAGCCACAGGAAAAACACAGAGAAGAACAAATACAAAGGCTTTGCATATGTATAAAAGAAGTTAAAAGAAAAGGCAAATTACCCGGTATAGTATCTGATGCTGGAGGGAAAGTGGACACAAAGCCTTACAGTTACACAAGTGTAACTCTGAAAACACTGTGCAGACACACAGAGCAGAGTGGTTACAGCCAAGGTAAAAGTTAAGCCTAAAATCTAAAGCTTTCAGTTTCTCACAGCAGTAATCCTGATGGCTTCCAGCCTCAGAACATGGAAGGGATGAAACTCTGGCCTTGCTGGGAGCTCACCACTGACCACATCCCATCCCAGCTGGGGCATGACTGGCAAGAATGACAGTTCACTTACTATACAGGTGGAAGGGGATGGAATAGTGGTTATAGAAGTGCAAAAATAAGGAAAAACCTTTTAAATGCCATTTGGAGTTACTAACTGATGCTTCCCATATTCACCTGTATTGCCTCCCAACACAAAGGAAGAAAATCAATCTGTAAGTTAAACTAATGCCCTTCCAGAAGAAAGAAAAATCAAGAAAAAAAAGCAAAACCAGAAATACAACAGAAAAACTGAGACAGGGTTAAATACTTAAATTCATTAATTTGCACATTCATAAGGCATATCCCACTAATAGTGCATTTTGTATGTTTTCTGTTTCTCTCAAGTGTATGCCAGACTAACTCCAATGTTGCAGGCCATCTTGCTGAAAAAAAAAGGGAAAACACATTTGGAGGGTTGTGTAAAACATTAGCAGTGCGTTGGCCCGCCAAATGCACTGTAAGCATCTCTGACACAGCCACACTCCTCTTTACAGGTTCACTTCTTTCATCCTGCAAGGTTGTGTCAGTACCTTGACCCTTTTCTCCCCCTCTACAGAAGCAGTTTGGCTTCACATAACCATCCATAAGAACCTACATCACTCTGGGGAGCTGGCTCACGTTCAGTCTGATCAACCCACAGATTTTCATCCGCCTCCTATGTGCACTCCCACACTATTTTCAAAGGACTGCAAATAGTCATACATCAATCTCTAAAAAAAAAAACCAAACAAACAATAACTCAAAACAAAAAACCATTAAACAAAAAATCCCTGAAAGATCCCTGGAAGCCTTCTGCATGAAGAATTTATTTCTCCTGAAGTCTCTTCCCACAAGGTCACAAGGTAAGTGATGTGTTAACCATAATGTCCAAAATTTTAGAGACTAGTTATACAGCTACTACTGGCATAAAAAAAATAGCATAGAGCTTCTTCAAAGTCTTAGGTTTTAATTGCTTTGCTCAATTAAAAACCAAAAGCAACAAATGTTCACAGACAGCCCCAGACAGCACTCTAGAACGAGCCTGGCCAGGTGCTACATCCCTTTTCACCTTACAGCAGCCACCACCAGCCTGCTGTTATCACACCACCCTCTATGACCATGCCACTTAACTCTTCTGGCTTTACTCTTTTTCCCAGCATAAAAATCCTTAAATTCAAGTGGTTTTTAATGGATCACAAGTTAATTCAGGCTAGGAGGGACCTCAAGAGGTCTCTGATACAGGCTTCCACTCCAAGTAGGGTCAGCTGTGAGATCCAGCTCAAGGCTTTGTTCAGTCAGGTCCTGAAACTCCCAAGGATGGAGACTGCACAGCCTCCCCAGGCAACCTGTGCCCCTATCCAGCTGTATGTCCTCAGAGTGAAAACATCTTACCCTTGTAACCAGCAAGAACTTCTCTCATTTCAACTGTCTCTTGACCTTCCACCACTGAAAAGAGCCTGGAATGATGTCACACTTTTAGTGAAAAGAAAGCACTCCTTATACTTTTAGCTCTGTTATTTATCTGTTTATGCAGAGTACACTTTGCTCTGTGATTTAGATTGCTGTTTCAGATTTTAACTTTGCTAACAGCATTTGCCAGAAATTCAAATATAACTAAATCAGAGTGAAAGTGAAAAACAAATCTAAGAATAAAACTTGGGTGGAAAGCTCATCCATGTGATCACATCAAACTTTCCCTGATGTGCCATGGTGATGGCAGCACTTCAGCACTCATAATTGCATTTCCAGATATCGAAGAAGCATCTCTTTATATAGGTGCCACATGAGAGCCAATTATTCATGTCGATTACTAAATTAGGCCAAAAAAGCAAGATACATGCTGGAGCAAAGCTATGAGGAATGCACTCTGCTAGTTTTCAGACTCGAAGAGTTTTGAGCAGTGTGTCCATCACAGTAAATATGCATTGCCTCCTGGGCCCAGAAGCTATTGCTCTGTCAGGCTCGTCAAGGCTCCTTAGCACATCAAAGGACAGCAATCCAAAGCAGCAGTCACCTTACAGACCTCACTGCTACTCAGTCACCAAATTGCCCTGTGCCAGTCATGCAGAAGGCTTCCTAACTGCTCTTCTAAGCCATGCAGCAGAGCAGTAAAAGACCAGAAATAAGAGTGAAGGTAAATGCAGCTGTGCAACAAATGTACATCCTGCCTGAAAGGTCACATGATATGTGATTAATGCCATTATCCTCCAGGACTCTGGAAATTGACCTGAGACAACAGCTTTCTGGCTGTGGATCCATAAAATGGATTAAGCAACAATACTTCAGAAATGCCCAAAAGTAAACTAACAGGTTTTATCTCAAGTTTTCTCTAAATCTGTCCCTGATAAGAAACTCTTAAGCTTAAGAGGTCCATCTTTTGGTCTCAGCCTCTCTGCACCAGCACAAGAATGCAGGTGACGCAAACTGCACACACTCAGGAGACTGAAAAAGGAGGAGGAGAGGGAGAGAGAGCCAATGTCAGCCTTCCCCCCTCCCCCCAAAGGGGTGTGTACCAGCTAAACCCAGCCACAATCTGTCAGCAAGTAGCCAGTGCCAGCCCCACTCTCACTCCCACGCCTTAGCCAGGCCAGGGCCATCACCGCACCGGGAACCCTCGCTTCATTCTGGCACAGGACAGGCAAGCCCACTCCCAAGTCACATTTGTCTTGTTCCTCAAAACTTAAGGGTGTGCATAAGTGAGGTTGTCACCAGATAAGTGAGAGGTGAAGCAAGTTGTTTTCCCTAATTAAACCTATTAGTAGTAACGAGTCACTCCTGCTAGGTCTAAATAGCTCAGAGATAAATCCCAAGGCTGCTAAGCTGCCAACCACCTCCCATCAGTGCTCAGAGGCAGCTTTTTTACTCCTACAGACAACGCTGGGTAAATACTACCACCTCCAACCATGCTCCTGGAGCAGATCTCCAGGTTGACATATTCAAAGCAAATGTTTTCCCTGCAGCTGTCCAGTCACCTTTATTGAAAGCCCAAAATGCCAAAACTTCCTGCTCAGGAAGCAACAGCAGATACCCCCAGATGAATATTCTGCAGGTCAGGCATCTGCACACGAGGAAAGAGTATGACCCTGACTGAGCTTTGTGCTTTTTTTATTTTTTAAAAAAGAAACCTCACCAGAGACTACTTAGGATGGAGGACCTTTCCATGGAAAATTCTACTACAATATTTAATGCAAACACACCATCAACACATCATCTCTTAAAAGTTCACACCAAAGGCAACACCATGATTAGAAACAGTAAGGAGAACAACACAGTGCTTTTCTAAAAAGCCATCCAATGAATTAATCATCTTCTGTCTGAACTATTTGCAGAAACAACTGAATAAGCCAGAAAAAAAATTAAAATGTTCTAAGCTGTTGCTTCACAGTATGTCTTACAGAAAAGTAATTTAAAAGTTATTACAAAGGCAATAACACTCAATCTCATAACATGACACTATTTCAAATTAATCCAGAGCATGTTAATTCCTTCACCTTTGCCAGTGATAAAACAGAATAAGGAAAAAAATCCCACTCCATCAAGAATAATTTGAAATCTAGTAAGCTTTGCCTGTTGAACTGACAACATCAACACTGCAAAAACAGTCCTGGCTTTCATCAAGCACAACATCCAGCACATAACATTCTTCCTCTTTCTCCCAAGAAAGCAGAAGTAAGTGAAAATCATTTTGCAGACTCACCAAAATTATCCATATTCCAGGAGGCAGCCATTCATCCAATTTGTGAAGTCCATGGTTTCAGCACAGTCATAGCCATCAGCAGGAAAATGAAGGGAAAAAGGAGAAAAAAAAAACCTCTTGAGATTCAATGAACAACACAACATTACTGCTTTCTGTTAAGACTGCATTACAAAACAGTTTCATGAAACTCATTAAATGGACGGAACATAAACAATACCCCCCTCTCCAATTTACTCTAAAAAGAAATAAAAAACCCCACAATATCAATGTTAATAAAAGAATAATAATTACAGTCTAAGAAAGATCTGGTCAAGGCTGACCTCATAAGGAACCTTTTGTGAGGAGGGGAAAATGCATTTTTAAGAAAAGACAAACCTTCTACTGTACCACCTCCATCAAGCAGTAACAGGTGTGCAATATCACATACAGAAAAAGGTATATTATTTTCTCTTACACTGCTGACATTTCGAAATCCTTGACGAGGAGATTGGTAACATTTGGCAAGGAAGAAAGGCAAAGCGATTGCTCGGTTTCGGAATCCTCAGTCAAGGATGGGGGATTGGTAATTTATTCTTTGCAATTAAGGGGGCTGCAGCCTTCCCTACTGCTGAGTATCTACACACTATTACACATCTGCAAACCGTCAAGAACACCCAAGCTGAAATAACTTTTTTTTTTTTCAATTTGGACTTTGAACAGTGTCTGAGTGACCAAACCCAGTGTGTGTCACTTCTCTCCTACTAATAAAAACCCAAGAAAGAATTTTACAGCTTTCCCAGGCTCAGCATTGATTTCTTTTGGCAACTGTTCCAAAACAGTCGACCAATTTAGTTTGGGGTTTTTTTCTGCTTTTCTGTTTGGTTAGGGTTTATTTCATTACTATCCCTTTGGAGAGGAAATGCTTCAAAGAGATCCTCACAAAATGCCAATTGCTACAGGTTAACCTAAACAAACTTCATGTGTGTATGTAAGGGCAAACAAAGGCATGTTCTTCTTTTGACTAGAGAAATCAATTGCATGTGCAAGTTCAGAAAGTGCACAAGGTCCTGAGCACAGAAAGGAGGCAGTGAAGGAAATGCTGTCATCGTCTCCCAGCAGCTCTGGGACCACCAGCTTGATCACCAGGTCAACGCTGACAAGATGCCAGAAAGCCAAAGGCCATTGCAAAGTCTCTTCCAATATACTGGGATATATCTTCTCAGTTCACATGTTTCAACCATCCAGATTCTCAAACCAACCCTTCTCAGGAACAGTCACCCTCACAACTCAATGCCCTTCTACCGGGTCCCATCAAAGGGGCCTGAGACCAGAGCAGCATTTTCACCTCCAGAAATCTCAAGGCAACTCAGGAGGGCAGTGAGCCACCAGCACAGCCCCTGATGTGGTTTCCCTTTGATCCCTGCAGAAACCACATCATGTGAAGGTAAATTTATCTGTTGCTGTCAAAAAAGAAAACGAAACTGGCACAAGCAACTAATTTGCAGCTCTCCCCCTACCCGATGGATAATGGCTGATGAGTTACCTCCTCCTCAGCCTTCACGGCCCATTAATAAGACAGCACGAAAGGCTGCAGGAAAAGGAAGATGATTGCTCACATATTTACCACTTTGCTAGCAAACAACTTTTTTTTTTTTTGCTGTTTTTGTAGGAGCACTTTTACAGTAGGAGCTTTTCCAGTGCCTTCATGTGAAGAATATTGGAGAGGAAAGGGAAAAGGGATTGCAAAAGATTTGCCTTCATTTCTGATTTCTCTTATCAGTCTTGTGCACCCCAGTCCTTCCCCAGAGCTGCAACCATGCACCATTACTGTCAGTGTGACTGCAGTTACAGATTGCCCTCAAGATATTACCTGTCTTTTGCCCTCTGCAAGGGAAGCTGAGATTACTGGGAGAACACTTTTCCTGGAGCAGAAATGACTCCAAGGTACTCCAAGGACTATAAAAGACCTTGAGTCACCTGACTGGACACAGGACTTCATATTAAGGGAAGTGAGATTTTGATGGTGCCATGGAGCAAGCTTAACATTAATGAATTTATCAGGATATGAGAGGTCACATGAAAGCAGATGTCGAGTAGGTGGGAATGGCGGGAAACGTGGTGTGCAAAAACACGAGGAAGGAACAAAACAAAAATGTATGGATGACTCAGAGCTGGCAGAATTCGTGCAGGAGAGCTGCTGAACTGGCTTATTTAGAAAGAGGAGGGGACAGAAGTGCAGTGTGCCCATTGACAATACTGCAGATACATTTGAGTGAAAACAAGACATGGTTGCTGAAATTTAACACATAATAAGGGGCAGCTTTCCATTATCAGCTCAGAAGGTTTGTGGAGGAAAAAAAGAGTCCTAATATGCCATAATGGGATGGATGAATGAGTGAGACATAAATTGCCCTGAGCACTGCAGCAGCATCCACTGCCTACACTACATGCCAGTTACTTGGGCAAGGGTGAGGAGAGATTCATAAGAGAAGGACCACAGGGACATTCTGCATTTCCCCTGCATTTCCTCTTCACATACTATTTTTGCATGACTCTGGTGATGAAACTGAAAACGTTGGTTCAGCTTCAGGCAGCAATTTTAGGGTCAATTGCTTCTTCACCAGACACTGAAATCACAATTTGTCAAGCATCAAATTAACTGTGAACATTTTAGGGGACAGTGAGCTTGAATTACACATTATTATTGGGTCCCCTTCCTCAAAAGCCTATCTTGGAATTCCTCTTGATATGACAGGTGCCTTTTTTTTTTTTTGTTAGAATCACACTTTAAGATGAACTCTGCAATTACACTACTTGCTTCTTGCTCCATCAACTCATTCCTGACTGTTATGCACTCTTGAGAGTACAGATCTCAAGTGGCAGAATACGCTTTCAAAACCATGTGAAGCGTTTTATCCATTTATCACAAGAGTACATCAATTTAGGTTTTCCAGCTGAAAGCATTTGAAAGTTTCCTGAAAATTTTTATAGTTCAGCTTGGACCCAATCCTAATCCACAGACAGGGTAAAAGATTCATCTGGCACCAGCACACCACAAAATAAGTAAGCAGTAAAGCCTTAATGAGGTTAGCTGTGCCCCAAAAGCCCCAAAAACCAGGGCTATGCATCTTTTCTCAATACTGTCTGTTCAACAAAGAACAACCACAAGCCTTGATGCTGCAACTCATAGCACTCTGTATTCAGCTGAATCAAACTGGTGTTTAAACAGTACTCCAGCCAATGCCCCAGCAGGCTAGGAGAGATGGAAACTAGTGAAAATTGGAAAGCCATTGCTGGGAATTATGTCAGATTTGGATTTATTGTGTCACCTCCAGGAGCAATTCTGGGTCAGAATCAAACTTTTATATTTTACTCTTCTATGCAAACGCTAGACAGTGAATATGAAAAATGTATTCTTTTAAATTGAAAAAAAAATTCCACCAATATTTTGCAAGTTCTATAGATCTTCAGTTAATTTAAAGGGGAAGTGATATTTCATAACCAGATGGGATGTTCATAAAACTTTTGAACATACGTAAGTTAGGATGAAAAATAAATTAAATTTGCAGTGCCATGAAAATTTTACATTAAAGTGTTACATGACAAAGTTAAGTTTGGTTTGTTGGGCTTCCATTTCAGGTCTAACTCAGCTATCTGACCACTAAGCTGTTTGTGACAGCTTACCACATCATGAGCCATGAGCTATGCAGCTAAAAATTCCCATTTGCTTTCAGTAAAGCAAAGGCAGCATTAAATGTCAGCAGTATCAAGATTTCCCCTTTACCCCTGAAATACAAAGCCCAAGTGCTATTTGAGTGCCACCAAACACAAGCTGTGCTAAGTCCTCAGAAGATGAGGAACTTCAGGTCTTAGCACAGTTTCATAGGTTGCCCAAGAACATGTCTGTGGAAAAGCCTGGATGCAAATAAACACATGCATATACTTACTATATGCACATAAACACAAATAAATGCATGCATATGCACAAATAAATGCATGCATATGTATAATTGATATAAAGTGGCTCATCACCCAGCAGGTGGCACTCATACCCTGAGCTCCCGAGGCTGGGACAGCCCTGCTCTACAGGAGGCACCATCTTCCTCAGAGGTAAAGGCACCACGGGCAGGAAAGCCCGTGAGCAGCACTCACCACCCTTTTGCAAGGCCTGATTTATCAAGACGGGGCCAAAATTCCATTTAGTTTACTGGCCAGACATCCCCTCCATTAATTCCCTTGCCACCTGCAAGACTCTCCCTTGGCTGCTGCTGGTTCTGCTGGTTCTCAGGTGCTCTTGCAGCCTTTCCAAAAGAGCAGCATTGTGGGGACTGAAAGGGTCCCAGAATAGTTTTCCATATAGAACCATCATATTATGGTGTCAGGAGCAATACAACTAAATGGAAAGTTTCTTTCAGACTTCATCACTTCTTTTCTCCACTTGACACACCCAACTAGCTTTCCATTAGTCCCACTAATAATTTGGGCTTTTGAAGATCTATGAAAGAGCAAATCAGAACTGGCAGAGGAAATGCTGTTTTCCTTTGATTAAAATTAAAGATTTGTTTTCACCCAAGACTTAAGTGTCACTATCATATGTACATTCTTAATACACCTCCTTCTTCAGCTGAGTGGTGCTTCAACTTCAACTGAGTGGGTTTGTTTTTTTAAAAAAAATTCCTTTCCAACTCAATATTCCACCCATATCCATTGCCTCTTAAAAAACCAATAAAATCAGTTTAGAAACATCAATTTAAACATCAGCTCTTCGTGGAGCAGTGCTGTTCCCCGTTAAGAGAATGCTTCATGACAGATTGAAAGATACCTTTCCAAGGTCATTTCATGTTCCAATGGGTTTGTTATGAAGTTGTGGAATGGCAGATAAGGTTGCATGAGATAGTAAAGCGCCTTCCTAAGCTAGTTCTGGGCAGTAATGCGCAACCGATATTTGAGCAAGGTACTTCAAGAAACTTCACATGCTGAAATAAATGCTGCTGCAGGAAGGACAGGAGTAGAACTGAGATAGTGATAATCTGTTTCCCAATTAAAAAAAAAAAAAAGCCAAAGCAAAGGCCATTTTCTTGACAAGTTTGCACAAACGGCACATGTTTATGGCACTTGGCAAAGGTTGAGTGCTTCTAGGAACATTAGGGGGTATCTCTTCTGCGAGTTAAAATATCCAAACCTGTGTAATAACGAGGATTTGATGCTAAAAACTGCTCAATTCAGAATCAATAGTGATGCCTTCAAGTTACAAGAACAAGGATACAAGAGTAGCTCCCTATTAGGCACCAGGACTGATAATTTGCAAGGTTTAAAAAGGGGGGTAAAAATAAAAGCTGCATATTTAAGAACAGCTCTTTGAAAGTCTTCTAGTTACAAGTGCGAAGAATGATGATCCAGTATTTTTAGACTGCTTCTAACAGATCCCAAAAATGGACGAAACCATATAACAGTATCCTCTTAGCAAGCTTTTAATACTGCCTGAGCCTATCCCAAACTCTGAAAGAAGGTAAGCATCTGGCAGCACGCTGAATAGCGTGCCACCATTTCAGCCATCATACTAGGGACTAAATCCTTCCCTGGAAATAACAAGGGAACACACATGCAAACTCCAGAGAGAAAGGGAGGAAAAGATCCTCCTCACAAATGGTTAGCTACATCTTAATGTGGTTTAAAGCCTGAGGAAGGATCACCCGTTTGGAATACTAAAATGCTAGTATTTGGCATCAAAACAGCCCTGACAAAAGCGTAGGGGAGCCTGAGGGGGTGTTTTTTTCAAGTCCCAAATGAGCATTTTGGAGGTCCAACAACCTGACAGGAAAAAAATTAGAAAAATGGCCACCCGGCACTGAACTATGCACAAAATGCAGAGTTTCGGCGCTTCCAGTTCTGCATTGCACCCTGCGCTCCCAGCCCCCCGCATTCCCACAGGCTTCCAATCGCCCCCGGCTCCCCCACGCCGCTGTCCACTGCCGGGGAGCGGGGGGGCCACGGCCCCTGGGCGCTATCCGCAGCCACCCCCGGGGGTCCATTACTACTACTTTTAATTTTCCTGCTAGTATCACTTTTCTAATGAATTGCGGTTACTACAGAAATGTAAATGTCGCCAGCTGAGTTGTTCGGGGTTTTTTTTAAACATCCGAAAGGTAGAGAAAAGGGGAGGGGAGGTGGGGAACACCTCATTAATATCCACTATTAAACATTCTTAACGCTAAAACCGCACCGACCCCGCCGCCCGCAAAACCTTGCGGCTTCATCAGGACTGGCCGCAAGCCCCAAAAAGGGGTTTCGGCGCCCGATCAGCACCGGCTGGGCTTACCAGCGGCTGCGCCCCTGGCCGCGCTCCGGCTTGCGCAGCGCGGCCCCT
>JAHLSL010000019.1:12533172-12627094 GCA_025920805.1 Petroica traversi
TCCGGGACTCGCCGGCGGCCGGGGCAGGTGAGGAGCCGTGCGAGGCATCAGCTCCTCTTGTCGCCCCGCCACGGGCCCTGGTTTAGTTATTTTTATTTTTTTTTAAATTTTTATTTTTTTCCTTTTCTGGGGGTTAAAGGAAAATACTAAAAGCGGGTCCGTGAGGCTACTTTATGCCAGTGTTTCGTGCTGTTAGGCTTACGCGGAGCCCGTTGCCGCAGCGGGCGCTGAGAGGCTTTGATGCAGGCGCTGCCGCACGGTCCGAACCATCTGAACGTGGTCAGAAATGCCCCGAGCAGGCAGCGGCAGCTCAGGCAGGATGTCACAGGGTGAGTACTCCGTGACAGATCCAGGGAAACCACAAACTTCTGTGCAACAGCTAGAGGATAGGGCTGGTTGTGCTTCCCGACGGCTTCCCGAGCAATGCTGCCTGCAAAAAACCTCAGCACCTCAATCTTTCAGTTTGCCTCCCTCAACAGCCCGCAGCAATTTCTGGCTTTTTTGTGTTGTTTTGTGTTTCTATTTAAATTATAGGTAGCTGTTTAACAAGTGCGCTCTAGGCACAGAGGACAGCATTTGGGAGCTGTGGGACAGACAGAAACAAGAATACAGCTGCACTGGTGGGTGTTTGAAAGAGCAGTTTCCAGATAGTGGAAATTCCCCCTTAGATTTGGGAGCAACCACCCTGAAATTCTGGGCAAGTGAGGTCGCAGTTTCTGAGAACACAGCTGTCTCAGCATGGGAAATTTTCAGCCACATTTGGAGATGATGGGAATGCCCATACAAAAGTATGAATTTCCTGGACCAAAGCAGACCGGAGAAGAACCAGAATCACTCTCAGCTGACTTGTCTTGGTCAAAAGGGTAGTGAGACGTCCTCCCAGGCAAGGGGAAGAGTGTTCCCAGACCAGGCGCTTTGGGTGTCATGCCTAAGTCATTAACACCAAGATTATACCTGACCCTGCCAAGGTCTGTAAATCACGCCGAGGCTGACTTATCCCCCGTGGGAGGCAGCCAGAATTGCTGCATTTAGAAAGCCTGCTGGCTGTGCTGTGCCCGGCAAATCCCTCTGCTCGGCAGCAGGGAAGGCCGTCTCCCTTCCCACTGGCAAGCGACATGGCAGGGAGGGCTGTGTCCCAAAGGCCACGGTGCAGGCGGCGGTGAGGAAGGGCTGTGGCGTCCCTTGGCGTGCGGCCAGCAGCCCCTGCTGGCACCTCTGCCTGAAGTTTGCCCACAGTACAAATAATTGCTGAGATCCATCACATGAAGTCTTAAGAGTTCAAAGGATACCCGTGGGGGAGAGCTCCTTGGGAGGCAGGGCACGGTGTGCCAGCTGCCAGTGGCAAAGGTTGAAGTTCCAATGGGGAAATTTTTGTTCAGCACACGAGATAATTTTCTGCGATAAGTTATGCTTAGGTCGGCTCAGCGAGAATATCCTGCTGTTGAAGGGAGTTGTGTGGCAAGCAAATTTCCTGGGCGCTTGCATTTTTTTTTTATTTATTTATTTTTAACTGTGGATCTGTGTACGGCTATTGACTTTTACAGCTTTGCAAATTGATATGCAAGAGGTGCACAGGACGAGGTGAGGGAGCTGGGACACGACCCTGGCCGATGCATCAGCAGGAATGCAGTGATGTCAGCGGAGACACAGCTCCAGCTGGGAACGGTGAGGCCAGGCTTCCCAGCAGGAGCAGGGCTGCAGGCAAGCAGGGAAGATGTGAGCAGAAAGTGGCTTTTGTCATGCCAAACAGATTTCCACTGGTTAATGCAGAATGGACTGAAAATATGAGGAGTTTCTTACCTCTGCTAAGGTCGAGGTGGTGCTAGGAAGGAGCCACATGCGTAGAACAAGTGCTATAAAGGGAGTGCTGGGTTTGGGAAGGCTCCTGGGGAAGCTTGTGCTTTGCCAAGGTGGCAGCGAGTACCTAGGGCGTTAGGGGAACTGGCTTCAGGTAATTCAGGAGAGATCACCCAGCCCTGGAACAAAATGGCTGAAGTGTATTTTGTTCTGCTGATGAGGGAAAAGGCCACGCCAGTCCCTGTCGGGGAGGCATTAATTAAAGGAACTAATGGCGAGTTCCTAAAATATCTATCGGGGTGATCAGGATGTCTGCTGAGAGAAATTTGACTTGCTGGGCTTCAAGTTGTGCCAAGTCATTGTGTTCATCAGGAAATGAGGGTGTTCTGGGGCAGGTAAAACAGAAATAAATCACGCCGTCCCTCCTCTGGTGCTTTCTGCTCCTATTTCCAAAGCCACATTTCAGGAGGTGGCTTAAATACATTTGTTACATCGTTACTTAATAGGATGTAACAGCATTATGATTTTTTTTTTTTTGCTTATATTGTGGTTAATGCTTTTAGCACATTGTATAGAAGTCTTTCCTTACTAAAATTACCATCCTAAGCACCCCTTTCTGAAACTCCCTTGCCAAGTATTCCCTGCAAATTCTGCATTAGAAGAATGTTAATCTGATTTACAGTAACCTGACGTGACAATTTGTAGTAATAGGTGGTAAAAAGTTGAAACCTTGTGACAGAGAGGATGTTCATCTTTGACCATGATGTGAACGCGGGATGTCCCAGGGGGCTGGCTCAGGAGAGCGCAGAGCCTGTGAGCACAGGGTGATGAATGAAGGGAAATATTTGCAGCATCACTCTAAGGAGCCATTTACACCAGAGAGTATCATAATTTCCACACATTTCAGCAGTTCCTAGTGTGGGCTGGCCTCATATATCCAAACTTTTATAGGCCCTCAGTATTATTTGTGTGGCAGTGGTGGGTTTTTTACTTTAAATGAATTTAATTAATAATGCTTCATCTGCCACTGCTTATTAACACACTTTGAGGAGTTCAAGTGGCAGAAGAGGTGGGACTGGCAGCCCCTGCACTTCATACTCTGAAAGAGGAGTCCAATATTTTTCTGAGATCACTCTGAGGGTGAATCGAGACGTGCGGGTTTGCAATTAAGTTTAAGTTCTCATAAAAGGGGGAATGAATACTATAGAAATATACCATGCAGATGGTGTTTTCTTGGCAGAAAGACTTTCCTGAACGGCCTCTGCATCCCCACCATCACTGACACATCATCCAGCAACACTGGTTGTTGGCATCCTCAGGCCCCAAGAACATCCTGTAGACCTTCCACCATGGCACCAGTCCTCACTACTGTGCCATGGCAATATGTTCCTGAAAACTATCCTGGTGTGACAACTCACCTGCCAGCAGCAAAATCCAAGAGTACTTGCTTAAATGCTCTGTTTCCAGTAAAGGAAACTCTACACCTCAGAAGCAGCTTTGTCCCTGCCTGGTCATTTTTAAATCGGGGTTTGTTAGAGGGACCAGGGCAGTGTTTGTTATAATTTGCCAGTCCCTGAGGATTGCTTTCAAGTTGGAGAGCATTATTACCTGAGATTGGAGTTATCCCCAGCTTTATTTTTATACTATCATCGGTGCACATGATATTTAAAAAGACAGAAAGAGGCAGCATTCCTTCCCCAGCTAATATACGGTTTGGTGACTGAAAGAGATTTATTGAAATCAATGTGCACTTTACCATCGATTTCTTTGTGCAGTGAAGCTGCTTTTAAAGCTTGTCAGCTTTTTCTTGTAAAGCTGAAATGAGACTAACCTGATGTATCAACAGTGAGTAGTTTAAAGTGATACTTCTCTTTCTCTGTCTTTCTCTCTCTCTCCAGACTTCAGAGACACCACAAAATAACTTTTATTTAAAAATGTATTTGTCACATTTACTCAAGGTGTCCAAACTGCCTAAAAAAATAAAAAATGCATGCAAAATTCAATTTAGCATTGGCAGGGGACTTGACCAGATGATCTAACTGGTCGTTTATAGCTAGCTATGACTGTAATTGCATGTCCACATCATGCTGTTTAAAATTTTAAATTCAACCCACACCAGATTTTAATTCAGTGAAAGGAATTTACTTTAACATTATTCTTTGCCATGTCAGGAGAGCAATTTTTCACTGTTGATAAGAAAATGTCATTTTTGGTTTAGAAATTGCAAATGAAAAAGCCATTTCTGTGTCTTCTGAGCATTTATTTATTGATTGATTCATTATTTAGTGAATAATTTCAATTAATTTTATGATAATAACAATCTATAGGGCATATCTATCAATTGTACAGAAAAGACTTTAAATAAACTATTATGAATTATGATCTTGTCATAATTTCATGAAATGCTGCTTTTCCAGCCTCTGTAGCTTGACCCCTAAAAAGAATAGCAAGAAATACATTATTTGACATTTTAAGTGGACTGACGGGCTTCAGCAATGAGGTGACTTGCTCAGTGGGTGAAGGGAGAGCAGTGGACGTTTCAAGATAAGAAAGGCATTTGATATTATTTCCTGTAAGACCCTCATAAATAAACTGTCAAAATATAGGTTAGGTACAAGGACAGTGAGGTAGACTGAAAACTGTCAGAATGAGCAGGTCCAGAGTGTTGTGGTCAGTGGCAGTAAGTCCAGTTGAGGACAAGTCCCTAGCAGTGCACACAAGGGCTCAGTGTTGGGGGCTGGTACCTTGTAATCTCCTCATTAATGATTGGGATGAAGGGGCAGAATACAACTTTGCAGATGAGGCAAATTTGGGATGAATGACAAATACACCAGGAGGTTGTGTGGCCATCCAGAGGGACCTTGACAGGCTGGAGAAATGGGCAGGCAAGGATCTCATGTACTTCAATAAAAAGAAATTGCAAAGTGTTGTAACTAGAGAGAATCAGCCCCAAGCACCAGTACAGGCTGGGGGTTGATCAGCAGGATCAGCCTGGTGTCTCTGATGGGCCTGGAGGTTCTGATGTATGCGAACTGATCACCAGCCAGTGATGTGACCTTCACTGCAACTGGCCATTGCTGCAAAGGTGGTCAGTGACATCTTGGACTACTTTAGGACTGTTGCCAGCAGGTAAAGGGAGGTGATCCTTCCCCTCTGTTCAGCACTGGTGAGGCCACAGCGGAAATGCTGGGTCCAGTTCTGGGCTCCCCAGTACAGGAAAGATTCATACATAATGCAGAGAGGTCCAGCTGACGGCCCTAAAGATCTCTAAGGCATCTGAGTTTGTGAAGTGGGAGGAGAATTTCAGAGAGCTGGGACTGGTGAAGAGAAAGGGCATCTTACATATGTTTGTCACTACCTAAAGGGAAGGAACAAAGATGAGATAGCCAGGCTCTCTTCAGTGATTCAGTGCCAGGACAAGAGGAAGCTGGCACAAATTAAATCACAAAGAATTCCATCTGAACACAAAAAGCCCCACACTTTTTACAGTGATGGCAGTCAAACACTGGCACAGGCTGCCCAGAGAGGTTGTGGAGTCTCCCTCCTTGGAAATATTGAAAAGCCATCTGGACATGGCCTTGGGCAATCTGCTGTAGGTGTCTCTGCTTGAGCAGGGGGGTTGGACAAGGTGACCTCCGGAGGTCCTTTCCAACTTCAGCCATTCTGTGATTCTGTGAGTAATTCAGATACCACGCAGAGCACATTCTTCCTACTTCTCAATGAGAAAACAGCAAATTACTCCGCTGCAGTTCCATTTTCTGACTTTGATGAACGGAAATATGTTACGCATCATTAACAACATGCCAGCATATTAAAACCATATTATGCTTGTAAAATAAAGAGCATTTTTTTCATCCATTGCCATCAAATTTATTTCTGAGTTAATCTGAAAAATTAAATAAGTCCACATGGATCTCCCAGTTAGTGCTGCCAAGTATGTATATTCTTTAGTTTGAAATGAAAATACTTCTGTTCAAAGTTTGGGATGAAACACATACACTCCCATGTTTCAAATTAAAACAAATTAGATGATTTTCAATCGGAAAACTATGTCAAAGAGAAGGAGATGGCAGTGTTTCAGATTAACCATTCTGCCTTATAATGGCTCATCAGTCCAGGCCAAAAGTGCAGTAAAACCAGAGAAACATCTGTCCTTGGTCTGGTTGACGTGAATATTCAGGAGGCATATTGTGTTTTTGGACAGGGCTGGTGGCTGCCTGTGAGTGTGAAGTCTGGACAATCCCAGACCACACTGAAGTGGAAGGGCATGCTGATCGTCTTTCTTTCAGATGAAATGAAAGAGGAATTAAAGCCTCATTTGTGTAGTGGTAATTGAAACAAGACAAGCCACCGCCCAAGGTGCAACACAATATAGGAAGGCTGGATTGGAAGCTCAGCCATGTGGCTAGAGGGATTTCACTGGAAATTGGTTGCAAAACCAGGAAATGGGGCATTGATTTGGTTGAAGCTTTCCATTAGCTTGTGGGTGGAAAGAAGCACAAACCAAGCAGGCAACCGGACAGGCAGAGTGTGTGTGTGGCCCCAGAAAGGTAGCCAAGAACAAATGACTTTTTTTTCTTTCCAACACTGAAAAGCCTGGAAAAAGATCTCACAAACAAGAAGACAGCTCCTAGCTGTGTTTTCCTTCTGTGTTTCAGTGGAAAAAATATCTCTATTTTAGCAAACAGATTTTACCCAACTTGTAAAAACAATGTCGACTTGAAGCAACCCTAGAACTCTGTGAACTTTGGCGTCCTGCAAGGAGCAGCCTTATCTAACTGCAGCACCATATAACCTACAGCACTTAAATCAGTCTTCCATAAAGCGGGCTAGAGTCCCATCCTGCTGCCAATTAGAACTCCTCTCACAAAACAGACTAAAAAAGATGTGTATTGCAGCCTTGGAGCAATACAGCTTCTCCCACAAAGTTATGAAACCTTTCTTCCTTTAGGGATAAACAGTAAAGCAACATCTAATTTGTATGAATAACCCTTTCAGCTGCTTAAATACTTCCAGTCTGACGAATTTGTAAGCTATTCTGATTTCTCTGAACGTATTAATCTTCTACACCTGTTATTTTAGTGCAAACAGTGGATCATGCCATGCTACTATGTTTTACGTAGTGCTTTTTTGAAGATTTGTGATTTGACATCTTTTACAAAATAATGAAATATTAGCCAACTCTCCTGTAGATGGTTCTCCAGGTAAGATTTATGTCTGATGGTCTGTGACATGGAAAAAAATTTCACTTGCTGACAAAGCTGTTCAGTCTACTCATGGTTCTTGTTGAAGTGAGAATTTGCAGAAATGCGTAATGGTGCATGGACTACAGTTTTTTCCTTGCCAACTCCATCTCTAAATGCAATGCCATTCGTGTACAGAGCTATCCAGATGTGTGTCACAGCTTGATTTCCTGAGGCTGTCTAGGGAAATGCTTCAAGAGAAGCACTGCGCCCTACCCCAGTGACATGAAAAATCCCTTCAGGATGCTTTACAGTACTGGAGCAGCAAGGCTTCATTACATTTGCTTTTAATGCATCCCTTTTCAGATTGTTGAAAACCCATCCTTTTTTCTGAATATGTTCATGAAGCTCACATAAAATACATTTTGTCATGTCTGACTAAACCTTTTTTAATTTGACGGTGGAAATTGTGCTTCTGTATTCTTAGCTGGCTATTTGTAATTTGTGCTTTTTCACTGATACAACAAAAATAGCTCCAATCTGAAGGTGAAAATTCTAGCCTGCATTTCTGTGCCAACACTCACAGAAGAAGTCTAGCAACGCAGGGGGATACAAACATATGCTTTAATCCTCTGAACGAACAGGTGCCTCATAGTTAAAGACAGATGAATATTTATTTGGAATATTATTTGACATATCCCCTCTACATCGCTGCCTCTTACCACCCCATTGCAATGCTATGGGCTCATACCCAAAGCACAGCAGGGCAGCTCCCCCATTTTTGTCTTCTTGTGGTTTGTCTTCACCTGGTTCGTGCCAAGGGCTGAGTTGGGAAGGGTACATAGCTCTCAGAAGTGGGAGGTAAGCTTTGACCTGTAGGGAGATTGGAGGAGAGGTAGAAGGATTCAGAACCTCAAGAGTTTGGGATGAGCCTACAGACTGAAATCTTACAAACATCTACAAGCTGCAGATTTCCTGGTTTTTTTTCTCTCCTGCTTTTCTTTCTTCCTTTTTTTTTTTTTTTAATTTTTTCCCTCTTGAAAATGTGCAGTAGTAGGGGTTTATAATTGCACTTTGCTATAGCTGGGAATCAGAGCTAGTTCCAAGGGAGGTGCTGTGATTTGTGGGGCTTGCCCAGCTCTGCTGAACCTGTGCTCTCCCTCTCAGAGCCCCTGATCACATCTCCTGCTGGGTGGCCTTCAGAAGACAGGCTCCAGCTAAGTGGGCACTGCATCTGCTGGCATCGGTGGGCTAGCATGGATGTGACCTACAGGTCCAGCTTAGGTAAGGCTGGGTTTGTTTGGTGTGAGCTGCAGGAAGCCTAAGAAGGCATTAAGCAGAACATGCTTGTATAGCTGCCTTTTCACTATTTTCTTTTAAAGCTTTGACTTTTATAGTTGAGAAAATAAAGATGACAGATGAACTGAAAACATTCTGAGGATCAGAAAATTTGTAAAGGTGCTTCCTGACAGCCTTTATATTATGGTTTTGTCATTCCTCAATGACACTTACAGTTACTGTGACAGTTACTATTAAAACCATTTAGATTATTGTATGTGATTTAGCAGCATGGATCATGGATTGACTGCAAAAGAATCATTGCACATATTTAAGATTCAAAATCTGCAGGGCATGTTATATTCAAAAATAAAAAATGCTTGAAGCAGAACTGTATAATGAACTTACATGTGTTTTCAGACCTTACTATTATCCCTCATTAGAGCACGGATTTCACATTCTAGACAGGAAGGGTTAAACTTCCTGACAGCTGCAAAAGTTTTCGCAAGACAAGTGGTACATATATCATTTAAAAAGTCCAGAAAATCAGTCCAGCCCTTTCACAGTAGGGACTGAAAAAGAAAAGATGGTAGTTCCTCAGTGTTTGTCTCGGGAGAGTATCAGCATGAAATCTGTTTTTAATCTTATTTTCAATTTTAACTAAAAGGATCAAAACTAATGATTAAAATAGGACCTCAAATAGACTTCTTACTTATTACAGTAAAAAAAAGGTTATTAACATTCATGAGGGCCCTACTTAAAAAACAAAAGACTTCAAATGAGCTGAAAGATGAAATAGATCCTGCAAACAATAGGTAACACGTTAAGAAATACAGAAAAGCATCAATTAGACTCAATAGCTAAAAATATGTTGACATATTTAATTGCTTTTATACAATTTATTAACTGCACACACTAAAATCAAGTGCACAGAACTGCAAAAGCAGTAGAATGGATATGTCTAAGTTCAGTAATTCTTTAACACCCGTAGCATCATTCTTAATCATATGAGTGGAGGAAAATAGCTTTTCATAACCGAGGGCCTAATTTTTCAAGCATTGCTGGAAAGACAATGAAGCTGTAAGCAAAGGATGTAGCTCGTTCACTTCAGAGTCTTGGTCCAACAGAATACAGCAATTAGCTTTAATTATGACTTCTAGCATGAATATAAGTGTGGAGATTAGGCATAAAAAAATTCTAACCACACAGCCAAACCCTACTTGTAAATAGTGTGGAGTTTATGGGTGAGACTGAATGGTTACTTGTGGTCATCATTCCATTGTGACATCTGAAAAGAGTATATAAAGAGCTGAAGGATTATATTCTGGGATATTAGCTATGCAGGAAGGGTTTTCTGTCTTCTGAGTGCTGCTTGTATGCAGATTAGAGAACAAATAAAATCCTTATAGAATAAAAATGAATATTCATTTCCATATATGTATTATTTTAGTGAAAGCTGTAACTTTTTCTATGAATTATTTATGGCATTCAGTCCCACTACACAATACCTTACACACATAGTCTGGCAGGCTGTCTTGCTTGTAGCGGTTAAGTCTTGTTTTATCAGTCTGTTATTCACAAATGAATTGATACTCTAAAACTCTTTCCAAACTGCTTGCAACCACACCTGCCATCCCATGTCACACACGCCACATGCCAGAGTCAAGGGGAGTGTGGCACTGATTTTGGGGTAGTCCCCAGGATCCACCCTGGCAGAGAGCAGAGCCTGACACCTGTGCAGGAAACTAGAAAGCAAATGAAAAGTGCAATCAGCAGTTTGGGAGGAAGATCAATCATGTGGTTTATGTGTCACCATTTCTCTGATAAGCCTGTGACTGTGCCACTTCAGAGGATGTATTGTGCCTTCATAGTTTAATATTAGAGTCAAACTTGTCAGTTCACATTTACTCCATGACCTTTTATCTTGATAACAGAAATGTGCACAGTTTTGTGTTGTTTATGATACTTTTTTTAATATGTTTTGCATACTTTTGATACCATTACAAGAAATTTTAATCCTCAAGCACCTTGCTCAGTAAAGTGTCTCAAAGAATGAAATTACTTTTATATATAAGCATTAAGTGCTACCCTCTATTAGAACATTATGGACTAGATGTCATGTATTAACAATAAAGTTAATAAAGCAGGTTATTGGAACAGGATTTGAGATTTTAATTCAGATCTGTATTAAACAGAAGGAAAATGGCTAATGTATACTGACTACCAAAGGTTACTGTGATGCAAGATAAAGACTGAGAGAGATTTCAAGCAGCTGAGGGATTTTTCATCACAATGAAGATGAATTAGTGATACTATGGACTGTTACAGCCTAAGCAGGTTAACTTTTCCAAAGTCTTACATGGAAACTTCCCATTTATATTGCATTAAAGCATTCTAAATCAATGTAGAGATTTGTAAGAATTGCATGATTTTTCTGTCCATTTTAATTTTTAAAATAGTCACTCTACAGAGAGCAAATCCTGTAGAATAACTTTACCATGAAATAAGAAGGATGTTGAAGTAAAAGTAAGTAGAAGTTCAACTCTCCAACAAATTCGGTTGTTGCAGAAATGGGTTTTTTTCCTGAAAGTTGAAAATAGTTATGAATGAAATGCAAAATGGAAAAAAAAATCAATGTCGTTCCTTGGAAAAAATCATTCCATTTATTAACAGGGGAGAAACATCTCAGAATTAAAGATTTGACAGCATAGACTCAATATTCTTAACTTCAGAATTCTGTAATTAAAACTGTAGATTTATAGCCTCAGTCCTACAAACATATCTCTAGAAAATGCTATCAAAAGACAATACAGTAAACTAGGATAATTTATTATTCATTTTTATCTGTCCCTCAGTTTAACTGTATTTTGGTCTAGAAAACATTACCATTTCAGAATTAAAAGAGTGCTGCAGAATTGTAGATACAATCTGTTTTATCTTGCTTCTAGGCAGGAAACCATCAGCAGTAGCTCCTAAAGTATTTCAAATTTTGTTCCAGCTGGTGACTGGCTGATGCTGCTGATGCAGACGCTGATGGCTGAGTTCAGACTTGAGAGAGGTGAATATTGTGCTGTCAGACTCTAATGCAATTTCCCTCACTGTGCTCCAGACCCAAACTAGGTCCCAGTACATAATTAATCCCGTGGAAAACTCTAAAACCTCCAGGATGTGAGACATAGGTTTGGATGTCTCCAGTTTCCTTTGAACAATAATCCTTCAGGATTTAAGAGTAGCGGGAACTGCTTGGCAAAACCAAATGCATCCTGCAGGCTGCAGATCATCTCCCATATGGGTGCAATAGGAGGGCCATTTCTCAATTTCCACACTGGTATTTTGGACATGGAGAGATAAGGAATGTTTCCAAACACAGTGCGTGCTTCCAGTAAAATGGAAACCTTTATCTTCTGTAGTTATTAAGCAAACAGCACATCTGAGTAATTCTTACCACCATGACGATGACTCTTGTGGATGGTTCTTATCTTTTTTTTTTTTTTACCTGAATAGAAATTGGATTATTCTCACTAGTCTTGATTAATTCAACCATGTAAAAAAGATAAGAAAATAGCATTTTTAAAGAAAGAAAAGTGAATTAATAAAATAAAGAAAATACATCTGAATTCTCTTTACTAGCAGTTTAGGCAAATACTGTGAGGTACCTGAGAGGTTTCTGTTCCTTAGCTATTACAAATACTATTGTTCTTTTTTTCAAAATGGCTTCCTTTGAAAAATTTGCAATACTTAAGAACTATGTTTTCATTAAAAATTCCACCAGTGAACTTTGGTACTGCTGGTAAACAAAACATGAGGTTTTTGGCAAAAAGTTTTCTTCGCAGACCTATGAATAGCCATCGAAATCCCTCATCTGCCCAGACATTATATGCTGTTTCTTTTACTAAAGTCGACCTCATCCAGTTCTGCAGTTACCTGGGGCAGCTTTAGGGCTGCCTGCAATCAACTCTGAGTGTCTCCAGCTTCAGGCTGCCAGAGCTTAATATGACTCAGCTACTTCCTGGCCAGCATTTTTTACTCCTTGCAAAATAAATAATGCAGTAACCATATTAATTCCTCTAATTTCTACGTTTAAGCAATTTTTTTCCAATATGTGTTTTGTATTATATATTATTTATTATATATATTATTTATTCAAATGGAAAGAAAGACAATTGAGAAAAAAAAGAAGGCCCTTTTATTCTAGCTGTACAAAGTAAAATTACAATAGCATGCATAGGTAGAAGAAAATGTACATTCATTTTTTATTTTGATTAGTAGATCATTTGCAGGAAGAAATAATTTATTAGAGCCAAAGCTTTATCAGGTAAAAGACACTTTCTTGGTTAAAATTTTCTCATATTTTCAGTGAAAATAGTTTTCAGAGTGGAAAACTCATCATGTTGCTTTATGCAAACTGAGTCAAGGGAAGGACTTTTTGAAGGGTCTCCAAATATTTTTTCACTTTAGCAAAGACCTCTACCATTGATTTGGTACTCTCTTTATGGATGAAAACCTTATTCAAGAATGAGTAATTTTTCCACTGAAATCACTTATCAAATAATAAGCCATTAGCATGTTTTCTTTCTGGAAGGGATGATGCCAAGTAAATTACTTTCATTATAGGTCAAATATCACCAATACTAAGAGCCTTGGACATAGTTTTTAAATGCTTTGATGGATCTATATGAATGCACTTTCTACCACTGAGGACTTCTGAGATCTCAGCTCATCAAAATGTATTTATTCAGCTCAGCTTGTCCATTCAACTCCAGTTCAGGCCTCTTCACAGAGCAGTCTTCACAGACTTCACTGAGCAGTCAGAGGACATGGGAACAAAGAGAAGGATTTTGTTTGTTTGTTTATAATTTCCCTTTGTGAGATCCCCCAGGAGCAGGAAAGAAAATAGTTCACAGTCTGGTAAGATCAGAACAGCAAAAGTATTTGCAGTATGGCACACAATAAAGCATTGCCTGCTTGGAAATACTGCACTTCCAGCCAGCATCATCCTGTGAGACTCACAGATGAGTTCCAGATCCTGCCGCAGACTTGCTTGGGGAGCTAAGATTCCACTCACCTCTGGAGACTATTTTTCCCTAGAGAGGCTTAAGATCTGACCCACTACAGACTATCTGGTTATTTTTCTGATTTTTTTTCCCTCTATGAATGGATAGTTTTTTAAATATTACTTTAAAATTTGGGTTGGTTTTCGTTCCCACTGACAATGCTCTCATCCAACTACACTTTTATTTACTTTACAAGTCTGTTTTCTTTAATCTTGTCATGGAGCAGACCACTAATTCTCTCCTTCTGGATGGCTGCAATGAGACCACACACTCTCTGCTCTGAGCACCAGGAGACTGGAAAGAGATGAAAAGACATAACAAGAACAAAATACTATTAGAAATCCAATGCTGTTTCTGTCTGAATTGTAGTCTTATGGTTCCTCACCAAGTTCTTCACCAGAGATCTTTGGTCTCTGTGGACTGGCTATCAATCTTTTTTTTTTTTTTTTTGCCACTGGTGTATCATTCCAAAAGTGATGGCAAAGCTACATCCAAGGAATTATCATTTAGCTCTTGAAGATAGCCCAAAACAAGCAGTAGTTCATGCTATACTTTTTGGTTGAGGCACCAAGTTCAAAATTGGAGGTATTGAGCTGATCAACCTGAGTGAATAAAGAGCATCTTTGGAGTACCAAATGAGGGGATTTTTGTAGTTATATGCCAGTTATATGGAGGGTTGACACTGATGAGAGATGAAGTCTCCTATACTAATGTGTTTATTGATTAGTTGTTTCAAAAATCACAATTAGCATCTATTTGAAGTCTACAGAGGGTACCAGTGAAAACAGTACCTTCCCTTTTTCGAGCAAATTGTCAAGTTGGAAAACTTTGGAACAACTGCAGAGAATATAGGGGTCTACATTTAAAAAGGAATTGCAATTTGAATCTCACTTGGAAAAAACACTTGTGTTTCCTAATTTGAAACTACTTAGTATTCAATTTGATTTTGACAGCAGTGATATTATCTAAAGTACAGGCAGAATGTGATAAGTACCACTACCTGACATGATCTCTTTTTTTACCTTCCTGTTCAAGATAACATCATCAGAGAGACATTTTTTGAAACCCATGTCTCACCTGAACATCTGGAAAGAAAACTTCCAGTTTGGAGACCTTGTTGTTCAGTTAGCTCCATTTGCACAGTTCCTGGGGCAGTTTATAAATCTACTGATGCAAGAGGCACTAGAGAATCAGTCTAAAGTGTCACCAACTGCTGCCATCTCTGCAGTCCAGTGTAATTCACATTAAGTATGTTTTCCTGTCAGGAATTTAGATACAGCCCTTCTCGTCAGGACTGCAACTCTAGCTCATACTCTTGCCTCAAACCCATGATCTCAAGAGATAAATTCTATAATATGTTTAGTTGCTTTAAGGACATTGCCATCACTTAGAGAAGCAATGACGGCCACTCAGAGAAGTAATTGTTTGCAATGGAGATCAGTGGAGGACCCAGGAGGATGGGTGCTCTGTAAACAGATCCTTCAGGTTGCAGTTCTCAATTTAGACACATTCCTCTGCCAGCAGCCTAAGTTAAGTGTCTGAGGCTTTCCTCAAACAGCCTTGGCTGCTGCTTCTGGATCTCTCTCTCCTATTGACCAATGTTACATTTGAGATCAGAGCTGCCTGGGACAGACATCAGCTTGTGTCATAGGCAGAACCATTCACCTACTGGCTACAGGCATGTTCAGGAGCTGTGTGGGATCTCACCCTGCTCCAGCCACAGGACTTGCTTTGGCACATGAGCTGCCATGCATGGGCACCCTTTGGGCATGGCAGCAGCTAGAAAGCCCAGAACTGTGCACTTCTGACCACAGGGTTTGAAGGGGAATCCAACCCTTCAGCAGCTGAGAGCCCCACTATAGCACTTTTAGATCAACCGATCATCTCTCAATTTTTTCATGCATAGAATGTGCATTTAATGATAATAATTTTTGTTCATACTTTGAAAATAAAAACTCTAGGTCATTACAGGCTTGTTGCTAGAGGCCTGTCAGTCTGATTTGGGTGCAGTAGAAGCCCATGGAGAAAACCATTTTGAATACCATGACACATGCAGGGCAGCCAGGGGATCAGGGCCAGCCAGCATAGGTTTGTGAAACTTGCCGAACCGAATCTCCTTCGATAAAAGGTGTCCAGCTGAGTGGATGAGGGGAAGGCTGTGGATATTGTCTACCTCGAGTTCTGTAAAGCCTTTGACAGTGTTTCCTACATCATTCTCCCAGAGAAACCAACTTCCCATGGATGAAGATGGATGCTCCCATCTTCACCAGCTTCATTGCCCTCCTATCAAGACCAGGTGCTGGATCTTGCACCCCCTCAGTGCTTACAGGCTGGGGCAGAGTGGCTGGATAGTGCCTGGGGGAAAAGGACCTGGGGGTGCTGGTTGACAGTGGTTGAACCTGAGACAGCTGTGCCCAGGTGGCCAAGAAAGCCAATGGCATCCTGGCCTGTATCAGCAATAATGAGGCCAGGAGGACCAGGGCAGTGTTTGCCCCCCGTACTTGGCACTGGCAGGGCCAAACCTCAAACCCTGTGTTCAGTTTTGGACCCCTCTCTACAAGAAGGACATTGAGGTGCTGGAGCATGTTCAGAGAAGGGGAATGGAGCTGGTGAAGGGTCTGGAGTACAAGTCCTTTGAGGAGTGGCTGAGGGAGCTGGGGGTGTTTAGCCCGAAGGAAAGGAACCTCAGGAGAGACCATATTTTTCCCTCCAACTAACTGAAAGGAAGCTGTAACTAGATGGTGGTTAGCCTCTTTTCCCAAATACCAGTCAAAAGGAAAAGAAGAAATGGCCTCAAGTTGTGCCAAGGGAGGTTTAGAAAAATTTCTTCACAAAAAGTGTTGTCAGGCATTAGAACAGGCTGCCCAGGAAATGGTGGTCACCTCACTGGAGGTATTTAAAAGGTAAATAGATGTGGCACTTGGGGACATGGTTTAGTGGTAGGCTTGGAACAGCTGTGTTAACAGTTGGACTCAATGATCTCTAAGGTGTTTTCCAACATTAATGATTCTCTGATTCTGTCATGAGTTCAATTTTTATTTCAAACAACCATTTGACTCAATTGTTTAAAAAAAAATGTTCTTATCTTCAACAGAAAGAAAAAGTTTTGTGTAAATAGGGAAATAAATCAAGAGTTTATTTACAACTTTTTAACAGCCATTTTCTCAGTATGGCCTCTGGCAGAGCATATGCAACAACCAGTGAAAAGTGCTTCTACTGAGGAACCAGCAGCAACTATTCCTCTGATAAATATTTACCCTTATGTGTTGCCTCATTTTTCTAGCCAACATCTCTTTTACCAGCTCCTCAGCAAACTGGAATGAAACGGTCTGAAATGCCATCAGATCCAGATGAATGCAATCATGAATGTCCTGCTGTGTCAAACTGAATATAAAAAAAGAATATTAAAATCAGTGTTATATTCAATTAAATCAGTATTACTGCATGAAAAGTATTCCCTGTGCTCTTTCTTTCAAATTTTATTTACCTTCTCCCAAGCTTTTCAAGATGTATCCTAGGCTGTCAGATTGACAATGCTAAATTAGTTTGTAGTAAGAATTGTAGAGAAAAATCTGGAGGTTTTGGTGACTGGGGGGAGAACAGGTGGCACACAGTGAAAAATATGGGAGGTGGTTTGGGAATATAATAAAAGCACAGTAGCTGGATGTTTCTGTTAGAGTATTCAGTAGCAAAATATTTAATGATGCTGACATTTAAATTGTGATAATTAGATTTCCTAGTTAGCACCACATTGAGAAGAATGGGAACAGTTTATATACTGCTCAGAGCTATTATCTCAGACTGTCTACAAACTTGGATTGGCAAGAATGACCTGGTTCACATTCTATTTATATATGAGTTTTATTCTGGCATTAATGAAAGCTTAGCTTTTGGATCAGAGTCCTCTTCTATTATGTGGCTCTGTGAGGATGAGAATCACAAAAGGCTTGCTTCCAGCCACGCTTGGAGCTCCTCTAGTGAGATAGCTGCACAAGGCATTACCTCTGCAAATACTGGTCTCCAAATATGGCCACGACACCTCCCTTTCAAGGGAAGGGAGGTTGTCTAGGTGTCTTAGAAGGTACACTGGGCATTTGAATAGAGAATATTTTCTTTGTAAAAAGATTATGGGAGGAGAAAAGTAAATGCTTGCCATTATTTCCTCTCCAAGAGGTTTGTCCCCTTGCTGCCAGAAGTTTGCTACAGCAGGCAGAATGGAGAGCTACACTCACCATGATACAGACTGACAGTCCCCATCTGACAACCAGTTTTTCTGCCTTGTGCAGTAACTGTGGGGCAGAAATCCAAAAAAAACCCCATCTTTTTTCTGCTGACTTTTCCCCCCTCCAGAATTTTTGCAACAGAACACTTCGGTGGATGGGATGAGGAAAGAATTTACTTTCTGGTTCATTTTAAGGAATATTATGATCATTTTCTTTCCCTATGGGCAGGCGACTATTCTCACCATTAGCTATTCTTTTGGTCCACATGATAAATTATTTCAGTTTAGATGTCCTTGTCACAGCTTGGGGGAGGGAGCTTGTCTTCTGAAATGCTGCCTGCAGCCAGCTTTCTCCACAGACAGCTGTGGATGTGTTCAAGTTGAAGCCGTGTAAGCAGAGAGCCCATCCCCTTGCTGTGGGGGCTCCTGACAGCTGAAGGGACAGAAATCCCTGCCTGGGATGGAAGGTAAGAAGGAACCTTAAAGTGGGCACATCTGAGGAAGTATCAAGGCTAAGGGAGGATACATTTGTGGGAAAAGAGGGCTAGAGTAAGACTGAAGAGACGGAATAAGTACACATAGGATAAATGTTGGGACACTGGGGTGTGTGGGAGAGATGGGTGTATATAAAAGACCAAATAATGTAGGTAAGAGCAAACTGAAGTGAAGAGAGAGATCACGGAGGCAGACAGTCTGTAGCCACTGCCCTCCAGGAAGCCAGGTTGATCCCAGGAGCACCTCCGCTCTTCTGCTGTTGGTCGATATCTAAGAAATCCAATAACAACGTGTGAATCTTGCCTTCCCTCATTTCCAAATGGCTGGCTTGCAGTCCTGCACAATCCCCCACTGTTCCACTGGCAAAAATGACCAGGAAGCCAAGATTTATGCTGTACTTATGGGTATAAACAATGCTGCTGCTGCTAAAGTTCAAATGATGCATGCCTGTTTTTGAAAGAAATCATTAAGCCCTCCAGAAAAATTCCAAATGAGCCTTTTTATTAAGGGGAGGGAGGGAAGTGCTTCAGAGCAAAGCACTAAAAATTTAAGAAAAGAATACAGGGTTAACAGAGACTCAGAACACTCTCCATGTGTGTGCTCTCTTTGAGACCGTGTTTAATAAGGTGATCATGTTATATTTCATCCACATGACCTTTGCCTGATCCCACACACAGGGCAATGAGTCTTCAAATTTTTTGCTGCTCTTGTAAAGCACATTTCTGTAGCAGAAATTTTATTTTGCTCTACAGTAATTAAATGTATTTATTGAGCAGCAATAGGTTAACAGGGGAACTATCTGAGGAAAGCAGAAAGGAGAAATAAGTTGACGAGTAACTAACTACTCATAAAATTCTCATAGTGACAGTTCCTACAGGATTTTCTGAATTTCTGAACTACCTCATCTTCATTGTGGATTGTTTTTTTTTTCTTTTTCAACTGAGCAACCTGGGCATTATTTACTTTGCCTGGTATATATGCATATAAGGGCTATAATTACATAGCAGCCTTCCCCTTGGAGGAAGCACTAGGATGGCCTTTGGACCTGTATTACAGCTTATTTTCATGACACTTTCAGGATGTGAAGATTGCATAACTTTGGACCTGCTGTCATATCTGGCCAGTGTGAGCTGAGACACAGACTCCTCCAGCCCACATTCACACTCACACTCACTCAATCAGTCACATGAACACCCCAGCCCTGTTTCTCCAGGCCTGACAGATTCATTCCAGATACAGCAGCTTGAGAAGTCTTTTTTTCCAGTGTATATAGCATTAGATTTGCACAGAAAGGTTTGAGTCCCTCGTTCGTGAAGCCTTATCCTGGGCTCCTGGACAGGGAATGCCTGGTGCTGCCAAGCCAAGTCTGCAAGTGAGGGAGGCCCTAAAATGCAGCCGGTGAATCCCTGCTGGGTGAGGATCACCAGCTGCACAGCCTTTAAAACCAAGTGCACTGTTTCATCAGAAAGAATACCTCTGACCATACACATTCCCTCGAGCTTGGAGTGTCTGCAAGCAGGCAATTTGCTCACAGCATGGAGGCTTATCATCAGGCAACTAATTCAGCTTCCCTCCACTGGGATAATAATTTCTATTTACTTACCTGTTATCAGGAACAATAGTTGTTTAGAAAGAATGAAACAGAACATGATTGATTAGTTCTTTCTTCAGCTCCTTGTGGATCCAAGGTTGTTTTTTTCATCCATCATGCCACATTAACACAAGCACGATTTCTTTCAAGGTAGCAGTGTGGCTATCATGGAAACAGAGTGGATTATTCAGTGACGTGTTCAGCAAGAGTAGCTGTTTTTCTCCCATCTTCACTGCAACATGCATATTAGATTTCTAAGGCTACCGTATGCTTACAGCTTTTTTCTCCCATACTTTATTTAGACAGGAAAACCTGTTGGTTTCTGTATAAATTTCAGTGTCTAGAAATAAACTGCAATCCTCTGAACTAAAACAGGAGTTCAGATATATCTCTTTGCTAGAGGAAAATAATTAAAGGATAGCTATTATATTTATTTTGTTTCTTCCTTATCTATATGGGCAAACAGTGAATTTTCTCTTCAACTTTTATGGAAAAGTCTCTTACCAGGGCTTATGTCCTCTCTTCTCCCCTGGGCATTCTCCTCATGGAGCTGCAGCTGGTCAAAACAGAGCCAGCAGAGCTGCAGCCATGCCCTTGCTTATTTGCTTGCTATTAAAGTCTGTCGCTGGTTCTACAATAGACAATATGATTTCCCACTTGCAACAGGTGGTGGAGCAAATGCAATCCAGACAGGCACTCGCCCAGCACAGCAGCTGTGGCTCTACTTCCCCTGGGAATGCCATGAAAAAGTCAATACACATACAAGGGATGGTTTTTTCCTAAAAGCTGTGTGCTTAGATAGGGACAACCTACACCTCCCTTGCTCTGGCCTCACCCCTTGTTCTCCACCTATAATGGTCACACTCTACATGAGTCTCTAAGCTCAAACTCCCTCTGCCAGTCAGCATGGATCAGCACAGCAATGCTGAAGATGGAGGTAAACCCTCCTTTAGCAAGGTGGAAAGACTGGGGTTTTTTCCCCCACCAAATCTTAAGGGATGGGCCTGTGCTCTGTGAGCCATTACTTTTGGCAGTCAGATTCTGAAGAGGTAGCAGCTGTCCCATCACCCTCCAAACCTTCTGCCTTTCTTTCCTGCCTTTGCTGCCCTAAAAGCTCGTTCCTCATTCACCAGTCTCACAGACTGGGAAAATCGGGGAGATAAGGGAGGGAGGGATGGAGGCAGGGAGGGTAGGAAGGCATGCAGATGATCACAGGACAGATAGCCTAAGTGGTGCAGTCATATTCTCCCTTTTTAGAAACACCAAATGCGTATGCTGTCTTTCTATCTGGCAGTCATGAAGATCTCTTCTTGCCATTCCTGATAAGCAACAGGCATTGTGGAACAATACTGATACTTTAACTTTCAAAGCATGTCCATACTGTGTGGCATTTCAGGTGGAGAAAGAAGACCTATGGGGGTAGTTCTGGCCTTGAGTGATGGAGGATGATTGTTCTGTGTAGAGGAAAGGTGAGTGTATTATGCAAAAGCCCCATTAAAAAAACAAAATGAAGAAAGATAAATGGCTGTGAATTAACTTGACTAAAGCACTCTGAGGCCCCAGCTCAGTTTTCAGCTGAACTAACAGTAAGAACATTTTTGAACAGATTTAATTTTATTAAAGTAAGAGGAGTGACTAGACTCTGAAGGGAAGATTAAAGAAGTATAACTAAAGAGGAAACCTGCTGCTGCACAGGCTTCATCACACCTTGCACTGATCCATTCCCCCATGCACTGCTGAGGAGGGAGAGGAAGAGCCTGGCTTTGCAGCCAAAGTCGACCCACCACACTTTTGAGTCCAGGGGATCAGGACTTGTGCACACCAAGACCAGTGCTACTCAAAGTCACATAATGAATGTTGGCTAAAAAGCATGGAAGTGTCCACACTGTCTCTTCAACACAAGGGGCCAGAGTAAGCAGGCAGTCACATGGACAAGGGCTGTCAACTTCAGCCCCTTCAGGCTGCAATTCAGAGCACCACGGTGAAGTGTGGAGGAAGCCATGCACTCCCTGGTGGGAAACCAGGTGCTTTAGCATCTGGGCTCCCCAGGGTTTTCCTTGGAATTGCCATGGCAAGCAACTGCAGTGGGTTTTCAAGACTGAGCCCTTAGTCCATCCTGCTTAATGAAATCAGCTCCTCACAGCCAGAACATTTCCCAAACAGAGGGAGATTCCTGTGTCAAAGGGATTCTGGGGTGTTACTCTGCCATACTAAAATAATTGGCTGTAATGGAAGTGCCGAAGGAGATGATGCCAAAGTAACTGTCAAGAACGGTGAATAAATACTACAGAAAAAATGGCATCACATAATCAGAATTATAGGCATTTCTGTTTGAAGGTGTAAGTATACATTTTCCAAATGAAGTTTTTATCATGATCTTTAAAAAAATTCTTTGCTTTATGCCTATAAAAAATATCAGAAGGTATTTGACTTGATACCAAATACTTTTAAATGCTGTCCCAGCATCATAATTTCTGAGCAATTTGTACTGAAGATGTAATATCTTGGTGCTCTGAGCAACTGAAGACCAGAAATACTGGAATGTTAGTGATCCTACTCTAAGGAAAAATTAGTCCTTAGCTTTTAGTAAAAATCTACTTTTTTCCTTGTTATTTATAACAACGTTCCTAGTTCTGAGTTCTCATGCTGAGAAATGTGAATGAAATCAGCTCTGGTTTTGTTGTTGTTTTCTGTAAAGAGAAGTGACCTGGGACCTCTGATACCAGTGGTGTTGGGCATGTTTCTGTGAGATTCAGAAACATCTAGATATATCCTGATAATTAAAAGTAGCTACAGAAAAAGGCTATGTCTACAAAATAGCAAGTTTTCTCAAATTACCCTCACAGATTTTAAGCATTCATTTTGGGAAAAAATGCCTTAGCTGCACCTTTGTTAACTCAATTGGCAGCATAAGCCAGACTAAATCTAGATAAAAACAGATCTTAAATACTAATATTTATATTAATATTAAGTAGCAGAGACCCTCCACCTACATCTTCATTTAGCCCCCAGTTAGTAAAGTAATTGTGCATATTAAAAGATTAAGCCTTTTGGAAGCTGCAATCACTTTCTGCCAATTTATTCCATGCTGCTATGTTTTTAACGAGGTCATTTACTGGAGGGTTTTGGGCCAAAATCCAGAGTATTTACAGATTGGCATGAATTGCCAAGAACAATTGTAGGTAAAAATAGAGTATATGACTTTTTCATACAGGAAAAAGTGAAATCTGTAAACTCATTTTTAATTAAAAGGTCCTTGGTCTGGGGGATGTGTGATCTATTCCAAATCTAATTAATGATTACCTTTTTTTTTTTTTATATTTGATTTTACTAGATTTATTAATCCCTGAAC
Organism: Petroica traversi; assembly: GCA_025920805.1. Classification (NCBI taxonomy): domain Eukaryota; kingdom Metazoa; phylum Chordata; class Aves; order Passeriformes; family Petroicidae; genus Petroica; species Petroica traversi. The sequence goes on from JAHLSL010000019.1 coordinate 12,556,145, forward strand.
AGTTTAAAAATGTTATTCTCTGTAGTTAAATACCGTGGGCCTGATTCTCATGAACAATAAGTTTCTGCTCCCTTCTGACAGCCAAAGAATCCCTGAAAGTGAGCAAAACTTGCAAGAGAATTTTGCAATTCTTTTTCATGCTCGCATAATTTCAGAACAATTCCATTATAAGTGAGAATAAACGAAGCTTTGCTTCTTAGAAGACAGCAGGCATATTCTTTTCACAGGAGCCTTATGTCTTCAGCAAAGCTATGGCTTTTGCACTGGTTCAGCTGGGCAGAGGAACATTCTCTACAAAGAGTAGCACTTGAAGGCTGTGTTTACTATTCTAGCTTAGATAGCATCTGCCAGCAGCCAAAGTACCCTGAAACATTGTTAAATCCTCCAAGAGAGGAGCTGTATCCTTGTTCCATAATTTTATTTCTATGCTACAGCAGTGGTCTGAAATACAAAGATCACTGCCTCTCTAAAATTTCACACTGTAGTGTGACTATTCATGTTATGCCAGTTCAAGTCTATATCCACAATCTCATAAATGAAGGGCACTCTTGAGACAAAAGTAGACCCTCTTGACTACTTCTGTCTGACTCTCCAGATTCTCATTTAATTTATATAAAATGAGATTAAGCTCGGGCTTTAAGGTTAATGGTGGAATCTTGACTAGAATAAGTTTAGTCCAGACACTCTTAGTGTCACCCCTTTATAACAACAATATTCAAGGCTTTTTATTTTTTAATATCTATTTGTACATCTCAAGAATTTCTTGAAGGGGAGCTTGGGCTCAGCTAGCAGGTTTAAATTGACATCTAGTTTGATGCTGATAATGTGTGTCTCCACCTAGTCACAAACTTGAATTTTAATCAGTTATTTCAGTACCAAAAAATTCCTCTGAAATTGATTAACGTTTCCAAACTTAGATAAAGAAATTGTTTTATGACTTGCCTATTAACCAGATATGCTCCATTGTGGCCTGCTAAAATCTTCAGTAAGGAAAACAAAACTGAAAAGAAAAGAAACCTGGGAAAAAAAGTGGTGATGAGAGCTGTGTGATGTTCTCTGTTAGCTTGGGGAGGGGGGGTTGATGAACCATCCATAGCTGTTTAAGTGGGCAGCATCGATAGAAGAATTGGCTCTGGTGCCCGTGCAGCATTGACTGGTAGAAGGTAAATCTTTGCTATTGCTTGCAGTGCAATGCCTAAGGCACAGTGTGGTATCATAATGGGGAATTAGAGCCAGACTATGAAAAGCCTTGCTGCCTGCAACTAATCTGCAGGATGACAGCATTTTAAAAAATGGATAAATGCTACCTGAGCAAAGGGGGGAAACTGCACTATCAGAGAAGACACAGCATATTTCCCTGTCAGCAACAGCAGATACATCTCACAGTGCTCAATACACTGGCTGTTGTAATCATACTCAGTACAGCATGTGATTGTTTTATGTGGTTGATTTGCTGTTATCTTTAATTAGCCACAATTCTGTCTTTTTGAACATTAAATGAGCTTGGTTTAAGAATTCTAATTGTAAAAGTCTCTCAAATTAACAGAATGGAAAAAAAAATTATGTTCATAATGAACTGAATTTTAGATTACAATAAACTATTACAGGGAACAGAGCAAACATGTGCAGGAAAATTATTTAACTGCATAGAGTTCTCCACACTGTACCACATTCCCCTGCTTTCCCCATTTTGGTCACTCTTCTAGGCTCTTTCAAGCCCAGGGCTTCCCCCATTTACAGCCACAGTCAGTTTGATTCAGTGCAGACAATTCCTGAACTTCAACCACCCAGTCAGGGGAAGGATACAAGCAGACTCAGAATTTAGATCATAATTTTCAAAATCTATAGTGACTGGAAGATTTTCTGCCACTTAATATAGAAATGGGTGTAATCTTCCAGAAGAAATTTCACTCTCCCACAGCCTTGTCTTGAATCTTCTGCCAAAGGAAATGGGCTTATATATTGCTAAAATATCTTGAGCAGCTTTTGACACTTCAAAGCATCGATGTGTTCAGCACAACGTGGACTATCTAACACTTCCAAAGTGACTGCACACTGAGAATCACGCTGCTCTAGAGACAGACAAAATTTTTCCAAAACAGGTGTCAAAACTGACACAGCAGCCATTCTCCTGTGTACTCTGCCTGTCGCCTTTCTTAAACCTGCCACAGGGCAACCATCAGCATGCTTGCCACTCAATGCAAGTATTTGCAGCTCTTTCATGATACATAAGAAAACTACCTCTGCAAAGCCAAGAGGACATGTAAATGTAATTTCTTTTTCCACAAAGCGTTTGCTATGTTCTTCAAAAGGTTAACCCACCTTACTAAACTGTACAAACATCATTTCACTTTTATTGACACTCTTTTCAGACCATGAAATGACTTGAGTTTTAATCTACTTTTTTTTTTAATACTGAAGGGAACAGACTAATTTAATAAGCTTTACACACGTAGGTATTTCAAAAACTTGTTTTCCAAGGCTCTTGAAGTTGCAAGGGGAAAAGGGAAATGGTGTGTTACAAAGAAGGGGTTATTGGTGAGATAAATACAGGTCTATTTACTGGGCTGATATTAGTTTGTTTGGTTTTTTTTAATTTCAAGATATGCATAGAGACCATGGCACAGCTTTCATTCAGGCAAGGCTCCATGCTACTTGCATTGTGAGTAGTAAGGTTATATTGTTTGATTATCTTTTCCTACGGGGGAAAAGAAATGACTATTTAAATAAAACTCTGAAAGGATGATTTAATTCTCAGCAAAATATTCTTTACCCAAATATGATGCATTGCCCACTTCACTTCTCATGGTGTGTGAAAGCACAAGGTGGAGCACCTAAAAGGGCTGGCTGCTCACTGTGACATTAACAAATGTTGTAGCACCCAGTCTGGTGCTGCATAAAAAGAAAACGTAGGCAGCAATTTGGTCAGGTCATTTTGCCATATAGTTTACAGAACGAATTTTCCATACTGTGCCTAGGGGGAAATAAAAGCTCCCAACACTCCTGAGCATGTCAGAAGCTGATGAAACACCATTACCATTGTGAGCAGCGTGCCCAGCTGTATGAGCTGGCTGGTGGAGTGGGGCTGGAGACCAGATACACAGCAGCCTCTGCTTTCAGCAGCTCTGGGTCCTGTGAGATGGTTCCCCCTAGGCTGTGTCCTCTCAGGGAAAGGAATGTTCAGCCAATACAACCTCACAGTGGCCACTTTTGTGCAAAGCCAGAGTAGTGCAGGGGGTTCTCCTTTCACAGGAGACCCTGTAGTGGGGCACCAATCTTGATCAGGATGCTCCTATTAAATGCTCCAAACTCTGTAAAAAACAAAAATAATTCAGAAGCGAGTGGCATGGTGATCCTGCTGATAGAATCTTGTCTCAAGTGAGAATTCCACCCTGTATTTTTCTGGTGAGGGGTTAACATGGGGACAACATGTTGCAAATGCTCCTTCCAAACTCAGTAATGTATTTGAACATGTGTTTGAGTAACACAGCTTTGCTCTTAGGAAGTGGATTTGACTATCTGCAGACTCTTGGGTTTCATGGTTCATGAAACTGGTTCACACAGCAAAATATTAAGGGTCTCTTACAGATTATGCAGGCTATATAGATTAGAAAAATGGCACACAGCATTAGCTAGAAGTTGCATCATACTTAAAAGGAAAAAAAAAAAGACCCTCAGCAGTTCAGACAGCTCTGTGGTAAACCTATAGGGAATCCAACCTCTTGAAGACCAGGCTGGTCAGATTGACCGGAATAATAAATTCAGTCTATATTTAAAAAAAAATCCAAGTGCAACTAAGGAAATGAGGATTTTGTTCTTGACAAAACAGTCCTATCAATGCTGAAACCTGCAGCCCCTTTGTTTTTTCCTCCCATCCTTTGGGCTGAGCATTTGGGCATTACTAATCCTCAAACTGACAGCAGCAAGTGATCTTTATGATAAGAAGAAAGACTGTCCCAGAGTAGCTGCCTATCAAAGCTTTCTGCTAAAGAGTCTGTGCCAAAATGATCAGTACTGGTGAGGCCACAGCAGGAGTGTTGAATCCAGTTCTGGACTCTTCAATATAAGAGAAAAATAAACATATTGGAGACACCAACAAAGTGCCACAAAGCTGAAGAGGCTGAAGCATCTCTTCTTTGAGGAAAGGCTGAGAGAGCTAGGGCTTCTCAGCCTGGAGAAGACTCGCATCTGAGGAATCTCCTCAGTGTCTGTAAACACCTGAGGGGAAAGACCCAGAAAGATGGAGCTGGGCTCTTTCCAGTGATGCTCAGTGACAGGACCAGAGGGAACGGGCACAATGTGAAACACAGGAGGTTCCCTCTGGGCAGCAGGAAACACTTTTCTACTATGAGGGTGACTGAGCACTGACCCAGGCTGTCCAGGCAGGTTGTGGGTTTTCCAGGCATTTGTGGAGTTTCAAAGGCTGTTGGGACATACCTCTGGGCAACTGGCTCTGAGCATCCTTGCTTGACCACAAGACTTGCAGGGGCATATCCAAAATTGCAAGAATAGTCTTGGTTTTTTTGGTCCTGCACACATTTTTCATATTGCTAAAATTCTGTATTAAATTTCAGCCAGTGACTACTGAAGTACCAGTTTTAAGAATCATACCTCAGACCAGCATTTAGTTTGGGTGTAAAAACAGGGCATTTTTTCAGCATAACTTGAATTGACTCATATTGTACAGAAAATTTAAAAAAAAAGAAAGAAAGGAAAAAAGGCAAAAGCCAATTATTTTACTTCTGTATATTCCATTGAATTGTGGTGTTTCATTAACATCCACAGCTTCAATGTCATGACAGAAGATTGAATAAAATGCATATTTAACAATGCCATTTTTGTATTTTACCTGAAAAATTCCTTGACAATGTCTAGGCAAGGCAGCACATACCATCCACAAGATTTGTCATGATCGACAGTAGAAAACCACATATTCTAGGAAAGAAATGGAGTCCTATGTGTAGTGCATGCACCAAACTGAATCCTGTGTTAAATATAAAGATAATAATATTTTCTAGCAACTACTTTACTGACTTGTTACATTTTTAGGGCTAGACTCTCTTAAAAAGAATTGCTATAATTAAAACTATCCTATGAATTTACGATATTTCTGGAACTGTAAGCAAAGCTAAAACTTTCCCAGTCTGTTATAAAAAGGGAGTTGTTTTTTAAATTTTTTAAAACATAATAGCTGAAAGTTTCTTCTGCAGTCAGGGGCAGGTATTTTAAAAACCCTTTCTTCCTGCAATGTATTAAGAATTCTGTTTAAAATCTGGTGCATGTATTGCCTTTTATCACATTGTCACCTTGTGCTTTCCTTGTTTGAAATGTCGCATACTCCCTAGTATTAGGCCACACAGTCACCCTTTTTTCCTTCATTGATTTAGATCTGTTGAGGATCTCTCAGGGTCCATTTTTGCCCAGGAGTATGTTCTTAGCAGTTTTTAAAAGCCATGCCCATGTGTGAAATGTGAAAACACCAACACACTTGGGCAGCTTGGGCTCTCTCACCAAAGATTTATGTTCATAGAAGTAGAAAAAGTTCTATTTCTTAACAAGAGGGACATAACTACAAATACACAGAAAAATGTACACAAACATGAGAATATAATGTACTCTAACACAAAAGCATAATGACAACTTTAACTCCTTAGCTGATGTTAGTGTTGCTAACTTTTGGCTATAAGCTCATAACTTGGGAGAAGTGTATCATATTGTTGCAGTGCTTCCTGTTATCTTCACAATTAGTTTGAGTATTTGCACAACCAAGACCAACCAAGAGACAGGGAAGAAGTGAAGAGCTAGCAGACCATGTCAGGTGAAGAGAAAAAAGGGGTAGAAAAGAGAAGGTATTATATAAAAGTGATTTACAGGATTTCTTAAGTTCTGGATAACTGAGTATTCTGTGATAAAAATCATGGTAGACCTGTATGACACTAAAACTGAAACCTTTTTTATATTCTGTTGCTCAGTAGTAAAAATAATGGAATTGGTCTAAGATACCAAATATTTTTAATGTAGAGATTGATTTTTTTAAAGTAATGACTAGAAAAATTTGCTAAACCTGAATTTTGAAAGCATTACTTTTTAATGTTAAGGGAGAAATAAAAATTTGTAATCTCTGTAAAAAGTAGCTTTTGTGATGCACCATCTCATTTTCTACAAAGTCAAAAGTTACAATATTGTACAAGCTCTGCACATCATATTAGTTCTACTTTTACAAAATCTGCTGATTTTCTTCTTAGGCTTCTTTCATTAGTTGCTGGGACTCAAAGACTAAGGAAAGACTTTTTTTAGTAGCAAATAAAACAATTTAGAGGTTTAATGGTCTGTCACTAGGAAGGAAAATTATCTAAATACAGGCAGCAGGTTTCATTTTAACCATTCCACTTTCAGCTCTTCCCATTACCCTAACCTTCTGTGCTGCAGTTAAAATAAATTAACAAGAAAGTGAACACGGCTAAAGTGAGAATTTAACCTGGCAAGATTTGTGGCTGTGTAAAGTAGGTTTTATTAAAAAGTCCTGTTAAGACAGACAGAAGTAATTTGGTTCCATCCTCCCCTGTTGTATTCAACTGGGCCTGAACAGCAGCCATTCAATTTGCATAGGAGCTTACATTACCAATAAATAGAACAAAACATGGCATTAACTGCAGTTGGAAACTTGACTTCCTTGCCTGTAAAGGGGATGGGCATTTGTTCCCTACTTAAAATACATGGTAGTAATATAGGAAATAGTCCTCTTTTATTGTTGCAAGAAGTGCATGAGAACTAGTGAAGAAAATTTCCGTGTTTACCTTTTCTTTTCAGAAATCAAATCAGATGTGTGAAATTTAGCAAGAGAATGTTAAAGCTTCATTGTAAATTCAGTATATTTTTAGAGATGTGCTATCTGCTTTAAATACTTTCTAATTTGGATCTGAGCAAACAAAATCTGCTGGCTGAGATAAATACCTATGTAGGATGGAGAAGATTTTGGCTGGGATATATGCAATCAAGCATATTAAAAACCTTTAATAAAGCATTGAAAATCCTTGCAGTGCTTTATCAACACATAATAAAATACAATTTTAGGATTCAATTTTCACTTAGGTTTCACAGATTAGAATAAAAAAATATTTCTCCCTTGAAAAATGATATATTTTGACATGGGTACTTGTCTGTATCCATGTTACCATTGTAACAGTCCTCCCCCACAAAATGCAGTGAGGTATGGAACTCCCCAGCAAGGGCTGAACAGATAGAGCCCATATGGGCATCTCTGCCCCAAACACTGCCCCAAAAGCTGAGAATGTGGTTCAAGCACTTTGTCATGGATGTTGAGGGTTCCCTGGATTTCCCATAGCGTGTCCTCCTCAGAGACCTTTCCAGCAGAGTATGGGATTCCTGCATGGCAGGGCCTGTCTGCCTGCCCAGTGCAGATGATTTGGGTACCATCAGGCAACTGAAAGGACTCTGTCCCTCTGAGTTTAGGCAGCTGAATCTCATACCATGTCCCCTCTGCATTCATAGGTTTGAATACATAAATTTCTTCAAATCTATAGGTCTCAGTATGTAAATTTGGTGGTGGCACCAAATTCATTATGCCACAGCATACCACAACTTTAAGGACATTCTGACAGCTATTTCTAGATACACTGTAAAAGACTCACGAAATTTATAAATTTTAAACTGGTTAAAGTCCAAATCTCTCTTCCTGGCCTTACTGTAATCATTGTAGTTCATGGTAAAAGCTGTATGTTTGGCTACAAAAAAATGTAAACAACGATAAGAACACATTAAACAATATGCTATAACAGTAATTCCTTTCTCTTGGGCTAAGTGTTTTTGGGAATCTTATCATGTCACTGCAGGAGTATGGCTTCTCTAAGGCCTAAAGGCTTGTATTGCAGGTAGGGAGAGAAAGAGTGGCAGCATTATATACTCCCATCCATTCAACCAAATCAATCTGCTGTGCTAAGGGGTAACCAGTGACCCTTCTTTCTTCTTCTTCTCCCAACAGAGGCTACCCTCCTGGGCAGCACCTCACTTTTTAACACAGCCCTGTTGGGGTGGGGATCCCCACTTATCTCCAGGCTCTGGTCTCAGGGTCATTCCAACTCTTCTGTGATTGCCTAGGGCAAAACAGCCTTCCAAAAGCAGAACTTGCCTGCTCTCAGCTACGTGCTGCAGAGCTAAGAAAAGTGGAGTCAGCTTCCTTAAGACCTCCCTTCTGGTTCAATGAATCTTGCCCTGCTGTGAATCACCTCGTTGCTTCCCTCAGGCACCTAGCCTCAAAAGAGGTCAGAGTCCAGCCTTCACTCCTGTATTAATCCTCTCCTTCGGCTGGCTGGAAGCAGCTCTTTTCTCAGTGAGTGGTTTTAAATCATCTCCCTCGGTCCTTGGATTTCATTGCGGTCAGCATGTGTCTAGAATGAAGAATTGCAGCATCCCAGTTATAAGAACCCTAGGCTTTTATTAGCTATGGTCCTAACAGCATAATTCCATGGTTTAATCATTAGATAGGTCTTCCTGTTAGAGATCAAACTTCAGCCTTAGGTCAAGTTAACATTGTTTGTTTAATAAATGTTCCCCCATACCAAACCATGTACTGTCAGAATATTTGTTATAACCTACCACATCCCTTGCCTTTTGCACTTCTTGAGTAAATTGGCTTCGGACAATATCATGGTCAAGAAATGTTTTTTCCATTAGCTAAGGTAAAAGCTCACATACTAGAAGCTACAAGCCATCAGTAGGATGTAACAAATACCTGAATGAAATTTGTCTCTCTTGTGAATGAAACTCATTCACCTCAGAAGCATTGTTGTGGTAGCAACACTATGAGCCTTGTAAAAACTTTTACATAATTATGATAGTCTTCCACTATATTTTTGGGAGGAATACCAGAGCTCAGTAGTGGCAACATTTAATGCAATACTTTTCTTCTCTGTAAGTTTGGGGCACATGGACGTTCCATATGTTTTGGATATGAGAGCCACAGAGAAACCAGGCATTCTTCTAATTTTTTGAAATGTCAAGTTAGGGATAAAGGAATGCTGCTCTGGGACAATATAGACAGAAACACTTTAGCCACCTGATATAAAAAAAAACAGATTTTCAAAAGATATTTGAAGTGACCCAGGAGTGTTGGAAAATCTCTGTCCTTACAGAGTTCAGTCTTGGACTCCTGGCAGCCAATATTCCTCACAATAGGAGGGAGGTTTGCCAAGGAATTTTGGATCAGGTCTCTTCACTTATTTGGAACTTTGAAATGTGTTTTGCAACCCATGGAGGAAAAAAATAGGGAGAAATTAAAACTGTGACTCAGTACCATCCCTAGAAGGTGTAAATTAAAGGGTTAGAAGACATCTCACTTTTAAATAGTGTTCACATTCAATAGAGAAAAGCACCCCTTGATGTTGCGCTGACTTTTTGATTTAGAGCTCAGTAATTAAAAGCAGCTATTTTTAAAATGGATGTTTGTTAATCCAAGATGCTGTTACTTTGCATTTCATTCCAGCCAGTGCTTTTATAAATTTGCTCATAAAAAGCACCCCAAAAGGACTAGTTTTAAACCAAAAATCCTGTGAATATTTATCTACTGGATTTAAGACGTGATGAATTTAAGAAGCTTAGGAAAATGCCAGCAAAAGTCCACCAGTGCTGTTTGGTGGTTGATTGATTGCGATATAAATTGGAAATTAATTTCTTTCAGAAGAGAGGGCTTGCATTGGAAATAATACTCTCTCATTGCAGGTCCAAAGGAAGAGGGGAAAGAAGTTGTGATTCTGCTGTGTTGGATCTCTCCATCATCTCAGGGGAAGGAATTGGGTTTTCTGCATCCCCTGGAGGAAGAAAATCCCCAGGCCTTAATTTTTTATCCAATTGAATCAATATGAATAGTCATTAAGGTTAGATTTTAGACTCGATGGTAAATTTTTGTCACCAAAAGAATGCAGTGAAAGCTTGGTTTTTCAGACCTCTGTGGAAAAGCAGCATGAAGAGAGCTAGTACAGATTAACTGCCTTTAACTTCTAGCTTCAGGATCTATTCTGTGCAGCTAAAGTTGGGTATGTGAGATTATGAGTGTCTGATTATGGGATTTTAAAAAAAGACTTGATCCCTGTCTGTTGCGAATGCTTTATCTGTTTAGTCTTAATTCCACTTCTTATTCCTTACTTTACTTTATTTATTTGTAAGTTTAATTTTCTTCTATTCTCATTCCTGTTGAATTGAGCTCTAACATTTTGAAACCTTCCTGTTCTAGAAAGAAGCTTGAAAATGAGAGTATGCCTTTATTTCTAGTAAAATTCAAGTTACCAGGCCCCTTGCTCAAAAGTCTGTGGTTACACCTACCTCTAGGTGTGGAGTCTGAAGAAAATTTTTACCTTCTCCAAACACATCATTGAAGGGGTGTTAGAAATCTGTTTTCACTGGATGTGGGGCACAGAATAGTTTCTAACCAAAGGTCTTCAGACAGTAAACAGTTTCCTTCCATGGAACAGGTCTGGATACCCACATGACCCTAGATTTTCTGGGTCACATAGCTGTAATTGTAGTTTTTTATTCCTGAGTTTGGTATGGGAAGTTATGGAATGTGAAACATCAAGGGCTGCATTTTCCTCTATGTCTGAGCCTAAAGACTGTGCCAAAGATGGCACAGGACAGGGCCCAGAGAAGGACCCTCAGCCCTTTTTAATTTGCCAGTGAAGAATCAAAACTTGCTCGTTTTAGAAATTGAGTTTCCCAGGGAGAATGCTCTGTGACCAGAGTATGCCAGGCTGGAACTTAAGTGATATTACTCTGCAACCATGTTTGCCAAAAGCAACATGAATGTAGGAGCATTGTTACATTTGCTTTGAGAACTTCAGTAAGCAAGCAGGCATAAAAATTCTTAGAGTTTGAATAGTTCCCTTCTGGTGAGTCTGAATTTTGTCAATCTTTGACAAATATCTTAACTCATTTGTCAATAAAAATGAGAAAAATGTAAGTTCAGAAGCATGTCAACACCTTCTGTTTTGTCATCAACTGTGATAAGGTTAACCTTGAATATTTTTGAATTTATTTGGTAAAGAAGAAAAATGACATCTGTTTTGTAACCTCACATCTTCCTACACTTTCTGACAGCATGCAGCATTTTCACTGAACTGTAAGGTTTTCTCATAAAAACTGAACTAATCAGAGGTGGCTATCCAAAGTTCAGTCAATAAATAGCTTGACTTTCTAGCTTGTAACAATATAGAGGGATCAATAAGAGCTATGAAGATTATTTCTCCATTTCCTTCTGTTTCATGTTAAGCTAGCCATGAAGGACAGACTACTTCCCTTCTATCAGTTTTTTGTCCTTAGCTATTATGCTGCACCTGTTCAGGGGGTAGAAAGAAGTATATTGTAAATACTAGCATCTGAACACTTGCATTTAAGTAATACATTTCTAAACAATACCTGTTTATAGCCTTTGCATATTTACTATCAAATCAGAATGTCTAATTAAAAAAAAAATAGGTAATTTCAGTCTTTAGGATGCACATTAAATTTTTTTTGGTCACTCTTTTTGCAGAACTGGCTCAGTTTTGAGTATTTAGACAAAATTTCTGTCCTGAAAATTAAGATCATTACTAAGAGCAAGCTTTTGTTTTGAAAACAAATACATAATTTCTACCGTAACAATATATAGTACAGCTTCAGTAATGTCAGCCCACATGAAGCTTGTGAAAAATCCATTATGTCGGATTACTTTCTGGAAAAGGCTTTAGTAGATGACTGTACTGAAACAGTGAGGAAGTGTCCAGTTTGAATTGAATATCAATATGGAGATTAAGCATTGACCAATTTGAAGGGTATTTCTGAGGCAAAACAGAAAAAGTAAAGGCCAGTAAAAAGAAACAGAGTTAAACACTTAATATAGATTTGAATAAAGAAAAAAGGCAAGAAGAAGGATCCAGGAGAACCAAGTCAATTTTAAGTGTTTAAATAGATGCCAGTGGCAAAACTAGTGGCTTTTTTGTTGGGAATTTTTTAAGGGTTAGTGAAAGTGAGTGTGTACTTTGAAGCCGTATCTCACCTGCAATTAGGGTATTTGTGGCCAGACATTTAATGCAATTTTAAACAGAGGACTAAGACACAGCTCATAATCTGGAAGAACATATTTAAAACTCATAAAGAGTTAAGAGTATTTTAATTGTCAGGATGGGTGAAATTCCAGGAAGGAGTCTAGGGAAATAAGCCAAAGTAATCTTGGAACAATTCTCTTTGAATATTCATTGAGGACAAAGAAGGTCTGAGAACAGGAAAAGTTCAGAATGTATCTCTGAAAAAGAAATTTGTTGAACAAACCAGAGAGTTTGACTTTAAAACTCAGGAAGAAAAATTTAAAAGTGTCATGAAATGATGAGGCTTTTTTGGTCTTGGTTATTTGCCCTCAGTGCTGAAGAGGTCTGTTATTGCAACTAAACATGGTGTTAGCTACAAATTTGGGCTAGTGGGTAATAGAGTGCCACAATCCAATATTTCTGTTAATAAATTCCATCTCAGAGTAGGAACAAATGCCAGTTTGGGGCACTTTAAAAAAGGCACCTCAAGCTCTACACCTTTGAAAACAAGAGATAACTACCTGAAATTTGTAAAATTAATTTCAATGCGTGAAACTGCAGCATAGTGAGAGAGAAAAAAAAATAAAGTAGGAACCATGCAGCCAAATACCACTACTACAGAAGCTGGCCTAGTTTAAACAGTTGATCCCTATCTACATACATACTGATATTTTGCTGTTACTTTAACAAAAAACAAACTAACCTTTTGTAACTTGTAACCTAAGAATGTAAGAGGCAGGCTGTTTCTTTTTACCTCAAGTGATGCCTAGGATAAGTAGTTAGGGCCCAGTGTCCAGTTCTGGACGCAACAAAGTTCAGAAGCATGTCAACACCTTCTGTTTTGTCATCAACTGTGATAAGGTTAACCTTGATGTCAAAAGGATGAAGGAATTTGACATAGCTGAGAAACACAAGAGAAGGGACTATCATAACATGTAAAGCTTTTGCTATATAGATGTCCATCAGCAAATGTTCTGCATGTTTTTTTTGACTATGACAGGAAAGGATAAGCCCTAATGTTCAGCATTTTCCAAGGATGGAGCCTGCTCAGATGCCATGGGCAGCTTGTTCCAGAGTTTAACCACTGGGGTTTGCAAAGGCTGCAGCATGTTCTGTCACTATATACTGCTAAATCTATCCCCATCTTCACTACAATCACCCTCATGAGTGGTTGTAGATAGGAGTTAAATCTCTTTGCCCTTTGTTTCTAAGACTGAAAAATTCAGTTCCTTCTCCTCTCCTATGTCTTGTGCTCCAGACATCTTTGTGACATTCTCCAGCACGTCTATGAATTTCTTTTTACTGGGGAGACCAAACTGGTCACAGCTTTCCAGATGTGGTTTCACAAGTGCCAAGAGAAAACAAAGAAGCACGTGCTTCCCCAATGCATGTGTGCAGATGGTTCCCGTTGCCATTAAAGCATGTGGCTGATTCACATTGAGCTGGTCTATCAGGATTTCCAGGTCCCATCCAACAGAGCTGCTCCACAGCCAGTCAGCCCCAGTGCATGTGATGGATTATCCCATCCCAGATGCAAGACTCCACGCTTGTTTGTATTGAGCATCATGAGGTTGCTTTCAGTCTATTGTTGAGCTGGCAGAGGGTCCTCAGCCTAAGAGTTCTGCCTTTCAGTCCCTTAAGTAGTTCACCCCAAATTTTGTATCACCCACCGATTTGCTAAAAGCTCACTCCATCTTCTCATTCAAGATAACCAACAGAGATACAGTGTGATACCTGACTAATGCTACTTGCAAGTGAAGGACAGACCTTTCAGTGACTGGCTTTTAACTGTGTTTGTCAAGAGAGCCCAACCAGATTTTTTTCTATCTTTCAATGAATCCTCACAGTTTGCCCAGTTTGCCTACAAGTTTACTATGGAAGAACCTATTAAAGTAAAAGCCAAAGTAAAGGTATGCAACATCTACTGTTCTTCATAATTTAGAGCCCCAAATTTTTCCTTGCAGAATGCAATCAGGTCAATCAGTTTCCATTTGATCATGATAAATCTGTGTTAGTTGTTTCCAAAAATTTTCAGTCCTTCGTGTACTTGGACAGGTTCTGTGACGACCTGCTTTGTAATGCTCCTACTTACTCATGTGAGGCTGGTCAGGCTGTAGTTGTTTCTTCATTATTGTTTCTTTTTATTTCCTTTTTTTTTAAATATATTTTTTGAAAATGGAAATGAGATTTCTCTTTTGTCAATGATGAGAAACCTCTCCTGAGCACCAAGAGCAATTTTGTATGACATGGAGCAGCTTCTTCAGCTTCATCCTTTAATTCAATTCTCCTTGATCACAGTGGGGACATGTATGTTCATTTCCTCTCTCTCACTTTTTTAAATGCTGCTACTAAGTGCAGAAATGTTGAGGTCTGAGATAAAACCTTGCTAATAAAGTGATGAGAAGAGGATCTTGATAATCAGACCTTCATCAGTGGCCTTTGCCTCTAGTTTGTCTGCTCCTAGACAGCAGTAGGTACCATATTCCTTGGTATTCCTTTTGCTGCCCAAGTACTTACAGAAGGTTGTCTTCTTAGCCTTCACATCTATGCAGTGTCAAATCCAGCTGTGTTTGGCTTTCCAAACTTTCTCCCTGAAATAATTCTGGATGGTAACTGTACATTGTTTGTGAGTAGTCTGTCCCTGCCTCCAACTCTTGTGGCTTGACCTCATTGGGATTTGCACACTTGAGCTGGCATCCTGACACACGTTCATTTTCTTGAGCTCAGAAACAGAGCTTTCTTACCCTTTAGGAAGGTTGCTTAGGAAGGTCAACCAGATCCTTTAACTTCCTCTGCCTTTCAGGGCAGTATCCCTTGTGGCTGTGAGGCTTATTTCAGGCACTCAGCTTTGCTCAGTTGCTATACTTGATCAAATCCAGCAGCAATGGGGAGGTCCATGGCCAGCCTGGGTGACTGTAACCAGGCTGAGTGGAAACCACAGTTGATGCTTACTTGGAGCTTCTTTGAAACAAACCATTAAGTTACATAGGCCTGTCTTTGGCCATGCCGAGACAGGAAAAGCAATTCAAGCTTTAGCAGGAAACATGGAAGGGGCACTCCAGGAAATCCATAACATATATCCAGTGAAGACAGAAAAACATTTCCTAAGATTCTCCCTGCTGGTCTCCCCCTTAATGGAAAATCCCAAATAAATGCTTCCCAAACTAGTTTAACATCTACTTTCAATTAAACAGTTTGATTTGTTCCTGTCTGCAGCAGAAAGACTTGCAATCTGCACGTTATGGTACACAGTGTGATGAGCAATATTAAGTGCACCCTTTTGTATGGTATAGTCAACCTGATAAAAATAGAAACAGACCAAAGCCTAAGAAAGGATTTCTTATTCTCCTACCATCAGATGAAGCTCTTCAGACCCATAATTTAAATGTTTGTCTCATTGTAGAGGTGCTAAAAAATGTGTCAAAAGACTTCAGCTAGTTAGTCTGCAATTTAGCTTGAAAAGTTTGTTTCTTCCCATTCTTCCTAGTTTTTGAATAAAGAGATAAGGGAAAACGCCTGCTTGCCATGGTAGGTACATGAGCTATAATTTGCAATGAAATATCATGAACTATGCCATACTACAGAAGCTTTAATTAGAGTAATTAAAACACATTGTAACTTACCAGTGATTTTGCATTCAGTATATTTTAAACAGCTGAGCCCTGAAAAAAATGCAGTGATTTGCTCACTACCACACATCAATGGATTTCTGCAGCTGTGGAATCACACTCGAATTGAGCTTGCACAGGCAGCCAAATTATTCTTTAGGAACTGGAGAAAATCAGAGGATGATATTCCTAGAGACAGACCATTAAAGAAAAATTAACTATTAGATCTCCTGTGTGATTTTTAGCTCTTTGTACCTGGACAGCAGACTTCAATGATCTTTTATATTTCATTCATACATATATATAAGATTCCAGCTTCAAACCAGCTGCTTGTTAAAGGATGATCTCACAAGACTGTAATTAAGAAATGAATATGCTTTGGAATGAAGGAATGAGGACTAGGAATGTTTTTTCCTAACTGTTTCTTGGCAATTACATTAGCTTTGTATACATCCCCAGCGTATTTTGTTGTGTAGGCCCTTACCACTTCCAGAAGCTAGAAAATTTTAAAAAAGTTCTATCATTCCTTGCACAGATACTTAAACCAAGACCAGCTATGGGTAGAAGACATCTAATTCAATTGCGCTTTTACACATCCTGTACCAGCCCTTGGTGAGAAAATACATAGGAGACTCAGCATCAACATTCCCATCCCTGCAACATGCTCCTTGGGGCACATTGCAATGTCTGGTTTGTGCTGTGCACCTGGTGCAGCCCAAATTCCAGGTGTGTGCCCCAAAAGGCATGTTCTACACAGAGAAATCCCTAGGCTTAGACCACCCATCATGTCCTGCCCTGTGTCTGCTGGTGGAGAAACCATCAAGCCTATCCCCATTACAGAGCAGTAAGAGGGACTGGTGAGGCACAGCTAACTGCCCATCTGCCATTTGTTCCTTCTGCAGGCCCAGTGTGAGGACTGAGATGAGAAGCTGAGGCTCACCTAAGTGAAAGTGCTGATATCTTCCTAGCCAGGACCCATCAGAGTCTGATTTGGACAGAAAAGTTCCAGCTCAGGCACCAGATGAACAAAAAAAACATTTCCATTGAGAAGAAACCAGTCTGTAAACAGAAGATTTTTACACTTAAAGTTTAGTAAGGTTAACATTCTGAGATTAGATGTACACCACAGCATCTGTAAATGGTAGAGAAGGGTATCAAATCTTTAAAGGTCATGCAATCTCCACACAAAAGCAAGGGATTCCTACTGAAACAGTCTCTCTGGGCAAGGATTGTTCTGATATTTTCAAGACAGCACAACAAAACAGCTCATCATTATAGTTTTTTGGAGGACACCCTACATAGTTAATTTAAACTAAATCACAGAGAAATAAAAGCACTTTTTTTTCAACACTGTTACTTTTTTAAAAACTACCTTTCTGAAAATATAATTGAGTCAGCTATTCAAGTGACAGCATTCACAACAGGGAAAGGATGACTCTTCAGTGAATGATTAAAATCTGGAGTGACCCATTTAAATAACTATAAAAATATTTTATTGCAGTTCTATCCAAAATCAAGAATATGTTTGTCATAGGTCAAAAGAAGAAGAATACAATAAAAAGAACAATTAATACAAGTATTCTGAATATGTTTATATGTTTTTGCTTTCTTGGGAGTGTTTGAAAATTGTAGGTTATTTCTGACACAGAAACTTTTCTTAGGACATCATTGCCTCTCACTGCCCACCAGGCTGTCCCTTTTTGCTCCTTGAAACTGTGAGTGCCTTCTGCCCATGCAGCAGGCACCAAATTCCATTAGTATGCTCCTACAGGAGACCAATTAGGAGAGCTGTGACTGAACTAAGGACACATAGGAACCTTTACTTGCTTCAAATACTCATTTGTTTACAAAGTCAATAAAAAATAGTAGTCAAACTTCACAAAGCAATAATGCTAAAGAAAACACCTAACCCTTAATAGCCCTGACAAGAAGTGATGCTTCTCACTTGCACAATAAGCCATTACAGCTACAGCCTGTGTACAGCCCCTGGGTGGTCAGGATTCCCCACTCTGGACCAACAGGGAACCAGGGGAGGATGCCCTTGCTTAGGACAGTGGTAGGGATAAGGTCATGCCAGCCATACCCCAAAGAGCAGGAACTTCACCTCAGGTCCAGCAATGAGGGTCCTGTGTTTCCATCCATGAGGATCTCCTCCCACAAGATCTACTTCACCATGTAGGGTTTATATCACCAGTCCCTGTGTTGAACATTACATGGGTCATCCAGTCTTTATCCCTTGTCTCTGGCAAGGAGTAGGGTGCTGAGGGATGGTGATGCAGACTCCTTCACAACCAGAGGGAAAGCCAGTGAAGGGATCGGTGTAAAAAGAAAACAACCCAGATGTAACCTGCATAAATCAGCTTGGCCCACAGCTACAGATAAATTCTGTCAGTAACTGGACTTCCTTAGGAAAAGAAGATAGCCTCGCTTTCTGGTTGTATTGTGTAAGAAGATTTCAGGATCATCCTGTTTTACTGGTCAATCCATCTTTCAGCTGACCCATAGCAAGCCCCAAATGAAATGTTTTTCATAAAATACTTGTCAGCACTGTGTAAAAACATCAGTTACTCTGGCCCAATGACTTGTAACCTAATTTTTGATGATTAAAAAAATTGCAGAGGCCTAAACATACTAGGGAGAGAGTTATCAATAGAGATTTTAGTACAGAACTCAGTAATGTCTGCAATGTAATCTGCATTTCCCCTTTGAAGCCTGAGTCAAGAAAAGTACATTTGGTACTACCAGCAAGTTGTGCAGTTGGATCAGTTGGACCCTTTCCTTTAAAATCAAATGCTAAAGAACCCACATTGTCCGCAATGCTTTATCACACAGATCTTAAGTTAACTAAATCTCTAAATGCCACCAAGAGTGTCTTCTCATCCAAGTTCAAAGCACATGCTGAGCAACAATAAAAAAAAAGAAAGCACGGTAAAGGAGAAGCTTTTATACAAGTAGGTCACAACCAGCCCTAGTCACTTTTTCCTTAACAATTACCTGAGAGTGTCCAAGATCCTCAGGTGTACTCTGTGTAAGAAAACAGGCCAAAGCATTAAATCTATTGAGGAAATATTTGGTATTTCTGCTGTATTAAAGTTTGCCCAGCTGCCTTCCTAATTCTATCCAATAAGCAGTAACTTCTAGTAGTTCAGCTTCAGTTTGAATCACTTATTCACCACAGGTGCAGGTGGGTCACACTCATGAGAAAGCCTCAGTCATGTGAATGGGATTTGGTATAAAAACCCATCCCAGTATTATCTCTGTTCTGTCCATAGGTAGTAAAAATTTTACTTTAAAGATTTTTGTATAGTGCTATAGTTGTTGCTGACCAGAGCACTTTAAAGGACTTCCAGATAAGCTGTTGGTATTGTTTTTTGCAGGTAGGTAAAATAATAGATGGCTAAATTTTACTTCAAAACTGTTTTCATGGTTATAGTACTGCAGTTTGAGGAGTGTATTTGGTTAAGCAAATCTGCTGTGCACAGAGAAATAGTGAGTTAAGGCTTCTGCTGGTGTGCTTGAAAATAGTTAAGAGTAATAGGACTTTGTGGGTTGGGAGAGTGAAGAGAGAATGGTGTGGTCTGAGATAATTTGATATTGGTGAGGGTAAAAATCCAGCTATAATAGGCAGAAAAATCTAATTGCTCAGCATGTTTGCATTGTGGCCTTTTATGATGGTTCTGTACTTACCTTATGACCCCATTTTCATCTCTAAGGGGATCTCCCTTTGAAATGTGCTCCTTGAGGTACAAAGCTTATTGTAGTGCTGTCCATTAGTACTGGCTTATGTAGCTGGAGGTAGCAGTCTGCTATGAATTTGAGTTATGAATTGTTTATACATATCCTATTTTAAATCTCTGTTCTCAGGTTTTTTTTTGGCTGTATCTATTTGTGATGCTGAAGTGATTGGAAAATTAAATAGGAGCAAAACTTAAATCTGTTCGAACTTTAGGAGGAGGAAAATGATCAGAAAATTATTTCTTTTCCCTTTTATTTGAATTTTCTTTTCATTTTATTTAACTGATGTCTGTCCTTGGAGCAAACTGACCTGAGGCATCAAATTGTCAGTTAATGTATGTTTGTAGAAACCTGACCCTCTAAGAGATATCTGTTTAGAGTGCTGAGCTATTCTGTTATTGGCCTTAATAGGCCTTCAAAGATACGCAGCTTGAATAATAACCTAAATCTAAGGCTGTTATCAAGTGTCTATAGGCCTAGTCAGCTGCCACCGCTGGGAATAGTTAATGACAAAAGTGTCCCACTTCTCTGTAGGTTGTGTATATTATTTTTGTTAATGATTTAGCATTTGCTGTCATGATACTCTTCAGAGAAACAGGACAGTAAAGTTTCTCTCAGCCTTAAGACTGTCCTTTGGGTCTGGCATGTGATTTTGATAACAGCTTGACTATGAACTTGGTGCTTGTTGGAACAAGGCCAGGTCAGTAGCTTTGAAGTGTAAATCTCCTGTTTTGTTTGCCCAAGAAGTGCAGATGAGCCCTGGTAATGCAGGTCTACCTTGCCCTGGGAGTACTTAGTAGTGTGCCTGAGGGACAGCAGCCTGAGCTGAGAGCATTTCATCACCTCTGGAGGGATGACTCCTGGCTCTACAACATTGCTGAGGGGCTGGGGAGCTCTGCTTGGGCAAGATGCAATGAAAAAGGGTGAACCCTTTGCTCTTGTCCCCTGCTGATCACTGGCTGCCTGTTCTGCCTTGCTGCCCCAAGGGCCTGCCTGTGGCTGTTGTTCCTTTCCACCTCTGGAATAGCTGTCTTAAATCCGATTTGCCTCTCTTCCACTTAGTTATGCAGCAAGTCTGCTGTGGCTTTCTTTAGGCTTTTTAACTGCTTTAATAAGAGTGTGGCCTTGGGATGTGTGGCCCACATCTTTAATAAGATGTGTGGCCCACATCTTAACCTGGGAAGCTAAAAGGGGGATGTTGTGAGGGGAAAATCGCTTCTGTAAGTTGCTTGCTCTGATCTGCAGAGTGGATTTGTGGGTCCTCTGCAGACTGCTAACAGGGATAAGTCCTTGCTGTTCTCTGTTAGATAATCTTTCCTTGCTTTTGGGATTCTTTTAGTGCTGAAAGGAACTTACGGATATGCAGTGTAAAGGGTATCCACACTTAAGGAAAGAGTGATCTGATTTATACTCTTAAGTTGACACACATCAGCAGTCTGTATAAGTAAAATGCATGTTTAGGTTACAAAAAATGCATATATATATACACATGCATACAGTGTGTGTATATATATGTATACAAGCTGTAACTAAAAATTCTTGTTGCCATAGTGTTTAATTCTAGAAAAACAGACCACTTCCAACCCAGTGTTTTTTCAGAGCTCCTTTATTAATAATTAGTTTTTGTGGTTTTCTTTATTCCTTTTATTGACGTTGCATCTAATGGTGTCAGTCTGCGTCGAGATGTTAAGACAGACAAACAAAAGATAAATTTTCAGTAAGACATAATTCAAAGAAATGTATTATTCCTGCAGCTCTCTTTCCTGTTTCCAAATATGATCTCATGAATTTAAATAGATCAACTACAGTTGATGTCTCTTCTTGATCTATTTGAATTGCTTCTGAAGCTACTGATCATATGCTTTTGTCTCCTTCATGCTGGTGGCACAGCTGTCTGCTCATTCAAGGTCCAACTTCTGAGGTTTTGGGTTTATTCTGTGCCTCTAAACTGGCTCTAAAACTGCTAGCTCTTATAAGTAATCAATGCTAGCTCATTCTTGGCAAGGGTTTAATCCACACCAGGGTTTTGATGGAATGGTTCAATTACTCTTCCTCTTAAACTTGATAGTCAGATGCAAAAGGAATAAAGGAGATGGGACAGTTTCCATAACTCTTAATGATATTTTGCCTTACTCTGCAATTAATAGTATTTATAGCTTTATGTACTCTTCTGCCTCCTTCTTGATATAGAAAGGTGAATTACTGCTTCCTCAAAATCCATAATAAAGACAAAATAACTCCTGTGAGTACCTTCTTTATAGATCGTTTGAGTAGTTAATTAAGTAAAGCATGGTTTCTCTTTTCAGTGACTGAACAAAACTCAAAGCAGTTTCTAAAGAAAGTATGAGGCTATATATATGCTGAAGGTGCATTCCACAAATACATTACAATTACTTATCTTGTAGCATTAGGTAATATTGTCTTTTCTTGTGAGTGCTTCTGAGTAATAGCCTTGTTAGAACTTCTACAGAAACAAGCTTGACATTTCAGAAATCCCCATTTATTTGCTCCCTGGAGTATCTCATGTAACGAGGGCTCTGCATTTCCTTTTCTGTTCATGCTATCCTCTTTTGTGTGGGCATCACATTTGTAATGGAGATAACTGACCTGCAAAAGAGCTGCCTCTTCTTTGGGCATCTCTGATCTGCCTGAAAGTGCACAAGAGCACTTCAGCCACAGAAAATTACAATATCTCTAAGATGTTTGTGTCATGTTAATTTTGCGTGAACATGAGGGTAGTAAGTGCTTACAATAATTCTGACATGCTGCACAAGCCACAGCATGTAAGAAATGTTTGCATAATACATACCTAGAGCTGTTGTTCTTCCCCAAGAGGATCCTAGCAAATTAAGATTTCGTTCATGGAAAAGATATCTTTCAGATGCCACTTCTTTGAAGATTCAACAACAATCACAAAATATATCAAAGCAGTTAATTTGCTCCTGCTGTACTCAAGTGCCTGTGTGTGTCTTAATAGCTTCTTAATGGATGCTTAAGGAATTCTGTCTGTGTCCAACAAGCAGAGAGCTCTCAACACTTTATGGCTGATAATTACCCATGAGTTTAGTTAATAGGGTTAATAGGCTGTAGTGAGAGGTTGGCTTTTTGCTGTCACATTTGGGAATTCATTGTCAAAGATATGTTATTTGGGATGTTCCAGTGTGTTCCTTTAAAAAAAATGATGAGGGATGGAAAGGAGAAAAGCTCTGCATTTACTGACCTTCAGCAGCAGCAGATCACATTGTTGGATAACTAAGTACAGAACTGAGCTTTGTCCAAAATAATGTTTGATCCTATAACTTGCAATGCTGGGTAGATTGTATAGTTTAATAAACCTCTGTGCAGTACCAGATTAAATTTGTGCAGCAGATTTTCATTTCCTTGTGGCAGCATGTTGGGGGTAGTCAGAGGTAACCTTCTGCCCTGTCCTATTGCAAGTTCTCTGACCCATGCCAAGACAGGTGCAGATGTTGTGGGCACTCACCTCCTGGTATTCTTGGAGGGATCATTCCAACCCAATACATCCTGCTAAAAGGGAAACCAGAGCAAAATAAGTTTTTGATTTTTTTTTTTAGTTTTTTTTGAAGATTACTAATCTAAGCACAGCTTTAATAATGTTAGCTGGGAGTATGTTGCTTAGAGTTATTTTAAAATTGACTTTTATTTTTCCCTCAGACAAAATGGGCATAAGCACCACAAGGAGGGATTGGTAGAAACATGTTACAGTATGAGTTTTGTGGCATAAAAGTAGTCATTCTTGACTCTCTCCATTGGGTGTATTGCAGTAAAGCAGCTTAAAATATATTCTGTTACTCACCCCTGCACACACCTTTCCCACTCCACCAAAAAAAGGTAAACAAATGAAAAAATCCTCAATATCTCTCAAAAAAACCAAAACCACAAACCAAAAAAAACCAACAAAAATGAAGCAGAAACAACAACAACAAAATGTCCCCCCCAAAACCCTAAAATAAACCTTAAGCCAAACTAAAACACGGGGAAAACTTTGAGAACTTCATTAGTATAATCTTACCAATGTGAATATAGGAAAACACTTCAGGGATGACAGTTTTCTTTATACCCAAAAATTATTTTTCAATTTGAGAAGAAAATTTCTTGATGACAATCAAGTATCACTAATGCTTTTTGCTCTGCTCATTTCTCAGGACCCAAAGGCAATGTATAAATATAAGCTGACAAATCATACTTGCATGATGGTGTAATAGTAATACGTTGTGTGATTTCAATACAGTCCAGTGTGTTGTTGCAGTGTCTGGCTTAAAGACAAAATTCAGATGAGCAATGTAGGATTATTGTGCTGTATAGGGCTATGTCTATAATGGAATGTGCTTCTTTGGAGAGTGCTGGAAACAGCCTCTCTTCTGGTGCTGGAGTATTAGAAGCTGTCTTTGTGTCTAAATGTGGCAAGCATATGAATGTGAAATATAACAGGAGATTTGCCAACTGCTGATATCTTTCTGATTTCTCTGCCTCCATATGTCTTTCCACTGGCTGCCTCTTATGTCACAGTTTCCATCCCCCCGCTCAGATGCTTTTATATCATTTTTGGGAAAGGGATCTGTGTTCATCTGACAGGAGGCATGCATAATATGAGCTACTTATTGGAATAGAAGCAGTTTCTTGGACCATACATATAAACTGATTTTCCTGAGCTCTCCTTTGTCAGTTCAGGTAGGGAGGCTGAGGGAAAAAACAAACAACAAAACACATTACCTTTTCATGTTTGACTAGATCTGCAGTCCCTCAGAGCAGGGTGAACCGCAAGAGGAGCGTGACTGTGCACAAGTGTGTTTACATGGCAGAAAAATCATCCCAGTTATGACTCAATGGTTCATTCTGTTTACACACACCAATACGCGAGATCATTTTATTTAACATGCTCACAAATTTCCTGAGGAGGTGTGTGTGTAATACAGGTTCTTATTGAAAAATATTCAGGTTTGCAGTTAGGTACGTATTATGTTTCTTGAACTGAAGAGTGGAAAGCGCAATTTGAAACACTTCAATAATGTGAAAGATATTTCTTTGCAAACTACCTATGTAAGCTACCAACTTAAAACTCTAGTTTGATTACCAGAAGTGCAATTTTCAAAATAATTCTGCATAACTTAAACAAATAGATTTCCAATTAATATGTTACTTTTTACACAATAGATACAAACCTATTTATAGCATAATTTAGTGTATCTATTATATTTAGTGTCAAAACCAGTGACTTGCTGGTTCTTTTGGGCAGTTTTAGGTCTAGCAACTGAGTTCAAGATTAAAATAAATTTTTATTCTTTATTTAAAGAACAAAGTTTTTTAAAAGTCTATTTGTAGTTTTGTTTCCCTAAAATCACCTCCAGTCTCCAAGCAAGTAAAAAGAAATAAGTTTAGGTGATTTTTTATTTTTATTATTTTTTTAATGGTCTTGAGAGATACTTTCCCTGGTCCTTCAGGTATGCTCCTCTGGAGAGGAGCATGCTGATCTTTTGCAGCTCCATGCCTGCCTCTACCCCTGCTTGCAATCCAAGCTGCTGTGGGTGAAGGAGGGCTGGATGCTCTGTGCTGGACAGATAGTCTCTTGACCCTGGCTATGCTATGTTCTGCCTGTATCCTTTGAGCCTAAAGAAAGTCTGTCTTTGAGTCCTTTCCCTCCTCTTGTCTGAACAGTAATTGTCTGATTAGCAAGTCTTCAGGCAGGTGTGAACTAAGGATCTGACAGTGAGTGGCTTGGATGCTCAGGCAGGGTTTGGAAATATGTATATAAATTAAAACTTGTGAAGGCTTAGCTACTCAGATATGCTCTCCCTCCAAGGTTGTTACTCAGTCACTCAAGATGGAGACTTCTTGTGTGCTTGTAGAATAAATTTTTTAAAGGAACAAATAATCCATATTTGCTTTTCTAAGTGGATATGAGGTACTTAAGAAGAGCCATTAATTTACTGAGTAAATCCCTTAGACTGCGGACAGTCACTGTGGCTGGATACTGCAGAGACCATCATAAGCAGAGGCTGAGGTGATGTAATGCTCTGTATTTCGGATTAAAGATTGTGTTCTTAATTGATAGCTGGAAAGCAGACATTTAAACTATTCTGACTTGTGAAATTTTGCTGAGATAATTGAATCTCTGTAAGTGCACTGAGAAATTGTGATAGATAGTAAGGGGGCAATACCTGGGCTATGCTGTCACAAACTCACAGCTGTAGGCTTTGTAAATCTGATAGTGTTAAACCCCAACTTTGCACACAAAAAGTGCTTTCCGATAAAGACAGAAGCACTCATGCAAGAGATGTCCCTGCTGTGTGGTGTTCATTTGGTCCATGGGTGCCTCAGTAGTGCTGGTGCCAAGGGTGATGGAAGTGCCAGGTCTGGCTGAACTGGTGGCAGCTCAGGGTGTTCAGGTATGCAGGACTTGACCTGAAGATTCTGCCTGAGTGAGGCGTTACCAGGACAGGCTTTTTAAAAATTGGTCTTGAATTTAACTCTCCCACCTGTCAGTTTAATGGGGACTTTAGTGCTGTCTTTGTGAAGAAGTAATGAAGTCAGGACATCCCTGCAAAATGTGCTGGAGAACAGCTAATTGTTCATAACATCATCCTCTTTAATTATAACTTCATTCTCAGTATTTTAGTTCCTCATGTATCAGAAGTGATGAATCTTACCTTTTTAAAGAATGATGTTTGCTTGCATAAATGATATGCCTACCAAAAATCAAAGTAATCTCAAGTGAGTGCTGATTATCTTATGCAAATCATTTTAAGCTTATCTTGGGTAACACACTTGATTCATTTTTGGGAGCATAAAGGCGCACTTTGAAATGCAGACTAATAGGCCAGATGAATTATACCTTAACTGAGTTCTGCTTCATGTGGGGCTAAGGGGAAGAAGGGCAGTGGGGATTACAATTGAACCAGCTGACAATGTACAGAATATCTGCCTCCGTTACACCTAAAAGATTAGTACAGCATCCAAGATAATTGCTGTTTAATAGCTGCTCAGAGATCCTCACAAAGAAAGGCAATGACTGGGACAGTTTTTATGGATGTATTGGTTTTTTGCTGCAATGTGAAAGTGGCACAATGATTGCATGGTCCTAGTCAGTGTAAAGAAACTTCTACAAAACCTCTTTAACACAATGTATAATGACTATAACTCTCAGGGGAGCATGTATTATTCGAGGGAGGACGGTTTATCTTGCATATCTAACACATTTTCTAATTATAGTGCTTTAAACAATGGCTAATAAAGCAAGCTACACACTGCCATTGAAAAGCTAATAACTGCATTCCTCTTCAGAGGAATGATAGTGTCAGCTTTCCTTTTCCACCAGGTAGTGGTGGTCTCTAAGACACCTGAGTCACTATTATATGTATACTGCATGCTAAATGCTGAAACTCTAGCCACATACAGATAGGGTAATGGTGGATCATTAAATACAAGTCAAGCCTCTTTTATCTTTCATCTGTGCTCTGGGAACAATTCATTCAGTGTGGTCTGACCAAGTGTGGAATCCTAATGAGTCACTAAGGAAAAAGTAGCTTTGTAAAGTATATGTCGCTCCTATGAAGGGTGCTATTTCTGCCTCTAATATCTTTCCCCTAAACATAAATATTGTTCATTTCAGAGCTCCCATTTCTCCTATTTTCACCCTCCAATCCTTTTCCTTGGCTTCACCTCTGTAGGTAAACAAACACTTTAAATTTATTCTTGGTAAGGAATTAGTGGCCTAATGTTAAATGACAACTTGGAATACTGGTTTTGAAATGGTCATTGGTTACTTTGGTGACTAACCAGAGAAAAATAGACATCCCCAAATTTGGTATCAGTTTTGAGAGGTGTGAGGTGCCTCATTATACCACCTTTATACTGGGAAAATGGAGCTAATAAATTGACATGTCAAGGCACTCTGGAACTTCTATGCCTCTTGATTAATAAACAATATTACACACAAATAAGGCAACTGAAGGATTTACTTCAGTCTAAAGGCTTTGGGTGTTTAGACTGAAGAAACATGTAGGTACAGGCCATGGAACACTGATGTTTTGTATTACTCATTCTCTATTATGTGTTAACCTGAGGGTCGGTATTTCCTCCCACCTTCATCCTTCCTCCTACCCCTGTATTAAACCTCTAGATAAAGGTACCATGAGACAGGGCCAAATATGTGTCAGTAAAACAACTCACTGAAATGATGTTTTGTACAGTTGTTTTTTAGTTGTATTTAAACTTTTTTCCTCTCTTCTTGCTACCATTTCTCACCAACTGCAATAAATTTTCACACTTATGAAGGTATAATAAATTGGTGAGAGGGAGAAACTCAGGCCAAGTAATTTCTATATGCTTTCTATTGATCCAACTTAATTTAGTCTTAATTGAGAGGGAATAAAATGAACAGAGATTGTGGCATAATGTGATGACTTAGATGATGCAACGTCATACAGGAATGTTGTTTCTAAGATTATTTGAGGCAGGTTCCTTGACCTGGTTCTTCTTCTTCTCCTCTCACATTGTGGTAGCTGAATGCTGAAAAGGTTTCTTAGCAGGAAAGACAGGTATTTGAGATGCCTAGTCTGCAAAGCATGCAGTTATTTTAGAGGGGGGTGGCAGAGGGAGAAATAAGGCCTGGTGACCATACAACTATTTCCTAAGACTGGGGAAGGTAACTTGTACAATTCCAGCCTTCTAGCATGGTAGGATGAGGTGGATGTTTTAGGCATGGGTTGCCAGAGGGCAGTATTGCTTAGAGAAAAGACCTAGGTGCTGCAGGGAAGGTTGTTTGCTTCAAATGAAGCCTTTTGCTTCATGTATATCAGATTACATCAGTAAATTGTTAGCTTTGTCGGGAAGAGGAACAGGGGGAGTACCGAGGGCTCAGAAAACCATTCAGATCTTGGGCAAAACACAAGTGAATTATTACAGTAGGTGTGTGTCGATGCTTGACCAGGACATGGTAAATCTTCCCTTCATCTCCAGCATTCAAAGCAGCCTCTCTGAGTCTGAGATGCAAGTCTGCCCCTCAGCTACTGAACCACATCTGCATCCTGCTCTCTTGCAACTGAGTAGCAAGGAAGAGACTTGAGCAGAAAGCAAGCCCCATAAATAGACTCTTTTGGGCTTCCCAGACCAGTGCCAGCAAACTTGCATGTCACTGTCACAGCTGAGGTGTTTCTGACCTATCTGATGAAGCAGAACTGTATAAAAGCTGTTCCTCACGGCTTATTTTCTGTGCAGAGAAGCTTTTTTTCATGCATTAGAGTGGCTGTAAGCAGACTTGAACATCATCCTTCAGAGTCACTGAGGCAATGTTTCCCAGTCAGCAGTTTCCTGTGGCATTTCTGTGGAGCACAGAATTTATTTCCGGGTAGAAGTGAATGTTGCCTGACTTCCAGAGTTTCTCTATGCTATGGGAGCTTAATGTGGCAGTATGTGCAGCCAGCTGGGCAAAGGGGAATTGCCTTGCACTAGAATTAAAATTTACAGCAGCAGAGTTGATTTTTGTATTGTCCTCCACACTGGGCATTTGATTCTTCTGAGTTTGAGGAGGTAAGAAGCATGAGACCGAGGTCTGAAGCAGCAAAGACAGATCTTCGGCCAAATCCTGCCTTACGTCTTGACAGGCCAGGTCAGCTTTCCTTCTGGATGTTCTTGGACCCTTTTGATCAAGGGTTAGGCACAGTTAGTATCTGTTCCCAGCCTTTGGCATGGGACTGAGGGTGGGGGGAGCTTGCCTTTGGAGCTAGTGCGTTTGTTGTTTCAGAGCTGCTGGCTGGGGTACAAGTGTCTGTGTGAGCTCTGTCTGTCAAAAGGCTGAAAATGGAACAAACTATTTATTTGAAGAAAGCGCTTTCTTTGTGGTTTAAATGTTTTGGATGCAGGTGGGTGGTCTTCCTGCTTTTTTCAGGACCTCCTAAGGGCGTATTTCAGTGCTATAGGAGCAGGAACCTTTCCTATTTGTATAGGCTGCAGTCCTCAGCTCTTGGCTGCCCGCCTTGCACTGGACCTTGCTGTGGGTGGACAAATGTTTGGTGTTGTCACCTGGTCTAAATGGCTTGGCAGGGCTTAGAATAACAGTTGGAGGGGGGACTTGAGGGAAGCCTGGGGGTCTCTGGGATGCTTCTAGGACTCTGGATCTCCAGCCACTTTTTATTTTATGCAAGTGCCCAAGTGCTTGAAGACCAAGATGCTGCTGCTCCATTAACCTCTAATGGGTTTAAGATGTACTAAATCTAGGCATAAAAACCTGAGCACTTCATTTTCAACTTGATGACAGCTACACAATGGCTGTAAGGACTTGCAAATAGTGTAGGGATGGGGGGGCAGTTGAAGCTCTAACTCTTTTTAGGTGCTGGGATTATCTAATGAAAGTTTTGTGGGAGACATGCAAATATGAAGCAATGCTAGCTTAAGATCAAAATAATGTAGGGAAAGAACAGTGTAAAATTGATGAGACTACCTTGATGCCATATATTGAAAACTATAAAAATAGGCCATTATCTTGTAAAGAGCACTCATGGTTCTTTCTGTGCCATTTTTCTATACTCAACCTGAGCTGTGGCATTGTCTTTGCTAGGTTGATGACAGCCTGTAAAATCCCTACTGAACGTAACTGTGCAGGCACAAATGCAATAGAGAGCATGGTTTTATATGTTACTTCCCCGGGGGAAAAACCTAACAGAGCCAACAACAAATGTCCACCACCACAGCAGCTTGTTACAAGTTGTTACGTGTTCTAATGATTTTTCACAGAGCAGCTTAGGCTGAGTGCAAGAGAGGGTTTGTTTAAACTTCTATAATGCCTCAGCTGCACATTGCTAGTAAGAAAAAGATTTCAGTGGGGTTTAGGATGTTTTAGTGGTGTGAATCCTGTCACTCCATGTGCATGAAACTTTCTGACTTGCCTATGTGCATCTAAATACTTGTTTACAGGGCATTAAGATTCTGCATTCTTTGAATCTGGCTGAACTATTGTTATGGGTACTTACCAAGGCTTTGCACTTGGTAAGTACCCATTGCACTGGTTTGAGGCTTAATTTACATGACTTCTGAATGAGAAAAAAGGCTTGCTTTCTCAAGTACCTTGAGAAGGTGAGGAGTGAGGAAGGCAGAGGAGTATAATTGTGTCTCAGGAGCTGCAGTCCCATTACAAGTACTTAAAAATGATCGTGTGTTTTCCAGCAGTTACCTGGTTGAAAGGGGTTCTCTGGGAGACTTCAATATTGTTCTTTCCTTCCAGTTCCTCACTTGGACAGTGAAGACATGAAAGCAGTGGCAGAGCTTGTTTTTACCAAAGTTGATGTCAGAGAGATGTTTGAAAGTAAGTTTCATGCTGGTTCAAGAAGAAGTATTATGCTAGATTTTGCTGTTTATTGAGGACTATTGAGCTGATCAGGGATTCTCCATATCCCTCATTAAACACTCTTCCAGAGGACAAAATCATCTTTCAGAGTCCAGGCCCAAATATCATGGGTAATAGCTGATTTTATAGCTACTTTATGACCACAGTGCTTTGCCTCCAGAGAGGTAAGATTGGTCTACTTCCATAAACATTGGGCCTCTTACACTTTAAAAATCTTTATTAGTCTCTTTAAGTCTTTAGATTTGACATACAGATAACAAAATTCTTAACGCATAATAGAGGATAAGAAATGTAGCTGTCTGATTAGTGAAATTACACGTCAAATATATGCAAGCATTCAAATCTCCTTTTTAAAACTAGACCATTCTATGGAGCAAAGTGCCAACATCTGAAATCTAAAAAGAACATATAATAGCCTTCATATGAATTCAATATGAGTGTCTAAAGCTTTTCATCTTTAGCTCACTACAAAAATTGGTTTTGTTTTTTTGTTTGTTTTATGGGTTGTTGTTATTTTTTTTAAATGAGGAGTTAACTGTACACCCTCTTTCTTGGGCTGCCCAACATTAAAACATGTAGGTTGTGTGTCAATTTTCTTACACTTTTTCTATTTAGTTTTAACTTTTTTCATGGTTGTGGGTTTCATGGGGGTGGGAAGGGATCTAGTTTTCCTGCAAAATTTTAACAAACATTTTGGTTGTCTTGGAGAGCAGATTTATAAAAAATATTTCTGCCTACATCTTATAGCTTCAGTGGAAAAAACCCTCAGTGTTGCCATGACTTGGAAACCCTTAGTCAAGACCAGTCATAATCTGGGGCCTGAAATATTTTTCTCAGACAGATGAATCCTTTTTGGTCTGTGAAATTTATTTGCTTAGACATCTTATTTAAAAAATGCTGTTTCTGTTGAGTGCAATTGAGCTGTACTGATTAATGAATAAATGTTCTTGGTTTTTTGGGCTTCTCTGGAATTTGCCTCTGAATTGAGGAGGAAAAGAAATTATTTTTGTCTCTCAGTGTCTTTACTACTTGTATCCAAACAGTATGGATGAGAAAAACATCTTCCTCTGCAACTTTACAGAAGAGGAGACGAGAATGAGATAGGGTGAATGGGGGAAGTTAAGACAAACGAGGATGCGGCAGGAGTTTGCTGTAAAATCATAAACAAAAAAACCCAAAAACTGTAATGTATACATGGGAAGGAAAAAGGTAATGTGTGGAGGTCTGATTAGATGGTAACATGCTGCAGTTACAGGAGACCAGAGCTTCTCTATGTGTTCAGCTTCTGAGTCTGGCTCAGACTATTCTCTGGATCTCTGTGAGTAACAACCTCTAGGCAGCACACCTGCAGTCCCCTGATAAGGCTTCTGTCTCTGTAGTGCTGCATGCTGTGAAATGGTGTACTCACGCTTTAAAGCAATGGGAGACCTAAGCAGGGCAAGAGCAGAAGTCAAGACCACAGCATATTGACTAGAAGCAGTCATTCAATCTTCAGTCAGGCTCTCCAGAGGTGTTTAGACTGAGCTGTTTGACTGGATTGAAGCTCCCCCCCAGTGAGTCCAACTGTAGAGCTGAACCCAGACTAAACTATTGTAAGAAATATTTTTTTGATAACTGTTGGGTTTTTTTTCCCCAGTTCCTTCAAAAAGGTACTTCAAGCCGCAAAGAAAGAGGAGGCAAATATTGGAGAAGTCCCAACTTAGAAAAAGAAACCATTGGTGTTATAGGATGAAGGGGATAAAACAGGAGTTGTGCAGGAGTTGGCATCAAGAGGTGGTTCAGGTGGATGGAAGTCCAGAGGGAGCTAAGCCTCAAGAGGTGGTCCAGGAGGAGGCTGAGGTGGATGAAAGCCCAGAAGGAACTCAGCAGCTCTGCCCTGTTCTACAGGAGCAAGGAGACCATCCCTCAGCAGAACAGCTACTGCTCTCTGCCCAAGAGCCTCAGGGAAGGAGAACCCATGTGCAGCCCCAGAGGCAGCCAGTGCAAGGAGGCATGGCCCCAAACATGGGACCACACCCAACAGACCCAGGGTGGGAGTTCCCAAAAGTGATTGTCAAGGTGCAGCCCCAGAGCCCGAGCCAGGGCTGGGAGTCCCCGGAGGTGACTGTGCAGGTGCAGCCTCAGAGGCCAAGCCCAAGGTGGGAGGCCCCATCAGTGACTGTGCAGGTGCAGTTACAGCAGCGGGGCCCAGGGCCAGCTCTCCCACAAGTAACTGTGCAGGTACAGCCCCAGGAGAGGCGACAAGGCACTGCTGGCATCAAGGTCACAGTGCAGCTGCAGTTGGGCTATGACCCAGAAGAGGTAACCTGCCTCCAGAACCAAGGAGAGGAAGTGATAGATAATGGAAAAGAGTGGACCACCCCTAAAAATGAGGGACAGACGATGACAAGATCTGAAGGTGAGAGAGAGCTTGCTGTGGTAGAGCTGGTGTCACAGGAAGTTCTGAGCCAAAAACAGGATCAAGGAGGAGAAGTGGAAAAAGCCCAGCAGGACCAGCGCCAAGAGGAAAGAGAAAAAGTGGTGGAGTTGCCTGACAAGCAGGCTGGAGACAAAGCAGACCCGAATGGGTTGGTGACAGAGGAACAGCTGCAGAACCAGAGCCAAGAGCACGAGCAGCTAAAAGCAGATTGGTTTCTGCAAAAGGAAGGCCAAAGAAATACAGGGATGAGACAGGAGCAAGGTGATGTCCAAGAAAGGCCCAAGGTGATTGTAAAAGATCAGAAAGAAGATGCAGGACAAGAACTGTCTAAGAAACGTCCAAGAGAGGCTCCAAATTATTTTGTTGCTATTCCAATAACAGATGATCAGGTACTTTGAAGTAGTTGTTCTGTTAAAAAAACCCTTAACTTTAAGCTTATGCTTAATCTCTTATCTTGGTTGCAAGGGTTGTGAACAAGCCAAGAGTGATCAAATTCTGCCCCCTTTCCTCAACTTGTTTGTTGGGTTTGGGATGGAGTTAAATTCCTCATAGCAGCCCTTGTAGGTGCTGTGCGTTGTTTTTGTAGCTCGAGCTGTGTTTAGTCACATCTTTGTTTCAGCTGCTAGGAAAAAATATAATCACTTGCAGGATTGCCACTGTCCTTTCTAAAGGGTCTGAGGTGGTGTCTGTCATCACTAATATCTTCTATTCTGTAATCTTTTTCCAAATAAAAGACCTGGCTTTCATCATCTTGTGTTGTCCCATCCTACATATTCTTAGGGCTGTATTTAGTGCAAGGGTATTGATTTGTTTGTTCATCTCCTTCTCCTCTGGAGTTCATAATGGAGAATGAGAATTTCCTTCTCTTCTGCAGAAATTTAGAGAATTGATCTGTTTTCTCCATCTTTTATCCAACAAACTTGCCCTGAGACCCTAGGTAGACGGTTAATTTCAAGAACCCATGTGTGGTTGAGATGTGCTATATTCTGTGACTCCCATGTTTAAGCAGTGCTGGAAAAAGCTACAAATTGTTACTGTTAAACCAAAGTTCAGCAAACAGTGGAAATCCAAATACACATATTTTCTTCTAGAGGCTTTGTGGGGGGCCTAAAGCATTGCAATTACCACAGTAAATGCTTCTTCTGAAATATGTCAATACAGTCTTGCAGAGCTTGGCTGGTACAGGCCCTGCCTTATGATACATGGAAGTAAATTCTGAAAATAATGCAACAGCTGAAGAGACAGATTTCACAGTTTATTTACTAGTTAGGGGCTTCAAATGAATCTTGCATAACTTCTGCAAAACTCTTTGTACTTGTAAAGAAAGTGGGAAGACACTGCTTCACCTTGAATTATTTATTCCTGTTCTGCTGCTATGAAATTTGAAGCTCACACAAAACTTTCTGAAAGAAGGATGTGGAATGTCTCCTTCCCAAAGTAGCACTGTCAGTGCCTTTATGGACAGGATTTTTACCCTTTAGCCTTTCATAGACAGCTGTGACCTGCTGATGGCAATGTTCTGTTTGCAGCTGCTCAAGGTATGCAAAAGCAGACAGAGCTCTCACTTTGTCCCAGTACCTGCTGTTATCCCAAGGGAGCTTGGATGGGATTCTGTTCCAGCATTGTGTACCAGCAGCACTGTGAGGTGGGATGTGCCCCATGGCCTTTATGAAGGGGCAGCAGGTGACTATGCACTCAATCTATTATGAAGAGAAATAAAAGCCTTGAGATGCCAAGAAAATGAGCAGACTATTCCACCTGACAGAGACAGGCGGGGAAAAATCTTAATTTGAATCAGAAACTGCTGTGTCCAGCTAGCACCGGCTGAATGGAGGAACAGTATATAAATTATGTAAATTATTAATATTTATAACATATATGTATCTTTTTCTATAAAGAAAACATAAAAGGCAAAACCTGAATATTAACTTCTAAGAACAGAGTGAAACTACTGCCTTCTACTATCAGCTCTGGCTGATGGTGCATTTTCCAATGAACCAAATAGATATTGTTTGTTGCAATACATAACTCGATTCCTTTTTTTTTTCTATCTTAAGCTTTCATGCAGTATCTGGCATGACTATGCTGCTGAAAGGCAATAATTAGGTAGGATTGATGTATCTGTTGTATAGAATTTTTCCTGTTTTTTTCTCCAGTGTGACAAGCCGTTGTGGTACAGTAGCTTGCTTTGGCAGGCTTCTGAGTTTTTGTTTTTACCTTAGTTAAGTGTAAAAACACTTATGTATGTGTTAGAGGGAGACGTCAAAGGTGCCTTCCTCTTGGTAGGCAATTATTTGCTCTGGCTTTGTCTTGAGCAGAATGATCTTTGAAGGTTATCTGGAGGATGGCCTCATATAACTTTAGTGATTCCTACATATGACTGGCTTTTGAGAGGTGAACAAAAGTGCAGAGCACATCAGGAAGATAAATGCCAGGAAGGGAAAATAACTGTGTAAGCTGGAGACAATGTTGGCAGATGAACAAATGGGTATGAAGTGGGCAAAGAATAAATCTAAGCTGGAAACTGGAAAGTTTCCTGCCATCTGAGGAATAAGATCATGGAACAGCTTGAAGGGTCATGAATGCTTAACTTATTCTGCTATTTTAATGAGATTTGAGTGTTTTAATATATGGCCTGGGACCACATCCTGTGCAGCCCAATGAATGTCCTTCCTCTCTTTTTCCTTTACTTCTCTCTCTCAGTTCTGTTTTTACATGTTTCCCTGCACTCACACCCGCTCTGGTCATCTGGCAGCTCTGAAATTCCTGGTTGGATGCTATGCCCAAGATATTCCTGGTTTGTGTTCCTCTTAAGGGTGGCAGTGACCTGAGACAACCTTGTGTAAGGCTCTGAAAGAAACACTGAAAGGGGCGTAACTGTAAGGTTGGCATGTATATGTAAAGAGTGTGAGTAAAGAAATCATAGAATGGTTTGAATTGGAAGG
This sequence comes from Petroica traversi, assembly GCA_025920805.1. Classification (NCBI taxonomy): domain Eukaryota; kingdom Metazoa; phylum Chordata; class Aves; order Passeriformes; family Petroicidae; genus Petroica; species Petroica traversi. The sequence goes on from JAHLSL010000019.1 coordinate 12,592,288, forward strand.
GACATTGGAGGTCATCTTGTTTCATCCCAGGGACACCTTTCACTAGACTAAGTTGCTCAGAGCTCCATCCAACCTGGCTGTGACTATTTCCAGGAATGGGGCATCTACAACTTCTCTGGGAAACCTGTTCCTGTACCTCACCACCCTTACAATCAATCATTCTTTCTAAATATCCAATCTAAACCTACTCCTGTCCAATTTGAGTCTACTTTTGCCTTGCCCTGTCACCCCATGCTCTTGTAAGAAGTCCCTCTCCATCTTCCCAATAGTCTCCCTTCAGGCTCTGAAAGGGAGCAAACAGAACAAACAGGACTTTCTCAGCCTTTCCTCAAAGGAAGGATGCTTCATCCCCTCTGATGATCTTGGTGTATCTCCTCTGGACTCATCTCAGCAGGTCTATGTCTTTCCTGTGCTGGGGGCCCTAGAGCTCAATGCAGCATTCCAGGTGGGGTCTCACCAAATGGAGCGGATGGGTGGAATCACCTTCCTTGACCTGTTGTCCAAATGTGTGTGTATATACATATGTGCATGCACATATAATAGTGTTTTGACAATTTTAGATGCTTTTACCTCTAAAGCAGAGGTTCCAACCTCACTGGACATATATTTTGGCTGTCTGCTACTCTGTAGACCTTCTCTAATACAGAAGGGCTTTAAAGATGCTGTTAGCATTCAGGAATAATTATTTTGCCTTAATTATTTAAGAGAGCTCTCCACATGGCAGGGCCTAAGGCTGTCGACATTTTTCTCTCTTTCAAGAGAACAAAAGAAAAGCCCTGTTCCAGTCCTGGTGGGTGCATAACCTTTATTTTTTGTGTCTAAGCAGGGCTCCAGGAAGCTGGACACCAGGCTTGTACTGGATTGGATCTAAGAATATTATGGTCTCAGGCTTTCAGCACTCCATTTTAAGTGCTTCCTTCCTGCCCCTCACTTCCCAAAAAAACCCCAGCTATCCCATTGATTACACAGCATTTATAGAAACGTGCTAAAGATTGATGTACCAAAAAATAATGTAGTGGTAGGATAGACTGCTCCTATGGGAGAATGAGCAGGAAGTTGTGAGGAATCATATGTGAAGATTAGAAGAAGAGGTAAGAAAAGACATCAATACTGCTCTGTGATAGTTAAATATCTACGTGAAAGAACTTCACTTGAACTCAGCTTCCCAGATGTTTAAGCCTCAAACTGAAACACAAAACAAATCTTCTTTCTTATTTGAAGGATGTTCTTGGAAAGATTGGGTAAGGGAGAACAACAGGAGGCTCTTTTGTGAAATTACTGTTAATACTTAGCCTAGTCTGTTTAGGCAAAGGTTGTAGTTTGTGTGGTCGGACAGCTTGATAGCTTGATTCCTGTTCAGTGTTTTCACAATCTAAACATATGCTGTAAATAGCAGACTGCAATAAATTGTGCTTCAGTTGCAGTAGGAATTAACTTAATGTAAGAGTCATTTCAGTGATGTGTTTTTCACAGTGACAAATGTACCATGAGGGCTGGTGAATTCAGGGAGTTTGTATCTTCAAATGATTGTTTTAATTGTGTGTGGCTTTTATCCTTTTGTTTATTGGGAACTTGTTATGCTAATCTCTTCTGATGTGCAGGTTTTGGGACTATTTAGTGGGCTGCACAATGACTGCTGCGGCTTTATGGAGAAAGATTGCAAAACAAAAGCTTATTGACCCAGCTGTTTCGATCTGTGCAAGAATAAAGGGGAGCTCTAACGTGTGTGAGCACCTAGGCATGTAAGGCAGAGTTTGTTCAGTGAAATAATCTAAAAATCTATAAATGATTTCTCTGCAACATGGGCTTCCACCAGATACTTAGTACCTGTGTGAATGAATTCTTCTCTCTCCTGCCTGTTCTCATGACTGACTTATAAACCTTAACAGCACATATTGAAAAAAACCCTTTGGAGTCAATTGAGTAAAGGCACAGATATATCCACATGAGCTGGTAACTGGCCACATAGTTCTGAGAAACACTAGCTCAGAAAACTGCATGTTTACCCAGTCAATCTACTTCATTTGCTGCTACATTTTCCTTTTGGGAAAAGATATCAGTTTAATCTGTGATCAAACTTGTAATCAGAAAATGGCATAAGATTAATTATGGAAATGCTATTCAATTTCCACAGTCTATTAACAACTGACAACTGCATGAAGATCCCATTAATATTTACACAGTGCTGTGAGTTTTAATCTAACATGCTTAGGGTCAGATTCACACCTACTTTAAGATCTAGGGCTTCTGGTTCACAGGAGAGCTATGAACTTACCCTATAGGCTTTAAAAAAAGTAAAACAGATCAATCAATTACTGAAAAATTAAGTATTAAATTTAAAAGTTCTTATATGATAAATCTGGGGCAGGGTGGGGAAGAGAAGAAGGTGGATTTGTGGATTCCTGGCTTAAACACTGAGTTGCATTTTTGGGTGTGTAAAGCTTTGGCATTCTGAATTTTTCCAGTAATGTGCGGGCATTCCAAAATGAAAACTTATTTCACTGTCTTCTATTTACTCTACTGCAGATTTTGGACAGAATTGAAGATGTCCAAGAACTCATATTCTCTAAAGAGCCTGACCTGTTAAGAGCTCTTCTTCCTGTTCAAACTATGCATCTTACTATCATAGTAGCTCATCTGGGAACAGAAGAAGAAGTGAAAAAGTAAGAATTCTGCCAAATTCAAGAGCAGCTAATTTTTCTCTAAGTGTGGCAGCCTTACTGCTGCTATTGTGAATAATTTTGTTTTATTAGAGCCTACACACAATTTCTCTTCAACTTTTTTGATCAGTTTCTGGCTTGCTTTCAGTACCTGTGGGGAACGGGTCTTTACAAAAGCTAGCTGTGATGCATGAGAGATTGAAATTTTCTCTATCTGCCAGGGGGTGAAGAGAAAAGGCAGTGTGGCTGTGAATAGTATTACTGCTTTCTTACTGTTTTACTACCACGAATTGGCTCAACAGATGTAAGCTTCCCTGAGCTGCTGTCTTTTGAGAAACCACAGCTTTTCAGATCAGCCATACTTTTATCAGCTCGAAAATGTTAACTGTTGAGATATGTTGCATTAAGAAGAAAACAACAAAAAAATCTGCTTAGTTCCTTCCTGAGCTGCTCTTGTTCAATTCAAGCTGTGGGTTCTCACAGAATTAAGATGGAGATACTGACAGACATCTAAGGAAAACTACCCAGTGGTCAGGAAAGCTAGAATTGATAGAAGAGTCCAGAAAATAATGCCAGTCTGCTGCAGTTTTTTTTTCCTCTAAGCTTTATCATGCTGTGCCACACTGGGGAACCTGGGACTCCTTGACATAAGGGGGTGGAGAGGAAAGGCCCTTCTGTCCCTGGGAAGGCATCATGTGGTAGAGGTGGGAACCTGGTGAGAACAGCCCTTTCTCTGGGGGCCCTGGCATGTATCAGCACGAGAATGAAAAACAGGCCTCAACACCATATGAGTGTCACACAGGATCTGCTTGGGTGTAGAGCAGAATGCCTAGCTGGAAAGGTGTCAAAAAACCCAATATGACTAGAAAAATCTTCTGCCCATACAGGCAGCACCAGTTAAGCATGATTAAGATGCATATGACAGGCTAGTATGTGCCTTATTTTAAAATTACCTGCTTTATTTTTCATTCCAGAGACTTTTTTTGGAGGGTCTAAGGGGAGAAAAGTAGGAGTGTTATATAGGCTAAGGAGATGTGCAGAAAGCAGTGTACAGTAATTCAGTAATAAAACTCTGTGCCAGTGCTGCTGACTGGGCAGGCTGATATCCAAGAGGATAGGAAGCTAGTTGAAAGCAGCAATCAAAATAGGAATCAATTGGTTAGGGGGTGAGTGGAGCTAAGTAGTGTTAATGAACTTCATAGTGGAGGTGTGTCTGTAATGTAAAAATAATGGACATACTTAATGAAAAGCAGATCTTCCTTGCCGAATGTTTTTCATCCTGTATCTTTTACCTACCTCCATAGCTCTTCTAAATGAGGCTGTAGCTCAGTGGCTACTGCTTTGTCCTGTCTTGTGAAAGACTGCCTTGAGCTTAATTATTTCTCACTTATCAAGCTAACAGCACTGCTGATACAGCTGGCCCAGCCCCCTGCAGTGGGAGGGAGACATATTCAAATCTTAGGGCAGAAGCTGCAGCAGAACTTTTTACATTGACATAGGACAAGGGGGAATGGCTTCAAGCTGGGAAAAGCAGAGTTTAAATTAGACGCTGCTAAGAAATTCTTTATTACAGTGAGGCCCTGGACAGAGAGAAGCTGTGGATGGCCCATCCCTGGAAGTATTCAACCAGTCTGGATGTGTCTAGTAGAAGGCGTCCCTGCCCAAGGCAGGAGGTTGGGACTGAATGAGGTTTAAGGTCCCTTGCAACAGAAACTACTTGATGAGGGAAAGTTGTCTTAGCAGTATTTAATTTTAGCTTAGATATTATGAACTTAAATGAAGGGCTAGATTAGCCCTGCTTGTTAAGGTGGAAAAAATCAAAAATCCCTGCCAAGAATTCACTCCCTTTTCGACTTCAGTTCTGTCCTCACTATATCTTTATCTGCTGAGTCCCCAGGAGTCTTCGAAAGAACCTGCTTCTATGCCATTATAGCTGAAATAGCTCCAATGAAGTAGTGAGGACTGCCCATAATGTTGGCTGAAGTGGGCTCTGTATACATTAAGCATGTTTCCCAAAGGGCATTGGTTTGTGCCATGTGGGTGTCTATTTGGATGTTACACAGTTCTAAGATTTTTGAAGAGTGGAATGAACGCTGTCAAAACTTGTTCTAAGTGTAGTGATAAAGTGAATGTGGCTATAGGAGGCCCAGAGTCCTGCAGCCCTTAGTCATGCTGCAGTTTGTTAGAAGTATGAAGCCTTAGTAGAAGGCTTCTGGTTAAACTCCATTTGAAGACTGGCAGGATCTCCCTTCCTGAGACACCAAGGCAAAGAAAGGGCACCTGTAAAATCTCAGCAGGCATTAAGTCGCTGAAAGTCTTGGTGTCTACATTTAGAAATTTAATTGTTATACTTTTTCTGTGCCTTTAAGAAAAAATGGTTTAATTTGAAGTATTAATGCCTTTGGTTAATTCACTTTTTGAGATTTCTGTGCACAGCAAGGTGCATATCTAAGCTTTATTGAAATGGGACTCAGCTGAGAACATTACCATCAACTTGATATTTTTTGCTACCTAGCCTGGAACAGGAGGATATAATGCAGAAAAATGCTAACTGTGCATCAGGTGGGAGAATGAATTTATTTTAGTTTAAGAATAAAATTAGTCAACCAGCTGAAAATGACAGTGGAAAAGTTTTAAACTACATGACACAAATATAAGGTCAGTTTTTATGCCTTTTGTCTCTTCAGTAGCATATATTCATAGCTTTTCTGGAATGTTAATACTTTGAATGTTCACTTACAAAATTCACTTTTAATATTTAAGCTAAGCTTGAAGTGAAAGGTGTAGTGTATTTGGAATCTTCTGACTGTTACAAAAGCATTAGCAATGAAATAAAGCGTGCCTGTGATAACCTGCAAAGTGCTGCAGAGTGGTCAAAATCGGGTATATTGGCTGGTATTAAAAATAAAACAGTATTTCCATATCTAAAAAACCAAATAACTTTCAGCATTTATATATTGATTATTTTTAAGGGCTGTTCTGGCACTGAAGCAAAGCAAGACTAAAGTGGAAGACATCTTACAGGGTAAAGACCTTAATTTGACATTCCATGGGATTGGAGAGTTTAATAACCAAGTGCTATATGTGAAAATGCTGGAGGAAGATCAGAAAATGCTTAGTAGAATTGCGGGTGAGTACATAAACCTTGTTCTCTACCGCTTGGGATAAACCATTTTGTGGAGTCTATCAGCTCCTGTAAGCACTGGCCCTTGGCTGTGATGTGCTGCCTTTCCTCTCATCTCCTCTCTTTGTTAATTGCTAAATATGAAGCCAACAACTGGGTTCCTGCGAAGCATTATATGTAAAATACGTTTTCTGTACTAATTTGGGACAGGTGAGATGCACAGACACACATATGAAAATCACACAGCAAAGCTAACTTAACCTGCCCTGCAGTTGGGATCTCACAGGCCTGAGGGTGTGCACGCTCTTCCAAGTGACACATCAAACTGGGGCTTTGTTTATTCTAATAATCTGAAGACCTATTAAAGTGCTGGCCTCAGCTGAGGGTTCAAGAGCCTTGTTTAAACTGGAGTATGCATGAAATCATGAATACTTCTGGGATTGGAGGCAACAAAAATCAGTGTTTTTCTGCTTATTGTGTGTGTAGCACCAGCAAATCAGTTTTTGTTTCCACTGCAGCAGATGGAACAGAAATTTAAGAATAGCTTGTCTTCTGCTCTAATTTCCTAAGCACTGATGGGTTTATGAGATCTTCCAGACCTCTGATCTGCTTACCTGCAACTGAGTGCAGTTTCAGAAGGGCATGATACTTTCTTCTTTCTCACTACCCTATTCTGCTTTTAGGAGTTGCTTTAGCCTGCAATGCAGAACCTAATCTGTGCCCCGAGCTTCCACTTCAACAGAACAGAAATAATCAATACACATTACTTTTTGTAGCTTTTCATACTAATCAAAAAGGAAGCATAGTTCAACTAATGCTTCTCAAAAAGATATGCAATAAAAAGAGACTGTGTGAACTTCAAAGAATATGATTCTCAGAGCAGTCTGTTTTACTTTTTGTTGATGCTGTTTCCTACCTCCTCCAGTTCTCAGCTTTGATATAATAGTTCTGCTCCCTTATTCTTCTGTTTATTTTACCTCTAAAGTAGTCAGTGTTTTAAGTAGACAGGGGATGCCTTTTATGAACAGCTTCTTTGCACCATCTATATAAAAGTAGCCACTTCACTATCCATTAACTCTTGCTTTACTCTGGCCTTCACTTCTCCTATTGTTCCATCCATCCCAAAGCTAATTTTGACTCAAAACAGCTGTGCTTTTGTTGAAAGTACTCTGATGTTGTCCCTACTTATTATTACAACCTCAACAAACTTGCCCATGCACAAACTGCTTCTTCACAAGTCTTCAACAGGAAATAATCTTGACTGGAAGATAATAAAGTAGAAGGAAGATGATGCAATTTCCTATAAGATCGTATTTGCTATGTGCCTGTATACAACATACATACAATTCAGTGCCATTGAAATAAGGGACTGGTTGACTCTTTTGATGCCTGATTGGACTGTTTTGAGAGCACTTCCTCGGCTCTCTTCTCACTTCTGAAAGATGCAGAAATGAGTACCTCACTCCTCATCTGAAAGGACTGGTTTTCCCTCAACTCATTGTCTTGCTTAACTGAGAATTTTGCTCTCAATGAGTCATACCATGCAAGGTCAATCTTTATAATGCTATTTTGTCATCATCAGAAGTGTTTAATTTTGGTTCTGCAGAGTGTGTGCTATGAAGCTCTTTAAATATCATCTTGGACCTGCATTGCTCTAAAAGCCATTGCAATTGTGGGTGGCAGATCCTTCATGTTCTCTGCCTGGAAAACCTGCATCTTCAGGGTTTAAGAAACCTAATTTCTAGCTTCTGATCTGAACCCTTTAATTAGATAGAAGAGAAAAAATCTGATTGCAAGCCCTGGGAATATTCTGCCAGTACTTGTGTTTTTAATGCAATATGATTGTTCACTGATTGCCTGAAATAATTCCTTGACTGGGAGACAAGCTGCCAGTTTTCAAGCTGTTAACTCCGTTACCAATGATTTTGCTATTCAGAGAGTTGTAGCTTCCAGTGTTATTCTATTCTGCATAACTTCTGACCATTTCTTGATTTAATGAGTCTGGGAATTATGCAAATATGTATCAAAGTCTATCCTTTCAATGACATCTCCAAAGAGATGAGTTTTTGTCTTCCCCTCGCTCAGAAATGCAATTGAATTAATTGTTATACAATGAATAGGGATTTTTCCTTACCTTTTAGTCAACATTTTTGGTTGTCATGAGCTAGGTGTGAATTTTAAATGCTGCCTTTTTGAACAGCATGATGGGAAAATGAGTTGGCTGGCAAAGGTCAAGATACTCCTGTCAGATGTCTCTGCCTCATCATGCCCTTATTGATGGCTTGTCAGCAAGTTTAAGAGTTCTGCCTGTTCTAATGAAGTTTTTTAGCCTCTGAAGTATTCCTGACATTAGCCAGGTGACTGGTCCTCCATTTGCTTTTGGTCCTACATCATGGATTTCAGTATCAAAATTGAGAGTTAACCTATCTCTTGATTAATTAACTGCAATTAATTGCTAAATATTGAGCTCTGCTGGGTTTACCTTGCTGCTAGTGACTTCATCTACTTTGGAGAAAAGATACTGCTTAAGATGCCTTGAAATCTTTGTAGGGTATTTTTCAAATGAGCTAGAGAAGACAGTGTCTGAAAAATTGAGTGCCAATCTGGCATGGGCACCACTTAAGAACCTTGTTCCTGTAATGACTTCTTGAGGATGATTTCTGGCCTTGACCTTTCTTCCATCATTTGCCTTTCTGATAAAAACTTGCTCGTGGCAGTAAGACCTTCACCTTCCAGTAATAACCCCTTTCTGCTCTTCTGTAGGCTTGGTGCTGGGTGGTAACCAAGAGGAGATGCTATTTTCAGATTTTCTTTCTTAGGTTAATATCTACCTGGCTCCTTTTTATGCAGCTAGGGGAGGTTGTATGCTGGATGATGCATGGGGAAGGGCTTTTTTTTTTTTTTTTTCTAGAAGGAGCTTAGATGCTTTGGTGTTTTTTTGGGGGGTTTTTTTTGATGTGTTTATTCCCTGGAGTTTCCTGTGCCTTGACCTACTGGCATGGGAACAAGGTAACTTAATATGCAGAAATTCTTTTTATTAATGTGTTCTATTTGATGAAGTTCTAGGGGCACTTTAGGGTTTTTGACACCTAACCATAATCACCTAAGACCTTTTTCAGATGTCCTTAAAGTATTTGCAGCACTCACACTTGGACCTACAGCCAGGCTGTACCTTCTGCAGGAGCAGCTGGAGGCCAGGTGTAAATCCTATAGGGCATCTAAAAGGGCAGTAGATGCTTGTTTGGACAACTGGATCCTATTTTTTGTGTTTTCCAGATGGAAAATATAAAAAGCAGTTGCCTTGGCAAAATGATCAGACAGTCCAGCTGCTGTTCCTTCATAAATACCGAGAAGAAACATTTTAAACTATTAATTAGCTAAACTCCAAGCCAGAGACCTGGCCTTGATACAAATGCATATGAAAAACTGGTGAACATACATGTAGTTAAATTTCCTGGTAGAGGGAAAAATAAAATGGAAGTAGGGGGATTTCAAACAAGGCACTCATCAGATATGTAAAGCAGTATTTTTTACAGTTTCAACATTGAACTTCCTTCTTTCGGTACCTAAGTGATTAAGCAGTAACAAAGATGGGTCCAGATGGGAGGGGGGATCTGACCAGAAGAGCCACAAATGCTGCAGGTTTCCATTTTAAAATGCTGATTTCCACCTCCCCACTTTCTTTCCCCCTGCATTATTTTATCCACTTTATACAATCAAGGTATGAAGACCTCTGTCAGTAAGAAAAATTGCTGGGGTGTACTCCAGCCTTAGCCAAGGCTTTAAGTGTAATTTTGGAATTACTTTTTTTCTGTTTAAGCACAACTATTGAACAAGACCTCATTTTCTGTTTTTGCCAGTCCTGTAGGGATCTGCCTCATGCAGACCTTGCCTTGTTATACTTGAGACTCTGCATCCCCAAAGTTCAAGAAAACCAAGAACAGTTCAGCTTGGTTTGACTTGTCATTAAAATCCTTAGCTGAAAGGCCTTGAAAAATATAAATCCTTGAGTTACTCACAGACACTTTTCTATGAAGGATAAAACCTTACTGCTTTATAAATACGTGACTGAAGTTTTTAAGCCTATACCATCATAAACACTTTGTATCACATTATCTGGGGAAAGAGTATTACATTTGCGTGATGCTCCCTCCTGAATTGCTCTAAGTGCTGTGGAGTTGTAGTAGTTTTGGGCATCTAGCCACTCCTTTTTTTTTTTTATTATTTTTTCCTGGAAGCACTTTACTTCTTGCATTGTTGTTTGCAATAACTGGGGAGAATCTGTTCTGTCACAGACCCTAACTGTGGCCACTGGTGGTGGCTGCATCTTGCTCCTGGCAGGCCTTCCACAGACAGATGCTTTCTTGAGCTCACCATTGTGATAGGGGATTTGTGAATTCAGGAGGAATTGTGTTGTGAAAACAGAAGTTTGGATGCAGCATCAAGTTTGCAACATATGTCATGCAGAACTTTGGTTTTGAGCTCTTTTCTCAAGTTTTTCTGTTGCCTATGATAGTGCAGCAACTGGTTACACTATTCAAGCAAGGAAGAGTGGCTTTTTGTCTTATGTCCCTGTAAATATTTTTCTCTACCTCTCACCTCTTCTTAATTTCTTTCTTATATTATCTTTTCCAGAAGCTGTGGAAGAATGCTTTATTGAAATGAATCTCAACATTTCAGGGAGCAAGGACTTCAAACCACACCTGACTTTCCTGAAGCTCTCCAAAGTATCAAGGTTAAGAAGGAGGGTAAGTAACTGGGTTTAAATCTGTTTTCTGGGATCTGTTCTAGTGATTTTTTTTTTAAATGAGATCCTTGGGATCTAAGCAATAATTACTGCAACCAGAGAACAGTATAATGTCTGATATTTAACAAAGCTTGTATGTAGGCTGGACAAGACAGTTGTTTGTTCATATCTGACTGGAAGAAATGAGATCTGTTGCTAGTACTGTGTATGGCCTTCTTGTAGAGTACATAGTGCTTCCCTTCCTCTGGGGCTGGTCAAATCTGCACAAAAACAATGTCAAGCTGTTTCCATAGGGCAGGATGGCTTCTGAGCAATATTTGTCTTCTGAGTAATATTTACCTCAGAACAAGATTAATGTCATGTTGGAAGTCAGGCGGGTCCCTTGATTTATACTAGAGATGTGTGATGTGCTTTTCTAACCTTTACTGCAGCATTGTATGGGATTTATCACAAACAATTAAAGTAAAAAACAACTTTGATTAAATTGCTCATTTCCCAAGGGAATACTGTCCTTCTTGTTTCCAGGAATAATACTTGTATTTATGAGGTCAATATATTGCAAACCTGAAACACTAGAGGAGCATGCAGAAAGGAAAACAGCAAAAGCTATAATAGCTGAAGAAAATGACCTTGTTCAAGTACTTCATATTGACTTGATACTAGCCTTTTGTATACATGATAAAATCAAAGTTGGCTAGGACTGATAGTTCTGTGCTGGAGGCTCTTTTATACTGCCTATAGGGATTTTCATGAGCACTGGCATCTGCAATGTCTAATGCAACAGAAACTATACAGTAGGCACGTAGGAATTACTGTTGACTCTTGTCTGGAGTATTTTCACACTTCCTCTTATGCTGGAATTTAAAATTAAAAAATAGAACTGTAATTTCCTGCATGCTCTTCTCTTTTGATCTCTAGCACTAAATATAGCTTAATCTCGCATAGCATGATTTATGTATACTATCTCCTTGCTTATATATATGTAAATATGCAAGTGTATAGGCCTTTGAATGTTTCAATAGCAAGTGGCATGCCCAGAAGTGGACACCAGTATTCCTGGTGTGGCCTCACCAGTGCTGAGCAGAGGGGAATTATCTCCCTCAATCTGTTGGCAACATTCTTCGTAATGCAGCCCAGGATACCCTGGGCTGCCTTTGCTGCAAAGACACACTGCTGGCTCATGGGCAACCTGGTGTCCACCAGGACCTCTAGGTCCTTTTCCTGCAAAACTCCTTCATAGTCAGCTGTCAGCCTATGCACATGCCTGGGTTCATTCCTCCCCTATGACTGCCCTTTGGGCTTCTTGTTCAGCCTGATGAAGTTCCTGCAGAACATTTCTCCAGCCTGTGGCAATACCTCTGGTTGGCAGCACCCTCTAGTGAATCAGGCACTTCTGAGTTTGTTATTAGTGAAGTTGCTGAAAGTGCACTCTGTCCCTGCCTAGATCATTAATGAAGATGTTTAACAGTATTGGACTCATTATTGGCCCCATCTATTATTGCCAGTCTCCATCTAGACTTTGTGCCACCAATCACTGCCATATGGAACTGGCTGTTCAGCCAATTTTCAATCCACCTCACTGTTCAGCCAGCCAATAGTTCATCAGCATTTTTTATGGATATCTCACAGGATACAGTGTCAAAAACCTTCCTGGACTTCCAGTAGACAATATTCACTGATATTCCCTTGTTTACCAAGCATTATTTGTTTCTGTACAAATTTCTTGTCACAATAAAAACTTTTGTCCTAAAATACTATTTTACAGACCAGGACTGTGAAACTGGAGTAGGGTCCTAAACTGAGTTGATTATTAGGGGCATGTGAACTCCATAAGTGCATGTACAAATCTCCCTGAGGTTAGTAAGGCTCAACCTTAGACATAAGACAATCTCAAAGACCAAACTGGAAGATTAGTGTGTCTGTGTTTTGAGATATGACACAAGCTGACACTACCAACTTACTGTATTTCTTTCAAAATTTAATATGAACAAAAAGGAGGAAGAGTCATTAGTTTTAGAGTATCCCATTCCTAAATAGTGCAGGAGAGAAATCAGCCTTCCTGAACACCGGAAGATGCTAAAGTATAAGACGAAATATCACTTAAGTTATTATGATGCCATCTACTGGCTGTAATTACTTTCTTTATACCATAAATAAGTGTTTCCTTCTAGAAAGGGTGCTGTTTGAGTATTTCACACAGTATAAGGGCTTCTTATATGTAGCTTAAGAGGTAATTGCTAAGGCAGCTTATATTTCACATTTCAAGAATACTTTGTTAATGAGAGGTATGTGATGATACTGCTGGTGTAGCTGCAGACCTTGTTCTCATTTGTGGGGAAAGAGGAGCTAGTTCTTCTTAAAACGAATACAACTGTAAACTTTCACCTTCAGAAGTTGTGCATCTTTGGCTTTGGTTGTGTGTCTAAATATCCCCAGAGACTGGAGAGATCTAAGATTGTGTGCTTTTTATTCTGAATAGCTACCAAAGGAGCAGTATGTGCTGTTTGAAGATCAGGTTCAAAATGGGCAGTGTTACTCTGGAGTAAATAAAAAATATGGGTTTTTCAGGTGTTTTGACCTCTAACTTCCCAGTGAGCCAATAGGGAACAGTTCACCTCTTAAGAGAATCCACTTCATTAGTTGTAGTAAGAGCCTTCTCCAGCACACAGACAAAGAACTTGTGCAGTGTGGGCTGTTAGCCTTTACTGCCGAGCACTGCCTCCTCTCACCTCTGCCAGAGCCAAGCTGTGGATCAAGTGCCTCCGTGTTAAAGTGGAAAATGCTTTACAATTCCCTTTTACCCTGCTTTTAGTAGATTCACTTGGTGCAGGTCTGGAAATAGCTGTGGTCTACCCTGGGTTATGAGACAGCATACCTGTTATTTAACAAATATTAAAAAGTCACATACTTGTATTAAAATATTTGGTGCTTTTTAATGGAATGGCAGTCCTAATCCTGCCCTCTTCTGGCTGCATGATAACTTATCTTCAATGATGTGACCTTACTCAAGTTTCCATTATCTCCTGAATTACCCAGAAAACAGCCCATGCGCAGTTTGTCACCACATTCCAGCGGAACTTGAACCTCATGGCATTTAGGTGACATGTGGCTCCTGCCTCCTGAGCAGCCTGGCTCTGACTGACACATGGGTATCTCTGGGGCAAGATAAAGGTGTGCTCTTGGTTTATTTAAGTTTTCAAGTGTTCTAGTCACCTCAGGCAGCAGTGCCTAATGGTTTGATGTGTTTGGTTGTGAAGCTATTTATATCTGCTTCTATCCAGGTGATACTGGCTGTTCTGGCTGTCCTCCCACAGTCCCCATGCTGTGAACCGTACACAGCCACCTGCTAATAAGGCTCTCATTATGAGGAAGAAATCTTGTAAAAAATACTTCCATTTTTTTCTTCCCCTGGTGCTTGGGAGCAGGTCTGAACAAACTGATTGAGAGTTCTTAGAGGCCAAGTGCTGCAAGGAGCTCCTTGGAGCCTTGTTAGCTGACATACTAGGCTAAGAGAAGGTGGAGACTATTGTTTGTTGCTTAATGATTCATCTGTCCTTTATTACAACTCCATATGTGCCCCTAGCACAGGCTAAGTGCTTTGTGGGAGTCCCTTATATAAATTGGTAGCTTGTTGCTGTCTGAATTAAAGCCCTGAGAACCATGGAATTTGTTGGATTGCTCACCCATCCTTGGTGATGCCTGTACAGGGCAGCTAGTGCTGCTGTGCCCAGACTTGTTGAGGGGGAGAAGAGCAAAGAAATTACTCTGAGGAACTGCTGATTTTTAGTCTTGACAGTCATATATTGCAATGATTTCTAACTTTATGCTTTGGTTATGACAACAGAAGTTACTTTTCTTAGTCTGAAAAGAATGTGTCAACGTTTGAAAACACATCTCTAAGAGGGTACCCTTTCATTTGTGTGTCATGACTGTTGTAGCATTTGTCCATTGAGATATTGACAGTGCTTGGTAACTATGTAAGAGCTGCTGAGGTTTACTTTTTCTTTTCTGGCTTACTGAAATGAGCTTGTTTTCCCAGTAAGCCACGAAGTTAAATTTCTTTTGAGTACTGCTTTGCTCACAGGTATGAAGGTGCCTGAACTCTATTTCTAACCTGTCTTTAGCACACAATTTAATTACTGTTGTGGAGTGTGAACACCAAGGAGAAGTCTGTTAAGACAGCTGTAAGATGAAACTGAATGAAGCAAACTCTAGCTGAAATCAAGCAATCCCTCCTAAAGACAATTCAGAATAATTAGATATGGTGACTGGGAACTTGCTTTAAATATCTAAAAGTAGGTGGATGCATTTAAATAACAGTAGGTTAAATTGATCTGATTTTGTATCTTAAGATTTTTTTTTCTTGAGAAAATTGGGGTAGATGGAAGATTCAGCAAAAGTCAAGCTTCCTATAACTTTAATTTGTAATGTTTTACTTTTCTTGATATCAACCTAAATATTGCCTCATAAAGTTGATGCTGTTATCCTAAGCAGGGGTGAAGTTGGTGGTATTTTCTTTGCTGGGCTTTGTTAAGATAATACTTGACGCACCTTCCTGAAGTCTGTGTATTTGTGCAAATCTATTACATGTATAATGTCACGTTGCTCTTTCAATTTATAGGGCTTCAGGAAAATCTGTATGGATCTGTATAAGGAATATGAAGACAGCCACTTTGGCACAGAGGTCTGCAGTCGAATTGATCTCTGTGCCATGCGTAAGAAGAAGCAGGAATCTGGTTACTATCATTGTGAGTGTTCAATTAATGTGGGCTCCAGTGGTAAGGAAGAGAGCAAAGAGCAAGAAATGCAGACGGAAGAAGCAGGAGAAAGAAGCGCTGAAGACCTCCCAAACAATTTAGTGAAGGCTGAAATAGGAGCAACTGCTGCAAGCTGTAAGTTTGCCTCAACAGTAGTAGCTGATGAGAAACCATCTGAAAATGTTGCTGAGGCCTCAATTGCAATTAAAGAAAAAGAAATCAATGAGGCAAATGGACAGCCTGAAGCTACAGATGGGATTTTTCCTACAGCTGGAGATATCTGTTCAAAGTCAGTACTTGGTCTGCTGCCAGCAAGTTCAGATGTGTTGAAAAGCTTGGAAATGGAACAAGAAAAAGCAAAGATAACAGATGGTAGTTTGCAAAAAACTGAAGCAACTGAATATGCACCTGATCAGACAAGTTTGGGATAAAGTTGTTGCAGTTCTTGGTGAACTTGGTGAGGGTGTAGAAGTCAGACAGCTACTGTGGGGCTTAGCTGCACTGGGCTGAGGTCATGGGGATGGGTATGGTGAATTAATTTTTGGTAGGAAACAATCTTTTCAGGAGCCTGTCTAAAAAAGTAGAGCAAAATCAGAGAGGAACATCACTGAATATTGTCATGGTGAAATGCCTAGCTCTAAACATATACCAGGAGTGTGTGTGAGTCAGCCATTGATACAAAAGCTGCTGCCAGACACCTCTGGCTCCCAAATGGACATTGCTGCCTTGGTTGAGTTTCTTTCTTGCCCTGCTTCTCTTCCTGCCCTGGGCTTGCACCCTCAACTTTTCTGCTGTATTTGCCTGCCTGCCTTCACTTTGAATACTGCCTGAAGACACCTTTTCTTGCTTAATCCCTATAGATGCTCTCATTTGTAACTCCAAGCCATGATTGCAACACCATTCATTGCATGGCTGTAACAGCTGGATGGTTTTAGTTGTTAACACACTATTGTGGAGTACATGCTTTTCTTTGACCTAGTAGCTACTTAATGAAAAAATCATTTTGCCTGACTTATGGAAATAGCATTTTTGGAAGAAAATGAGGCATAGTACTAAATACTTTTGTTTTTCTCTTCCTTTCCTTTCTCTAATGAATTGTCTTTATAAAATGCCCCGAGGAACATACAAGGGATAAGAGCGCTTTTCTAAAGCGAAGTTTTGGCTGTGGCTGACGTTTCCTGGCTTTGCCCTTGGCTGGCCGAGGTCCGGGTAGGGCTGTGCCCGCTGTCCTTGCGGCGCAGAGGCGGCGTTCCCGGCGGAGCCAGGCGGCGGCGGCACCAGCAGATGGCACCGCTGGAGAGCCAGATGCGCCGGGAAGGGACTGGCCGCCTCCCGGCCCCGCGCATCCACAGAGCCGTGGGAAGGGGACTCCTTCGGGCACGTGGAATTAAGAGCTTGTCTGCTCTAATTGCTCATTGAAAAGGGATGTATAGTATTTTAAAAGCTCCTTTTTTTTCTTTTGAGGGCGATAAAAAATAGAGAAGTGTGCATTTCAAAAAAAGTGTGTGATCAAGAAGTAGTTCTCTCTCCACACACGCAAGTGTAGTAGCATCAAGCTCAGGGTATTTTGTTTCCCTACAAGGTGTGTATGAATATTGCCAGAATGCTCAGGATGGGCTCTGTTAAATTAACATCAGGCTGGTTTAAAGCTTGTTACCAAACTTTTGAGAAAACAAAGAGCTGTATTTGTAGCGTTTTCACAGGGAGTAGGGGAAACAACCTCCCCGGCCAGCCACTGTGCAGGAGGAAAGGGAAGGCTCTGCATTTAATGAACCTGCTTTGTACTCACACTGGGGTCTGTGTCAGGTCTCTTGTGTTGCAGTGCTTGGCAGAGCATTTATTTTTATGTCCCTCCACTGAAGGTTGTGGACTTTGAAAAGGCTGTCCCCAAATGGTCTTCTAAATGCAAATTCCAGAGTAGCTATTCCCAGCTTCTCTGGGGTCTTCAAAAAGCAGCTAAATGAAGACTCTGAGGTTATTTTGGGGAGGTACTTAAGAGTGACACCTCAGAGAGCTTCTCTATACCAGGGCATTCTGGGTGATTGTTTTTCTCAGGAAAATTTGCTTCAAATATACTCTGAGGAAACAGTGTTTCTTAGTTTAGTGTTTTTTTTTTTTTTTTTTTAATCAGTAAAGGATTAGCACCGTCATTCATTGAAAGAACTGAAGTGGATGCAATGGCCTAGGACCAAAGACTCTTTACAACATGCTGTATTTCTTCTTATTGAAAATGTTAATTGTCTTTTTATAGACAGATGGCACTGGAGTGTAGCAAATGTGTGGTGAACCTGCACTCATAAACATTTGGGGGTTTAGTGTGCACAGGTTCCAATTAAGTTAATTCTGTTTTAGGGTTATTATAATGATAGTAGGGTAATTAATTTCACTTATCTTGGGAGTAGAATAACTTGTTTTGGTACATTAAGTTAAAATATATCCTTAAGTTGTATCATTGTGATTAATCTTGACAATTCAGAGTAGTGCTTGAAACAAAATATCTACCAAATTCATCTATTTAGTCTCTAATGACAATAAAGCAAAAAGCTTCTGTAATGCTGTTCAAACAATAACATTTTCAGCTTTGTGGTAGAGAATATAAAATAGGTCTTAAACAAGTCTCCTTAATTTTGTTGGAGCTATGCTTTAGCCAAGGGTATCCATGTTTTTGTTCCCTGGTATTTTTTAATTCAAGATAATTGAAATATATTTGATTATTAGACACTTAAGATGTAAAACAAGAGGGAGAGAGTTTCTTAAAATAAAATATCTTTATATTGCTGAAGAAGATTAATTGTTCTTCTTTATGACTACTGTAGGGAAATTACACTGTGAAATTCAGATCCAGAAGGCAGTTTGATTCGCTCTTTATGATCTCTGCATTTGCTGTTCTTTTCCTATGATTTTTTTTTTCTCTTTATGGTCTCTAACTACACGCTAGTAGTTAATCCAGAAATGCAATGTACTACTATCTTTTAATTTAATTTAGTTGAATGTAACTTGAGTTACTGAAATAATGGTGCAGCATTGTGGTTGGAGAGACCTTGCAATAAATATTACCCACTGTGACTTTTTCTCTTTGTGCAAGTATCCAATGATGAATTGCACTGCAATAAAAAGTATTTTCCAAGCAAGTTGAGAGAAGGCTTTCACTACAGCATCTCCCTGTGTCTTGGCTGGTTTTAACTGGATGTTTGTTAAATTAACTATTCTAATAAGCAGGATGCCAAAGCCAAAGGGAAGAGAGTTCTGTAAACACCTCATCATGAGTACCCTGGTCACTGTTAGGCACTAAACAAAAGGTGGGCCAGTTTTTTTCCTGGATGTTGCTTATTTTGGAGGTCAGATGGCAACTAAGCAAGAGGAGTATATGGCCCTGTGTTAAAATACTACCAAGGATTATATTGGTTAATTCAGCTGTCTTTCCCTTTCCATGGTCTTGTACTTTGCACATATGCAGAGGGAAGCAGAGACACCTCCTTGTTTACCTGCACTACATGCCAGGAAGATTCTAGCCTCTTGTTGGCACAGGAGAAGGGAGGTGGGGTCCCAGGTGGGACCCTGCAATCCTCCTGCCTTATCCTTCAACTAGGAGCAGGAAGTTTTAGAGGGGTGAGTAAATTTAACTTCTTGAAACATTTTATTTCCATGTGTTTTTTTCTGCTGTTGTTAGCCACAGTTTCTATGATGTAGTGTATTATCAAGGCAGAAGTCCTACACTGTTTCTTTGCATGCAGATAGAGGGGAATTATCCTCAATTTGAAACATTTAATAACACTTGTTGTTGCTCCTTATAATTTCTTATGTAAAAAACAAAAGCAAACCAAAATAACCCCAAAACCAACAACACAAAACCAACTTTCCCAAATCCTCTACTTGGCAAGAACCTGAAACTTTTTTTTTTACACAGGCCCACACTCTTTGCAATGTCACCTTGACCCCCAGCTGCAAAGCTACAAGCTTAGCCAGGAGAAAAGCTCACTTATAGCACTCTGGAGATCAGAGAAAATGATGGATTTTTCCCTGTTAGGAAATCTTCCATTCTTTTCTCATCACTGTTGTCTTGGAACTAAAAGTAGTTGTTGGCATGAAAGACGAGTTTAATAAGTATTCCCATTGAAACAGCCTTGTTTTGGGGAATGTTAAAATGTTGGTAAATACTTTCTTTGTGGAAGTGGCTATTCAGAGTTAGAACCAGAAGGACACATTTGGGGCCCATAAACCCTAAGCAACTTTGTAGGGTTGTATTCTACAGGTTTTTTTGGTTTTTTTTCTCAAAACCATTCCCAGATGGTCTTAAATCCAAGCACTGAGTAGGCTTAACACCTCTGAATCTTTTGACCATGGGTTTTGGTGACTGACCTGTGCAGCAGAAACATGAAGCAAGTCTCATAAAAAGAGTCTAAGGCTATACATTAAATGACAGCATGCTTTTCATGCTCGTGAGAGTTCCTAAAAAATAATTTTAAAAAAGGTTTTGAATGTCCCCCCAGAACCTTTTCCTTTCTATTGTGACTTTTGATCATCTAATTAGAAAATTACTTTCAGAGATCAGCTGAAATTATTGACAAGTTTTTTTAGAAATGTTTTTTTAATTTATTTTTATCCATGTTGCAAGATGTGGGATGTCAATGTTGGGATCAGAGGCAGAAAAAGAAATCTTATTTTTAAAATGGACTTAGCACTTAAATAATTCTGTCTTCTAAAGGAAAAAAGAACAGCCCAATAAATTGCTGCCTGGGTGTTCACTACCCGTTGAACCTTCAGTTTCTTATTGTACAAAAGAGAAATGAGCACCTGTATGAGACAGTAGTTTATGTCCTTCTTTGCTAGAAATCCAGAATTTATTACCTGCTGGTAGGTGCCTGGTTCAGCTTTTATGCAGTTGAGTAAGAAAACAATAATACTGGATAAGCATTAAATAGGGACAAGTCAATGTGTTAGAGAGATGATCACACTGAGTTTCTAATTCTAAAGTTTATGGGATGTTTGACTTTTTCTGAGGTAAAGAATCTGCTCAACTGTTTATCAGCAGTGAACTGGAGTCAAAGACCTGTGGAAGGTTTTTCTTTCAATAAATTCCCTTTAGGTAGAGGGCTAAGCTTAGGATGCTCTGTGGTTCACAGGTCTTCTTTAGAATTAAGTTGACTTGAAGTAAAATCCTGGCCAGACTGCAGTGGAGGCAGTGTCACTGAGGTCTTATCTAATGCTGCTGAGACAAATCAAACCACCAGTTTTCTGCATCATAAATGCTGTTATTGAGAGTTGTTTGGAATTCTGTTTGCTGAAATAAACTTAATAGAGAAATGCAGAGGTTCTTCTGCCCGATCAGATCTGTTTTAAGGCTTTGCTTCCTAATGCAGTATCCTGATGTGAGCATGCTGCTTCACAGAATAATTAATTCTTTTATATGTATAAAATGTATGGTTATGATTCTTGAGTCTTAATCCAGGGGTCTCTATCGCCATGTATTAGGTGATCTGTGGGAAATCCAACCAGAACCAGGACCTTGGCCAGGCAACAAGGAGGCTGAGGGGGCTCCAGGAGACTCTGCTGACAAAAATATTTTCTTCTCTCACCTTTAACTTTGGGAAAAAAACCATTTTCCTCTTACTTTACTTAAGCCCACTAACTAGCCTCTGAGGCTGATACTGAAATCACTCTGTCTACTAATTTCACACATAAAGCACCCTGAACTGATCATTTGCAGAAATAATCAAATTATATGAAACAAAACATAATTGAAATAAAATCATATTGAAGCAATATAATTTCAGCCTGGATAATTGAAGCCCTTTACTTACTCTTATGAAATCCTTTACAAAGTGAGTTATAAATAAATACATTATAATATTAATATATTATCAGTCGAAACCAAATGAATCTTGAGTTTCGCTTTAAGTTATATTTTAAGATATGTTTCAGGTCACTTTCCCTGGCACAGGAAAGAGTTTAAGTGCATAAGAAGTGATATAAACTTCCACGAGCTTAAGCTTTGAGAAAAAGATATTAATCTGGAAAGAGATGGACACCCTTGTGGCAGCATTTGTTTTACTTTTTTTATTTCCTTCTCTATGTCTTGTTGTACACTAAGGGAAAGAGCCAGGAATTTATTCTTTGGTGTATCTGCACACCTTATCTCTTGACTTGTCCAAGGCACCACCCCACTCCTGTGCTGCCACCCATCACAGCAGCTGCAGGACTTTCAGTCACAGTGTTCTGGTTTTCTAAAGCAGAAAGGGAGCAATGTTGCTTAACTGATCAGTGTTTGTGTACATACAAAGCAAGCAGTAATATATGTGGGAAGCAAAAGGGTGCTCCCTCATCCCCTTCAGTCAGGAGGAGCACTTACACATTTAAATCTGTCTCTCAAAAACTTAAAGTACACTTCCTTTTCCCAGCATTAGGAGTGTAGCTTTATGGAATTTGCTTAGTTGGTTCCCTGCCCCATCACTAGACCTTCTTTTAACACTGCCTTTCCTATTGCTGTTCCATTTCTCTGCTACTCTTATTTTATTCTTCTTCCAATCTGTTTATCCAGTTAGGCATGGGGTCCTACACTTCTAAGACTTCCATGATGCTTGTACATGACTGCATTTCCCAGCTGGAACCTTTTGCTCATACTGTTGCTGCAGACTAGGATGCCCAATGTCCCCCTCTTTGAGCTGGAAAAGGCTCTGGGCTAGTTCATTTTGGCAGCTGTTTGCCTGCTGCTTGTAAACACCTTTTGCTCTGGTTTTCAGAGCCCCTGTTGGGGTACTGAGCCATCCTGAAGTCTCTGAGCTGCTATAATCCTACTTGGAATAACTGAGGAAGTGCACTGCTGACTTACTGCAAATAGAAAGTGGAGCCAGCACAAAATGGGATTGCAGTAGATGTGCCAGCAAGTGTACCTCAGGGTCTCACAGAGCAGCACTTACAATTTCCTTTGCAGATGCTGGTTGTTCAAGATCAGACAAAAGGGACACATGTTCTCCCTGTAGCCTTCAATTTACTCAGATGACTCAGAGAAGCAGCAGCAAATTGCAGGATTTAGTGTCGTGGGCTGTCCTGTGTCAGGCTGGCTCCAACCCTGGGCATGTAAGTGAATCAGCCATCCCTTGTGGATGCCTCACCCTTGGAAGTGTCCAATTCCAAGATGGATGGGGCCCTGAGCAGCCTGGGCTACTTGGAAGCTGTTCCTGCCTGTGGAAAGAGGGTTGAGACTGGATGCTCTTGAAAGTCCCTTCTGTAAATCATTTAACCCTTTAACTCAAGCTATTCTATTCTTATGAAATGGTTCTTCCATGCTTCTGTTCCTGAGGATGCTGGGCTCCTCTGCAGGGTGAGGTGTCATGCTAAGGCTGCTGCTCTCACCGGTGTCCCTGCTCCTCCCTCTCTAAGGGAGGGGCTCTGTGCTGCAGCCTGCCATTGCAGGAAACCCTACACCAGTCTCTGGAGGGGGAACATCCCCTCAGGGCACAGCAGTCACAGTGGTGTGGGACCTGAAAACAGCACACTGACACTAAGGATGTCCTTCCTTGGAGGTGTTAGGACATGGATTGGACTTACAACCTGGTGATTCAGTGATAACTCCTGTCTTAAGTTGGGCCCTTTCCCACGTGCCTGACTAATGATGTGGTACTGATGGGGAGAGTTCCTCTTTTCTTTTGAGCAGCTTTCATGGGCTGCAGGTGGGCTCCTTGGCATGGCCTTCAGTTACTACTTGGGTTTCCTTCTTCATTTTTTATCCTTTTAAAAATTTTTTGGCAACTTGTGGCAGATTCAATCTAACCACCTATTTCAAGCAGCTCTGATTACCACCAGGTCTATGATTTTAAATCCTGCTGCACTGAAATCAGCTATTTCCTCATTGCCATCCCCATCTCTGACACCTGCTTTGCTCTGAGTGCATATGTTACCCCATGTGTTGCACCAGAAATTCAGTTTTTAGCATTTGGCTGTTCTTTGGGCTATGTAGAAGTAATGACTTTTCGATGAGCGTAACCATGCTGATTTATTTATGTCGTGTTGCTGCAGTTGATGCAGATTCAAGCATGTGTAACAATTGCTTACACTCTCTACCATAACAGAATTATTCAATTAAGCAAAAGCTGATTAAGATGTAACCCTTGACAGAGAAGCAGAACAATTCTCAGGACTATTCTTGATAGAATGAGACTTGCTAATGCTTCTGTATTTTAAGACAGTAAAACCAGAGCATTACTTACTATTTCAAAGTCACAAAAACCACGCACTCCCGATGTTGATCAAACACAGATTTTTCAAGAGAGGCTCCATACTGGATATTACTGTTATTTATGATGTGTAATACAAATAGTCTATCATCTCTTGTGGTTGGAAGGAAAACATAAGAGATTAAGCAATCCAGAAGCATAGTATGGAATGTTTATCAGAATGTGTTTTAAAGGGATATATTACTCACCTTGAAGTTCCTGCTAACAAAAAACTTCTCCATCCCCCACATTGCCACATGTATTCCGTTTTTATGTTAAAAAAAGAAATGCCTTGTGAACATCTAAATATATTTAGGGAGGAATCTTTATTTTCCCTGCCCTTTATAAGCATTCCAACTGCTCATAGGAAACCACAACTCATTTTAAAATAATTTGAAAACTTATGCTTTAATTTGCTTATGTTTTGACATCTTGAATTTACAAAAGTATCTTGGAATGTCTGAACTGATGGTGTGAAAATTTCATTTCTAACAAGAAACTGAATTTTAAAATGACAATTCTAAATAAAGGATCTGTTGTTGATCCAAACCTGATTCTTGTCTCCCACAATTTCTTCAGGCTGGGATTAAACAAAATACTTGTTATCACTTCATCAGTTTTGCTGAAACCCACAGTTATATTATTTTTATAGTGGCAGAGTTACCTGAATATATCTGCCTAAATTGCAAGTGAGATTTATCTAGAGCTGCAAACTAAGCAAAGACATACTGTAGAACATTTTGTGAGGTACTTAGTTGTTGGCAGGGATTGAACCATGACAGAAACACACCTAACTTGTTCGCCAGAAAACATTGCTGTTGAGAAATCTGTTGCCTGTATGAGAATTCAATCTGTTGGTGAATCATTAGGCAGCCTAAAATGATTATTTGAGTAGGGGACTGCATTTCAATTTTCCAATGAAATGCAGAGAGGTCTTAGGGAGGGTGTCATGAGTGAAACCAGAGGCGTCCATAGGTGGAAGCAACCAAGCACCACTCACTGCTCCTGGTGGAACTGCAACATTTTGAGGTTCCTCTTTCTGCCCACTTTTGTCAAAACTGGAAGGAAAAGAACCAAGTGACCTGTTGCTTTGCTGTTGCTTTGCTTGCCACTTTCAATAGTGCTTTCTTGGTGGCATCAGAGATGATATAACCTGCACTTTTGTTGGCTTCTTTTGCTCTTTGGATAACGCCTGAGGCTCCTTAGGTGCTGTGCTGGCAGCTGACGTACAAAGAAGTGATGGCTAAAAGCTGCTGACCTTCCACAGCTCTTCATGTGACCCTTTTCTCTCTTCCCAGATTGTCAGCGACAAGTATGTATCAGCCAAATGACCACTGAGACACAACACTGCTGCAGCATTAGAAGCTCACTGATCCCAGAACTGTGCTACAGCTTCTGTTCAGATTTTCCTCTCTGTGTGCCAGAGGAGAGGCAGTATTTTCTTGCAGATAACATTGCTAGGAAGGGCATTCTCACTTTTCCTTTGCATATTGGACCCAAGCAGTACTCTAAAGAATGCAAGTGCTTCATTAAGGTCACTGCACCAACTGTGGTTTAATGCTCTTAAAGAAACAACTTCCTTAAACATCTTGCTTGTGGTGAGGGATGATGAGAGATGCAGCCTCAGCACATCCTTGTTTCAGTCCTGCTGCTCCAGATGCTGTACACATTGCAAAGACAGACACAAGGACAGGAACCGTTCTGTTTGCATTTTCAAGCCTCAAGGCGGCCTGTGGTGTGAATTATGTTAGCAGTGCCAGCAGACAGTTTAAAGTTTCGAAAACCCAAAGAGCTGCTCCTATCATCATCTTATGCTGGGTTACCACAGTAAGGTAATAAGCAGTGCCAGACCTTACCTATTCTCATTTTAAGTTTCTTGTTTGAAAGAGAATGTCATCAGCTGCCTAGTATCATTTGTGTCCTTAAATATTCTGTGAGGAGGTATTGCTAAGTTATTTTGTATAATATTGTGTATTATGAGTCTGAAGGACAGTGAACTAAATTAGCAATTCAGTACCTCACATGCAGAAAAAGGTTCTGTTAAAGCTGAAGGATGGCTCTCCTGTTGGAGGACAAGTATTCAAGTGCTATTCAAGTGCTGTTCCACAGCATCTACTTGAATGGTTTGGAAAGATCATTCAGAGACAGATACTTGCACGCTGTCATCATTGCATACTGGTGCCTACACTCATCTCCGTTTAAAGAAAATAAAAATCTGGTCTGTGGCTTTGTCTGTGGCTGTATCTACGTCTTTTACAGAGGAAGATAGTGCTCTGTAAAAGGCACATTAGAGTGAAGTATATTAGGAGGTCATCTGATACTAATTTAATGGGAACTCTATAAGCATTTAAAACAGTAGTTTCTATTAGGCTCTGAGACCAAACTGCATTTCTTTAAAACGAGTTTTGACTGTAAAGTCAGTGAATAAAAACATGCTATACCACTTACAGAGACCTAAAGTAGATTCCAGGTATGAGGCAGGAAGGCTAGTCTATGGTGTTGGAGAAGTATCATATGATCTCAATAGGGATTTATCTTTATGGAGCTGACTCTGGGGATTCTTATGTGCTTCTGCAGGCAGTTTTGTGTGAGACCCTGCCACAGGTTTCTGGGTTACTCCAAGGTGTGAAGGGAGCTGCACTGCACCCTGTACCAAGCCACCTTTCTGCAAAGTCTTTAGCAGCTCCAAATCTTGCCAGAACTGACAGTCATGTCCTGAAGTCCTGCTCCTTTAGATATGGCTGATTTAGCTTTTGGCAGAAAAATGGGAGCAGTATGATATCCTCTCAGCCTGCTCTCAATCAGGTCAGGCAGGATCTTGCCAAATCTTATGAGTGATGAGCAAAATGCAGTCCAGGGCTCTGTGATGGTATTACATCATCTGATATGATGGTGAAACTTGAATGCTGAATGTTCCCTTTTTATTTGCCATTTTTTACTTCAGCTTCATAGCATGGAAAATGCTGCCTGTCTAAAACCAACCATCTCTACTCATTTTAACCTTCCAGTCTGAAAGTATCAGCTATGTGTCTTCACTTGTCATGTACTTAACTTGTCATATACTCAGGTGACTCTGCTACCATGAAAATAATAGAACTGTGTTTCAGCAAAACTGTTCAATAGCATGAACACAGTGTTTTGTAATCCTAGACTGGAAAAATGGTGGAAAACCGGAAGGGAAAAAAAAAATTAATACTCAAAAATCTTAGACAGAAACTCCTTTGTGCAAAGGAAGATGAAGGAAACCTCATAGACTGAGTTATTAACTGTGATTAACAGTGATTGTTTAGTTTGCATCTCTTTTCATACTCTCCCCAAATAAGCTTTCTGTCTCATTGCAATGTAACTAAAAAAAAAGAATAACAATGGATAAAAACCCCTTTAAAAGAAGTATTTTGGCTTTACTACCTCTAATTAATATGTAGATAAAAGACTAACTACTAGAAAAACATGTCATATTCCTCTATTTCCTGAATTATCTTGTAATCCAGATAGATCCTTTCTATCAGCCTAGTTCCCCCATCCAAACTTCAATGCTATTTTGCCTGATTGTGTTTGCCTTTGTCAGATCTCCAGGGTTTCCCTCTGTCTCCATGTTTAGAGTAAAAGCTAAATGGTAGAAGATAATTTCTAGCATGCTCACTTAGACTTTTCTGGTTTGGAAATTCTAGAAATGGTAACTAGAAATTCTGGCTTCTAAAAGGAAATAATAACAGTATACTCTTCCATGAAAGACTTTTTTCCTGTGGCTGTGATAACTTATTTATCCTCTCAGATTTTTGTCTGCACATGCTGTGCATCTTGTTCACTGTTTGTAAGACCAGACTTAAAAATAGTAAGCGATCTGGCTAAAGCATTACGTTATTGTTACTGACAGTCTTGGAGAGGTGACAGAGGAACTTTTTTTTTGTTCACTACTAAGATTTTACTAGTCAGCTACCAGTGAGTGTTGTATTTTTGTGGGTTTTGTATAGAAAGAAAAACTGGCAAGCATTTTCAAAGGCTGTTTTTCCAACTGAAATCCAGTAAGTTTTATCATTCTGTCACCTCCTTTACTTGTAATAAAAACTGTTGTTTAATTGAAGTCATATTGCTACTTCTGTATAAATGGCTTTGGCTGTTATGAAAATTGCAACAGTACATAACGTCTGTATTTCAGATTGCAGACCTAAAACTTTGTCAACAGTTACCTAATTCGATATTTCTAAGTGCACTATTGCTCACTGTTGGACATCATCAGTCCTTTAAAGGCTCTTAAAAATGTACCTAAACTATACAGGTTAATAAATCTGGGCTGTAGTCTTTTGCAGTTCATCAGCTGATATGTCAACAGTTGGGGGCATCACTAAATAAGTCTAGCCAAGCAAGACAGGTTAATGCAAGGATTCTAAATACTTTGCTAGCCAGGGAAAACTGAGCCAGAACTGGGTTACAGTATGATCACGTCAGCAGCTTCTCCAGAGTCCTGAGGATTTTGTAACAAACAGCAGCATGACTGGAGTTCAATTAGGGCATTTGCCTGTCCTCACACTGGTCCAAAGAGCATCTATACTCATAATGAACAGACACAGCCTCCCACCCAGGTATGGGGGTATTCTGAGGCTTCAGGCAGAAATTAACTTTCCTCTGGAAATCTTATATAAATAGCATAGCACTTCTATGCTTAAAAACCCAAATCAAACCAAAGCACACATTTCTAAACCAAAATCTGAATTTTCCATAGCTAAAATATATGGCTAAGTACGCCATCCTAACATATCTTCACTTCTCAAATACAGGGACTAATGATTCCTAATAAACATTAACAATTTTCCTAAATTAGTTAATTTAAATTAATAATTACTTCTTAATAAACACGTGTGACAGCCCATCTCTTCCTGCAACATGCAGGCAGCTAAATACTGGCAAGTAGAGGCAGTTCCTGGTGCTTGTCAAGGACTGTGGAGGAAGCACTAGGTGGCAGGACACCAGAGAAGAAGGCTAGAAGGAAGAGACTGGATTGGAGGAAAATGCATAAGCATCCTGTGACAAGATGTGCAAATGGTGGCCAAGAGGCAGCCTGGAAGTCCTGAGAAGCGTCAGGGCCAGCTCAGAGAGACTCAAGAGCCACTCAAAGCACAAACCCCATCACCTGTGGGTATCACCAGGAAGGGCTCAGCTCTTTATCACCTGCTTATACAAACAGCAGTCACAGATGGTGCACAGGGGTTGAATCTCTCAGTCATTTTCCAACATCGGGATGTTGGACTAACTTGCCCAGCTTGAATTTTAAACAAAGGTTTCTGACTCCAACTCCACCCCTGCACAAATTGCTCAACAAATAGTTTTTCATTAATAAATCTGCAAAAATAATTACTTGCAAAGACAGAGAGGCAGCTTTCTCTGCGTAGTAATTTATATGCTAGAAAATAATTTCTTGCTGCTGTTATTAAAAAATCCAGCTCGAATGATGAAAGTTCATGTTTCACATCTTTTTTGGCAACACAGGAACAAGCTATAATTTTACTTATTAAACATAAACTGTTATAATTTTGTCATTCAAAAGAATTTGCAGTAAATTAATCATCAGAATAATTACTGGCCTCTGTTGATTTAAATCAATCTAAGGAGTAACCAAAGGCTTTATAAAGTTGCATTTCTTTTTTTTACAGAGCACACTTCAGATGACAGATGAAATATGTACTAAGAATATTTTAAAAAGCATGTTTCCCCCTCTCAGAATAAAACAAACCCCTGTTACATCTTCATGAGGATTCCATGCCCCCGTAAGTAGCACACAACTTGCCTTGTCCCTTCACCTCCATGGAAGGTTTTAGTGTGGGAAATAACATCTTCAGCTCTGTCAATAGAATCTGTATCAGGAGCAGGTAACTCTGCTCATATGTATCTCATAAATCTTGCTGGAAGTAACAGGAGCAGGAGCAGAAGCACATGTCTGTGGAGAACTGAAAGATCCATGAAAATTCCAGCACCAGCTGAGCCACCTGCTCGTCACTTCCTGTGGTGCCTAATCCAACCCATGCCAATCCAGGCAGTTTTACAACAGATTTTTGCCAGCTGTGTGCTAGCAGTTTAACAGCAAAAACCACCAGTGATGTTCATACTGTCAGTGCACTGGCTGCCACTGACAAGAGGAACGATATTGCCAGCTGGATGTCTCTCTTTGCTCAAGAGAACAAGCACAAGCACCTTCTGTTTCTCCAGTTTCAAGACTCTTACGTGGCAAATTATTATTTTTTTCTCTTATTTTCTTTCAAATTAGCCTTATTTGTTACAGAATTTTGCAGGCTTACTAGATGCAATTGCACTTACTGGTAATTATGTCCATGTCACAATGTACTGTAACATAAGTAAATATGTAGCTAAGCACTTTAAAACATGGAACAACAAGAGATATTTTAATTGTGACAGAAAGATTTCTACCTGCCTACATATTGTGTTTGTTTAACGTTGGTTTCTCTTCCCATAGTAGAGAAATGCCACATCCATATTTAAAATCAGAAGTATTATCAAAATCTACTGAGTGCATAAAGCTGTTTGACAAAACACAAGTGCCTGCCATGCTGCAGCTATGAAAATGAAGCAGCTCATCAATTTACCAAAACTCTGCCTACAGACAAGGTATTCTCCAGCCTTCAGGAAACCTGATGCTTTTCTTATGCAGAAAGAAATCTTCATCATACTGAACTCACTGAGAAACCGCTGCTGAGTTCAGCACAGCCAACTGCTACGAGACTGACAGGGCTATGATTATGCTTTAAAATAAAGCTTATGCACATGTATTTTCAAATAAGAACTGCAACAGCAGAAAGGCTTAATGCAACAGTTATAAGGGAACTGAAAAAATCCAGAAAGAAGATGCTGCAGTTCAAGATTAATCTCATAAAAACCCTAATCTGAATAGAAGATCAAACGTTTAAAAAAAATTTCTCTTAGCATGTTAAAATCTCACATTTCTTAGGCTGTCTGTCACAGAGCACTGTCAGAAATGGAGAGAGAAACTGCTGGTTGAATTATAGTGTGGTTTCTGAAGGACTAAACCAGTATTTGTTTTGAAATTACAAACAAATTATTAATTACCTCCTTAAAAGTAGAAGTAAGCCTTTGGCTTCATAGCATTTCTATAATCTTTCACAGCATAAAAACAAACTGTTTGTGATATCTGTAATTACTTACCAAAATAAAGAAAATCTTTTGTAGATTTTGTTTGTAAATATTTTATTAAAAAAATCTTTTAATGCTATTAGTCAATACATGTGTAATAATACTCTGATAAAGTATCATGTAGTAATATGTATTTTGGATTCAGGAATGTAATGGTTTTAACTAAATCATCAGAGCTCTGTTCTGCTCCAGTCTCTTCTAAACTGTCATTTTTTTCCAGAATTTAAACAAACTCATTCTTTGTCAAGGTACGTCATCCTTAAGGCCTTGCAAACGTTTTAGTAATTGAACCAAAACAAAGAGAGAGCTCGGCTTTCTTTCTGAAGACCACGTTGCTTTTGAGCTTAAAAAGGTGCCTGCAGCTTTCAAGCAGTTAGTGGCAAATCAGCAAGAAAGAAATCGGAGGAGAAGAAGGGGCACTTAAAAATCAAAACAGTAAAGTGCACAGCTATACCATCCAAAATTGTATTAATCTGATCCAAAGAACTTGCTGGACTGTGGATATTTAATACAATTTGGCTTGCATGAAACATACAATCACGATTAGACAGAAAGGTTTTTCTTTTTTCTTCCTGAAGTCATCTACAGGATCTATGGAATTTAATTTTCAAGGGTAACATAGTGCAGCTCTTTGGATATTGATTGGTTTCCTAAGTCCACAAGGAGATGAAGAAGCGGGGAAGGTGTGGAGGGATGCAAGGTGTCCTCTTGGCGTCTCTGTTTTATTTAAATGCCCGTACTCTCCAGTTCCCCATCCTCCAGCCCTAATGCAGCATGTGACCTAGAAATCATAAAGAGTTTCTCTTTATTTGTGTACTGTCTTTGAGTTTGCTGGGATTGCTCCCCTGTTTGTTCTCTGCTGGTAGCCTTGAGGGGGTCCATCAGCTCAACTGGTTCCTCCTCACAGTCCTGAATTTTACTGGCTGCGGTGTTGGCAACTGACTCCAAGGAGGTGCCCGCCTCCTCCAAGTGGCTGTAGCCCTTATTGCTGCTGGAAGGCTCAGAATGGGAGCTCTGGGAGTCTGTCCTGGTGATGGCAGGAGGAGCTGAAGGGGGTGATCCCCCCAGATCTAGAGATCTGGAGTAGTTAGGAGATGCCTTTACCAAGAGGCTGGTGTCCAGGACCCTCTTGACAGCTGGTGACCGAGGCGGCTCAGGGGAGAGGGGACGCCTGGCATCAGGCAAGCAGCTGGTGCTCTGCCGCCTGAGAACCAGCTTGTGCCTCTTTGCCCCACAGCCTCCCTTGGTGTGGCTGCTGCTGAGGTCGGTTAGGCTCAGTTCAAACTCCCCCCGTGGGATCTCCTGGGCTCCCCGCTCACCAGGCCGTCTCTGCCAGCCTCCCCCTCCACTTCTTGGCCCCAAGGGCAGGAGGGTGAAGGTGCTCAGCGAAGAGCCGACGATGGAGCTGGCCATGCTGCACTGCTCACAGCTCTCCGGTGGGCTGCAGGGTGGGCTGGCGATAGGGTGGACAGCAAGGGCAGCGTGCTCCCGGCAGATGCTGTACACAGCCTCAGCTAGGCTGGGTGGCTGTGGAGGGCCACAGAAGGAGGAACGCCGTCGTGAGGAACGCCGCAGATCCGGTGGGGAAAGGGAGACACCCAGTCCTGGTGGCCAGGAGCTCTTGGCCAGCATGGCTGCAGCACCCAGGCCTTCACCACCAGGCTTTAGCTCCAGGCCCCGGGACTGCATGTAGTTGACAAAGCCATTGAGAGGGGCTGAGGCTGGGGTGCCTCCATCCTTGGCCCGCAGGCTGTGGGCATCAATGACAGTGGAGTAGAGGTCACGCAGGTTGATGATCTTGGTCTTCTTGTCGCGGTTTTCGTGCAACACCGCGTTGGCGCAGATGAAGAGGAAGATGCCGATGCCCATGATCAGAGGGCCCAGCACCTTCAGCTTGTCCGAATGCAAGTAGCTCGAAAAAAAATGGAAAAGGAAACCCACTGAGGCCTGGGAGGATGAGGAAGTAGGGGCGGACCCACCAGTGGTAGCAGTGGTGGAGGTGTTGGCTCCGGGGTGTGACTCCAGGTGGATCCCTGCTTGCACCCTTTCCTGGCTCTGGGAGCGGTCCGTGGGGGTGCCACCCTGCGGTGCTGGGTGCCGACCCTTGCCAAAGCTGCTTTCTCTGTACACCTGGCTGGGCTTTGGCCAGTAGCCCACCGCAGCCAAGGCGATGCCCACCAGCAGTACCAGGATGCCACAGAGGGCAATGAACCCCGAGATGGAGCACAGCTTGAGCTTGCCTTTCACCACCACCACGTCATTCTTGCGCTTCCTTTTGGCCTTGCGTTTGCGTTTGGGGGTTTGGCTCTGGGGTTTCAAGGGGTCCTGTTTCCTGGCCGAGATCCTCAGGAGGCCTCCAGTGGCAATCATGGCTGGCTACCAGCGCACTGCCCCCCACGGCCACTCCAGCTCCTGCAGTGAAAGGGAGAAGATAAGAGGATGAGGACCTGCAGCACAAGAGATATCTCTGCTTGCTCTTCCTCCTTCAAAGTCCTGCTAATTAAAACCCTGAACAAGTGGGGTGGGGGTTGACACCAACAGGCAGATCTCCCTTGCCCACACAACTCCTGTGTGTGAGGAACAGGCAAACCAACAGCATCAAAGCAGCCACGTGTCCCACTATGCTCTTGCCAAACAGCTAATTAATTTCTTTATACTCCAGGTAAATGACAGAACTAGTAGTATCCACTAGAGTAAAAAAATAAAATAAAAAAAATCTTTCTTATATCAGAAGGAGTTTGCAAAGCACCAGAGCTCAAATGCTGCCAAACTCCACTCCCTAATACATTCTGGGGTTACAGTGCACACCAACTGTGGTTAGTGATGTCATGCAGGATTTGAGGGAACGGGGGAAATAAAAGCAGGAAGGCAGTATATTTGATCTATAGATACCATTTGTTTCATTACACTACTTACACATTACTGCAGGGAGGGTTAAACATATTACTTGTCTTGCTTAAATGAGTGGGAAAGGAATTACTGTTAAATGCACAAGGGAAACATTTAAACACTGGAAAGTGGTGCCCTGTGAAAGTTTTTTCCTAGCCATTTGCACTTGATCTGCAATATTAGAAATTCATCTCCCGCCTGCTATCCAGAGGCATCCCTAGTTTGGGAACATGTGCGATGTTCCAGGTAACTGTTATGTAACACTGACAAATTCAACCCCCTCCCCCCCTGCCCTCAGAAAGGGGAGATGCCTGGCAGGTAAGAGATGGCAGATCAAATCCTATTAAAGGAGAAGTGAAACCCCATGAGTCACCCGGAGAAACCCTAAAGAGTGCTTGCAGGGAAACTGGCAGAGGACTAAACACTGAGCATTCGTGGCTTTTGTCTTTCTGGACCATCAGAAGTCATCTCTCTGTTCCCGTGATCTGAGCTAAACAACACAGTGTGTAGGAGCATTTCTGCACTGTGCAATTCTTTTTGGAACCTATTTCTTCATGCTACTGAGAAGCAGGATCCCCTCCCCCTTTTCTCTTTCTGAGCATCCTATTATTTTTTCTTTGACTGGGCAAAAGATGACATCACTGAATATAATACGACTCACAAAGTTCAATTAATTGCACTGAAAGGCGATTAAGCACCTAAAAAAAACCCCTTGCTCATCTTTGCCTGTTCAGCCTTTAAATCTCATCTCTCTTCTGTTCTAATGCCAGAATTGCCACATATGCAGTAATACTGTGTCCCATTTACTCTGTTTGTATTTTCCCCAGAAAAAAAAAAAAAAAAGATGGGTGTTGTCAGCAAGGACGTTGTTAAATTACTCTCCGAGGTACTGCACGCTCAAAACAAAGAGTAGAGATTTCTCTTTCCTATCGCTGAACTATTTATTAAAAATAGGGGAAAAAAAAAAAAAGAGCGCATTTTGTTGATGCAAAAGTGTAATTATCGGGGCATGCTTTGCTGTAATTGCCGACTCTTTGATCTCATTTTCTGCTGCCCCACTAGCCAGCTGCCCGTCTCCTCCGCACGGCGATAACAGATGGTCATCAGCTCCCAGTCCGGCATCGCCTGGCACTTAGTTTCGGCGATGGCGAGAGCAGTGCACGGCAGGCAAACGAGGGCACGGCCGGGCCGCCGGCCATCGCCAGCGGCCGTAGTGCCACGAAACCTCCGTGACGGGAGGCGCGGGGGCCGGC
>JAHLSL010000019.1:12627494-12671807 GCA_025920805.1 Petroica traversi
CCGCCCCGATCGCCACGACAACCCCCGGGCTGCTTCCCACCGCTGCCGTCCTGGCGGCATCGTCCTCAGCCGCCTCACCGTCGGGGCTCTTTCCCCCGCCAAGTTTGCCGGAGTGATTAGGAAGAAAGTCAAGAAGCAGGTGAAAAGATGAAGCAAGAGGAGGAAGAAGAAAGCGGCAGCTGAGGTCCGTCAGTGGTGTCACCCAGGATGCCTCAGTTTCAGCAGAGAACGGGAGACAATGTTCTCTTTTGAGCTACTTTCTGAGAAGTGATTAAAGTGAAGCTATCACCTTAGTGAGACACAATCTAAGGTGTCCCGTCACACTGCTGCACTTACTCTTGGGAGGAGATCGCTGCTGACTGCTTTAGTCAATTCTTGTTAGAGGCTCACCATGATTTAGAAAGACAAATCTCAGGCGGGTTTTTCAGTAAATTCAGAAAACTCAGTCTGTGGCTTAGGGTTGTACCTGACTGTGCATAGGAAGGTTTGCTGGGGTGGATAGACTCAATACCTGGGGTTTTGTACAGTAGCATTAGAGTTCTCTTGAAGCTGGAATGTTACCTAGCCTGAGCCAAACCAGTTTTTTTCTACCTCTACGTGACCTCTTGTGTGGAAGACTGTGGGTAAAACAGCTTGGCAGAAAGCAAAGGACAATAATAAAAATATTTGTCAAATCATGTTTTTGAAAATAAAGGTTCCAACAAAGATCAGAAAAATTGTCAGAAAGGTTATGCATATTCAGTTAAATTGTATGTATTCCAGCTGCAACAATTCTGCAGTTCTGTGTTCGCCCAGACCATGCTATTTTGTGTCTTTCACTCCAACCATCAGTGCCTGGTTTGAGACCAAACAAATCCTAAAACTGCACATATGCATTTTAATATCATTTGCAGTTTGTCTCAGCAAAATCATTTGGGACACATTTTTTAGTGCATATATAACTTTAGGTTATGCAACAGGCTTGAAATTTAAGATTCATTATTTAAGAACTTCTTTTAAATATGTGCTTTGAAGAGTCTCAATGAACCCAAATCTTCTGACATTCAGTAATTTGCTTTGTGTTCAGCCCAGACTATCAGAGGAAACCAAACATATCACATCTGTTTCCACTGGAGACCTGTATCACATCAATAATGCAGCATCACCAGATTCTCCCTGAAAGGCTCCTGTGTAAGAGAGAGAGGAAGAACAAGACTGATTTTTTAAAGGGCAAAGAACTCTTTTCCCTATCTGAGTCATATTTTCTATTTCTGTCAAACTAAACCATTCTATTTAGCTATCTTCTTTATACAACAGCCCTTTTTTGCCATATTTTCATTGCTAAAGTTTTGAGTGATTGGGCTATCATCACATTCACAGTTTTCAAATAACTCTTAGCAAAATGTGTTGTAGGTGAGGCCAAATCCTGGAAAATAAGAAATATGTTCTTGGATGAAAAGCTTCTGAAGGTGTTGTTCTGTGGCAACTATCAATGTAATCTTAATTTGCTCTATGTGTTAAGAACCAGTTGTACGATGGCAGGCTGAATCCCTCACAGCAAACTACTTTGCCAAGTTATGTATTCCTACCTATCCACTTCTTCTTATTGAAAGAAAGCTTTTGGGGCCTTAATGAAGCATTTATTTTATTTTTAGTCTATATGGATTTTTATGTTCCCAGAAGTGGAGTGGTTGCAAAAGGCAGCTTCCCTAATGGTCTAGTTTACTGGTTGTCTGAGTGAATTTGTAACTCTGTGTTTTCATTGACTACTGTGTAGTGCTGGCAGGCTCTGGTCCTGCCTTACTTGAATAGCTTTCTACATGATGTTCTATATGTATCATTGAACTGTGCTGAATGTAAATAATTATTAGGAATTGCAAAGAGTGTAGCTGAGCTTGATTTTTTTCTCTTTTCTCCCTTCTCCCTTCAAATTTCTCATTTTTCTTTCCTTTGTTCTCCTTCTTTCCTTTCCCATCCCCTTTTCTATTTTCCTTTTCCTCTCCTCTCCTCTCCTCTCCTCTCCTCTCCTCTCCTCTCCTCTCCTCTCCTCTCCTCTCCTCTCCTCTCCTCTCCTCTCCTCTCCTCTCCATCTAAATTTTTTAAGCATATATTTGTTTTTGTTAGGTTGTCTGAGCATAAGAAGATAACCTTTATCTAGCCCTTGTCGGGGCATGCTTCAGTACATCAGTACTGCCATTACTTTTAGTATATCCACTTGAATATGTTCCATCTCAGGCTGGCTGGGCACCCAGCAGATGTGTAGCCAAGTTAATATATCTCAGCCCTCAGCAGGCTCAAGGTCCAAAAGCAATTCAAAAGACAACCTAAAGTACTTGGTGTACTTCTCTGAAATATTGCAACACCTCTGGGTTCCAGATGCAGACCTGCAGTCCCAGCGTAAAGACCCTGCAAAACAAAATCAGAGAGAAGGCCCTTACTTGTTGTAAGTGTAATCTGTGCACCAGATAAAAAATATAAATATGCAAAGGATTCTTACCATAGTGTTAAAAGCATAAGAGAGACATTTTGCATGGGTTTCAGGTTTTTCCCAGTAATTTTCTTTTGCAATTTCTCAGGCACAGAGTAATAAAAGTATGTAATGGTCATTACTATCTTAATACACCCTGCTAGAAGACGGAGTTCCAGTCATAACAGTAGCTCTAGCCTGAAAGTCCACTGTAATTATTGCTTATTTAGCTATTTTAAATTAACAAATTTAATTAACTAATAACATTAATAAAAACAAAAGCTGATATGCATTTTCTACATATGCTTCACAGAATATTATGCTAATTGCTAAGGTTTCCTGAGTCTTTATTGCTGGAATTCATAGCTTCGTCTTATTTCATAGCTGGGAAAGTTGTAAGAGCACCACTCCAAGTGTGGCCACTCGTCTCAGAGGAGTGAGTGGCTTGGATTTTTTTTTTCCTAATCTTAGCCTCATATACTTTGTTTGTTTGTTTCCCATGGCAGTAGAAATTCTGATGTGATTAATGGTGGAAACTCTGGTATAATTAATGATGATTTGATAAAAAATGCGGAGGAAAAGAGTACCACTGAGAATGAACCACGAGAAATCATCCTCACGGAGAAAATATATGTTTGAATTCCTTAAAAACCTACAACAAACACAGTGAATCTGCATTGTGTATTAGATTAATCCAGCTTATTTGATATATGGTACAATCAGAGGCAACTTTTCATTGTGTAGTGAGTCTGGGTCTAGATAATCCACTGAGAGTGAATGGCAATTTCCATGTCTGCTCTTCTTTCAAAATTAATTATAGCAGACATACACATTGCTGGGAACAGCCATGAAATCTGGTGATTGAAAGGTAAAAGGAATAAATGTTTTCAGACAAAGAAGCCATTTCACAAAAAAAGAAAAAAAAATAAAGAAAGGAACTGCTAGTTTATCTTACTCCTGTTCTTACTATCAGTCCCCATTGATTTTTTTTATTTTCATTTCTGAGGCATTAATTACACGAACAACTTTATAAATATATGTATTTTTAATTATCATCTGGTGAAGGACTTGAAACTAGAGGAGACAGAATGTGAATTGCTCCTGGGTCAGTTGTGACATATTGCAGAAAGTCTGTGACGGTCACACCCAGAGGTTATGAACCATGATCAAGGGCAGATGTCACTCACTTTCTTTTAGATGCTCTGTGCTTGACTTCTCAGCTGGTTTAAAAAGAAGCAGGAGCTATCCAGCCATGTTATTTGCCTTCACTTTTGATTTGTTGATACAAGACAACTGCAAGTAAGTGCAAAAGCTTGTGTGTGTTACTTGTGGACAAAACTGCATAAAGGCTAAGCAGGGAGACTTCCCAAACTATTTGCCTGGAAGGTAAGACCAGTGCAGTATTTCTCCCAAATAATTGAAATTACTTATTTTTTAAATTTATTTTTTTCAGGTGGTTCTCCTTCTGCTTCTCTTGCTGTTGAATGATGTAAGCTCTTTCAGATGGAGACCATCCCAAAGCTACTTGACCCTAGCTCCAAAGAGATATGTGTGTGCAAGCATTTCATACTTCAAATCTTCTTTATTTTTTAACATTTTTGTTGTTTAATTGAAAATCCACAGCCAATTAAGTGAGTATGTATTTTGTAATGCCAGTTCACAAAATAACTTATTTTATATTCAAACCTTAGAAACAGTATTTGTAGTCACTGGGACAGCACTAGCCTATGAGAAATAATTCCAAAGCATGTTGGACAAGAGGTTGAAGAAAAATTTTTTTATATGCTACATTAAAAGTACACTACATGAATGCAAAAACACTTGTTTGAGGAAAGGGAACATTAGAATTAACCAATAACCTCTGGCTCCTCCTGTCTTTATTTCATCTAGGATGGTAGATGCTAGAGAGGTTTTTAGCCTTGGTAATTTAAAATTCTATGTGTTCAAAAATAAACTTGATACCAGCATTTTTGCAACTCTGTGCAAAAGCTTTTCATCAAGGAGAAAGATGCTCATGCCCATTATCTGCATTTCTCATTGCAAGTCCCAATATCATAGAGTCCTGTCAATATGAAAACAGCTCAGAGAAGCGGTCAGGGAGGAAAGCTGAGCACTTTGCCTCCTCCCCGTGGGGACAGGACATCCATGAAGTAGAGTTAGTCCATACAGTCCATGAGCTCTGTCAGTCAACCACAAGGAAGCATCATCACACAGACCCCGACTATTTTACAGGTATTCCACAACTTCAATGATATCCATGTTTTCCCTGATTCTTGGGGATGCACCTGCTGCCTCCCAGCATTTCCTCAGGCTGCTGGGGAGCAGGGCTGCCTTTTCATTCCACAGAATACACAGTGCCAGTGTCAGTTGGGGAAATTCCTGACTGGTCTGGTGAGACACTGGAACAAAGCAAGCAATCATAATCACATTTGGAATTAATATTAAAATGACTTGCAGTAATCTGCATGAAAGCCCAGTCTATCAGTCAGGAGAATGAAACACTGATTGCATCCTTTCTTTTTTAAGCAGAGGCTTTCTCAGACCAGCACTCCCCACATACTTACACACTTGTGCAGTTTGGTAGGTGTTTTGCCCTACATTATTAAAGGATTAACTTAGCATTTAATAAATTGAAACTCTCACGATATCTTTTTTGTGTGCTGTCAAGAGAGATTAACCCAAATTTTTGACCTGTTTATTTTTTGTTTGTTTGTTTTGTCGTTTCCTTTCATCCATGACCTGCAAGCAGTTTTTTGCTGTACACCAGACTTCTCAGCATCACTGTGAAGGGACAACAAGTTAACATAGAGTACTCATCCAATAGAAATAGTTATTAGGGTCTATTTTTAGGGTCAGTTTGCCTCGATGAATTGTGAATGCCCTTTAAGATTCATTGCTATCAGTATCAGAGTGATACAAACTCTGCTCAAAAACCAATTCAAGGTTCAAATTAAAGGTTTAACGGCACATCTTGAGAGCATGAAGGAACACAAAAAATGTATTTAGGAGTCTATTGTAGGAATCCTTGTGCTGCCAGAAGAAGACTCAACTTGTTTCTGCCAGGGCTTCTGCAGCTTCTCTATAGAGAAGGGTCTTTGGTGTAAAAGCAAGAGCACATCTTAGAGCACTTCTTAAGCTGGAAAGGTAATGTTACTTATCAGGACAGGTGTGAACAGCCTGGGGGTTTCTTGTGTGATAGGAGCTAAACCCTTCCCAGGCTAAGGGCAGCACAAAAGTGAACTGTAAAGTTCTTTTAGCTCCTCCACGCTCTGGACCCAAGGGCCTGGGTCAGCATTCTGATACATTTTCTCTTCAGTCACCCTTAAGTTCTGTTTTGAATTATTATAATTGTCAAAAGTAGCAAACAATATTTTCATAAACATCAGTGAATTTTGCCCTAAAGTTGTAGAATGCTGATTAAACAGTGATCAGTAGGTGTTAAGTCCTAAAAGCAGACAGGAAAAAAAGCTCTTACTCAGAACTAGAGCTTAAATTCTGTAATTATACTACACTTATGGACTTAGATTGTAAGCCATTGCTTATTAAATATAATTCATAGCATTTTATGTGGACAACTTGATTATTGTTCTTTTGGTATACATGACATATCCTACCTCTGCTTTTATTTTGAATGTTAATATTGCAACATTCAGTTATGTTAGTCAAATGCCCAGCATGACAGTAAGTGTTCTCAAAGAGATTTGTAGCTTTAAAGGTTTCAAATGTTATACTACAAATATAGTACAACTTGGTAATGCTTTTCTTCATTGATACGAGTGAGCTGAATTTACAGAATGTAGTAGATCTACAGGAAACATCGTGGTTTTGCTGAAAACAAGGAATATTCATAGCAGAAAGTCCACAGAAATCTTATTTTCTTTAATATAAGAAACATTACTGTGAAAGAGTGAAACAGAATAAATGAAAAAGAACTAGCAACACCATGTGTGCTTGCTCTTACTTTTGCTTGCATTATGACACAGTTCTCTTTCCCTAAATATAAAGGGAAAAAGCAAGGGTACCTTTCAATTGTGCAGACTAAAATAATGTTGCTGGTGCAGGTCTTTTCAATGCTCCCACTGGGGCAGGTTATGACCTAGTTAATCTGTATATCTGAAGAAAAGACAATCGACTTTCCATAACATTTCAGCAGACATACTGAAAGGAGTATCTGGCTTGTAAGTATCGGGGGTTTATGTATGTGAATAAAGCAAAAAGGCTTTGGCCCCAGCTGTCAATCATTCACTGTATTGTTCATGTAGCAAGGAAGGAGGAGTTTTGGGAGCTTCTGCAGACTCGTGTGTTCCTGAAAAACACAGATATTGCAGGCAGAAGGAAAATGTATGTCTCATCTTGTGATGCAGAACAGAGCTGATTTTCAGTCTTTTCTGTATATCTAGTTATTTTTGGAGGGTTATTTGGTTGCATTTTGTTTATGGATGTTAATAATGCAGATTAGGTATTTTTGCCCTAAAGCATTCAAAAAGACTGAACCTGAAATAACATTTAGTTTTCCTGAAATTTATTTTTGTTTACATCTGGTTATTGAACAGAAGGGTGGGAAGGGCCTTTCCACATTCTTTTTTCCCTTTGTTGGTTTGAATATTTTGTGTGTGAAATGAAGCTTGACATACATGTGGGTTAAAAAGCCTCAATATGTCCCTTCATTATGTGTTCTTTTTTTGGTGAATGCTTATTACTCATGCATAGCCAGGAGTTAGAGGATCACAGAGACATTGAGAACTGTTTATTTAGCTTTTAACTACCTTATCACCATGGAAGAAAATATTACACAGCTATTTCCGAGTAACATGTGCAGGTGTAAATCAGTACATGGTGAAACAAGTAACTGCCTCTATCAGAGATTCTGATGAGGTCTCAACCACAGTCAGAGCAGTTACATACTTTGTTACTTTTTCATTTCCTGAGTGTCCTCACCACAGAAGGCTCTGTCAGTTCCTGTCTCAAATGTAACGTATTCCATCTCAAGTGTGTGAAATTTATCTCACCTAACTTTGGGAGGCTATGACATACCTATATCACTTCGAGAGTAATGACAGATCTGGTCTTCTTTTGGAGTGGCAGTTTGAGGGGTGTGGATTTCTGCAATTACTTGTTCCTTCCCAGTGATCATAGAACAACTTCAGCTTTTGATCTTGCAGATTTTCATAATTCAGACTTTTTCCTCTGCTTCTCTGTAGTGTTTACATGACTTTTTCTGGAGTCTTTTTGCATAACAACATAAGAGTTCAGCAAAGCACTAGATCTCAGGGTCGTGTTAAACAGATTTCTATTCTGCATCTCATAATGCTTTTGTCATCCCAGTATCTACTTCTTTACAACACTCAATGACTTCATGAATCTCTATTTTACTTACAGATCCTTGAGGGAATTCTGCATCTGTCTTTTAGCTTGGCTACCTTTCCTCTCTCTATTCAGAAATTTAATTTAGTTTTGATTAAAAATTTGACTGATGGGTGTGCTGAAGTATAGGCAAAAATATTGAGAGAGAATAATGGGTAAGATAAAGACTTCAGGAGAATGGCAAGTTGTTTCATTTCAGTGCGCAACAATTTGACAACAGCAAATAATCCCTGAGTGGATCATATTGTAAGGAGGACTTAAAAGAAATAGTTGTTGAACATTTGGGTGTAGAAAGACATGTCCTTGAAGTTGTCTGATTAGCCTTTTAGCACTGACACAGGAATGAGAGGTGCTTTGCTTACAGGGAAAAGTGGATTGGCTGACTTCAGAAACTCTGCTGTCCTTATTTGCTGTTGCTCAGTAGGCACTATGCCTGAGGTTGGAATTCCATGGAGGAGATTGTAGATAAGCACATGTGTAAGATTAAGCACATCCTTACTCAAAAGGCTGTGATCCTGGAAGATCTTCATGGAGAAATTTGAAGCAGTGATTTTTCTGAATTGACTTAGAAAGAGTACCAAATGTTTGGTGTAGCCTATGGACACTTACTCTAGCTCTGGAATTCCTCCCATTATCCCAGTTACTCATCCACTCAGAGTCCTCCTTCCACAACTAGTCACATGCTGCTGAGTTGTCAGAGTTAGTTTACTCACTATAAAACAGTAAAAAGAAGGTGCATAAGGTTCATTTTAACAATAAAGATGGAGACAGTATTATTCTTTCTTGATTGGCATAAGCAACGTATTGGGGACTCAAATACATGCAGAGATTATGAAATGTTTACAGTATACTGGCTAACTCAGGAGTAAAAATAAAACAAAATATTCTAAAAGATCAGGCATTACCAGCTGAAGAGCATGTGATAGGGCTTATCAAGCACGAGCCAAGTCACATTCTCCTCTTCTGAAAGGGAACATAACACAACAAATATGACCTCTGGGTGATTAAATTACAAATAATGGATTTAAATCCAAAGACTGGTGAATGGAAGCTTAAATCTTAACAGTTTTGTCTTTAAATTTTGATATTTACATGACTAAATGCCTGCCTTTTCTCAACATGAAGGTAGATGATATCAACTTCAGCTAAATGCATCTTGAAAAAGAAAGAATCTGTTATTTTGCTTAAAGGAGAACTCATCTCTTGGGACTTCATTGTGACAGGATCTACATCTGAGCACCATTACCTGTCTCCCTGAGACAGTCTGGTTCCCAAGGCTCCCATGACTGCACCTTCCCTAGAGGTATCCCATAGCACAGAGGGCAATGTTGGCTTGCAGCAAATGCAATTATTTGTTCACAGTATGTCAAGAAAACATATTGTTCTTCATTCTGAATTCAGAGATAAAACCCTGACTCCTTTGCTGTTTACTCTGTGGTTGATGCTTCTCTGTCTTAAATATCTCATAGTAGAGAGGCTTAGTTTTTGGGTTTGGTTTGTGGTCGGTTTTGGTATTTTGGGGTTTTTTTATTCCATTTTCACTTTTTAAAAAGTTTCTCAGTACTAATGGTGTGAAAAGTCTTGCTAAGAACATGAGTCATGTCAAATGGAATCAAGTAGAAACCTGATCCTCTGAGTTCAGTATTGTCCTTCTCATAAAAGCCAGAAGAGTAAAACAGTGCTGTCCTGTTTCCTCTACCCCTCCAAGTACTAAAAATGTAAAGAATAATAATCTGAAAATGAGTGAACTCACAAA
This sequence comes from Petroica traversi, assembly GCA_025920805.1. Taxonomy (NCBI): domain Eukaryota; kingdom Metazoa; phylum Chordata; class Aves; order Passeriformes; family Petroicidae; genus Petroica; species Petroica traversi. The sequence continues at coordinate 12,637,061 of JAHLSL010000019.1, forward strand.
TGTATTAAATAATGTGAATTACTTTTTTTTTTGTTAGTATACTCAAATTAACTTAAATTTTTCAATAAACGATAATTTTGAAATTGTCAAAGGGACGTGCTTTTCTAAACCCGTTAAATATAAATATATATTTTAAAACAAATTATTGCTTTGTAGGTTGTTTCTGGGGTTTTTTTATAGTTTGTTACAATAACTGAATAACTATGCCCCATCCTCAAAATGCTCATGTAGCCGATGAGGCCCCCTGTCTTGGACATCAACCTGTGAGTGAATAAGGCAAAGACACAGAGGAATGGTCTGAGGAAAATGAAGGGTCATGAAAGGGATTGAAACTCTCATGGTGAAGTCTAGGTGAAGTCATACCTAATAGCTCATAAGCAGCTGGGTTTTCAATTAATTTAATTGAAATACAGAATAATGGAGCAAGGCCAATTTGGGCAGACTTTCGGATGGGTTCTGGAAATGGGAAATGTGCTAGTTCATTAAACATGGATATTTTGCAAGCAAATTAAGTGGATTTGGGTTCTTTATCAGTGGAATTAAAGACAAATGTCTTTTCTGTGTATTTTTTTGGGACAAAAGGGGTGAAAAAATATTATCTGAGCAAGGAAAACACATCAGAGGGCATTAAACTCTGTGGAGACAAGGTACTGTGATGAATTTCTATCCTCCAGAGCCTTGTGCATATATTTTATAGCTAGTGATAAGATAAATGGGATGCTTAGCATTTATGGAAAGGTAATCTGGGGAACTAGTGGAATAGATAAGCTATTTCTTTTATCAACTTTTCATTAATTAATGTGAAAAATTGAAGAATGGATTTTGTTCCTAGTCATACATGTGTAAATCTTCAGTAGTACCTCATAGAAAGATTAAATTATTGTAACAGAAAATGACTTTTTAATTTCAGACAAGTGAAACTCAAAACCTGCATGTTCTCAGTTTACTTATTATAGCATCTTGCTTTTGTAATTTATTTTACCTAGAGGACAACTTAAAATGTCGCATGTGGCTCTAACCACTCTAAACTCTTGCCCGGGATGAACAAAATTTAAACATGAATCAAACTGAACTGAGGTTATTCTAAGTGGACTGTTGACATATTAATGAATAATAGATGAAACAAACATCTGTGTGGGCTATAATTATCCAAATGAGTGGAAACTTTGAAACTGAATTTCTAGAAGAAATTAAGAGGCAGAATTTGTGTCTCTCATCTAACCACTCCTGGGCATTGCACAAAGCCTTTCCACCCCTTGACACTGGCAGGACACATCCATCTGCAGAGATCCCAGGGGGATCTATGTTGTGATGAGACCCACAGTGTTGCATGGTGCTGTTACACTACAGTCTTCTTAAATCTTCTGCCACTGTAGTGTGGAGGTAAATTTTATTTTAACATGGGCTGTGCTGCTCTGTGGAAGTGCTGTCAGTGAAGTTGCAGACAGTTTGTGACATGGGAAGTGATGAGTTTTGAGCTTGTTTTTTCACAGACAATTGAATCATTTCAGAGCATCGGCATGAAGAATTTAATATATAGATATAATGAGGATATCACAGAACTGGCAACTTCTAATCTCACTCTCACACTTGTCTAGAGGTGTTGCTGTTAGCTCCCACTCATATATCCCACTCAAAATATCTAACACTTCATATGTACTTCACATGGAAAGATCTACAGACATGAACTGACTGGGATTGCAACCTAATTTTCAGTAGTTTCTTGACTAGACAAACTGCAGAATCTACTGATAAACAGAGATATAATGCCACTAGAAAGCTGTGGTGAAAATGTTCTGGGATTTGTCTAGTAAACCACAGCTAGGATTTGTCTTAATAAACTAGGAAAAACTAGATGTGAGGGAAAAATTTGCTTAACCTTTCATGAGAAATGTCAGAATACTTTCTTAAAATACTGTCTTGAAAAATAGGCAGCATGGCCATATTTTTTCTAGTGCTTTTCTTCCTCAAATCTGAGATTTTTAAATGGATTAAATTGATCCATTTGGAAAGAAGTTAAAGTTTCTATTGAAAAAATGCTTACATTTTTTACAAACCTAATTTGTATCTCCAAGATGTGTACCTCTTCTAGGCTAGCTTCTTCTGGAGAAAATGTAACTGCTCTCTATATTGCTGATTAACATGAGACAAGCTTCTTTTGAATCCATGAACTAAAACACTTATTTTTAGCCTCCAACTTAAACGTAAGCACCCACAACCATTTAAGTCAAGGGGGTTTATCTAGGTATTGTTCATATTTGTTTCTGTAGGACAAGCAGAAGAAATATAATGTTCCTCATGTAGCTTAATGTTCTAATGTAGCTTAAAATGAGTGATCAAAGTCAAGGGACAAAGCCTGAATAAACAGTGAGCCTGTGACCCTGAAATGAATGCAAGCCTACAACATAGCTTTAGGATTAATGTCAGCTCGAAAATAATCTGGAAAGAGGCAAAAGTGCTAGTTTCCTTCTTTCAAATACATGTTTCATGCTTTCCAATATAATAGCTAGAGGTCAAAGAAGGGTCTGTTCTCTTATTTGAGGAGAGGATTTTTTATTTTGAGAAAAGGAAAACTCAAGATGTAACGTAAAGCCTTTAGGCTAGCATGGTACTCTCCTGAAAATGCTGTAACAATGGGAGATTTTATTACTGAATTTGGATAATTCAAAATTAGGTACTTGATATTTACCTTTTATATATTCTGTTGTTCTGTGGTTCTTTCAACAGAATTGACAAAACTCATCCATCTTCAGAAGGTGATGGGAAGGTAATTATTGCCCCAGTTCTAAAATCATCCTTCTAACTTGTGCCCTGCTGTGTCTATTTGCCCTAAACACAACAGAGTAATTAATACATTATATTATTGCAAATGATTGCTGGACCTACTTCTTAAAAGCATGGGTGAGTCAAAACCAAGAAGCCTGGAGCTGATGTAAATATAATTTAATTTTTGAAAAATAATGCATGACATGAACATTCAAGTTCTGACCTTGAATAAAAGGTTTTTCTCAAGGCAAGGCTTTTAAAATCTGAACAACTTTTACTGACACTGGCATTTTAATAAGATGGAAACTTACTTGTGGAAACTAATAAACATGTGGCAACACTGACCCTGCCATCAATATATCAGATATGACACCAACTGATGTATGTAGGGGACACTGGTAAAAGGACAATATACCAGTCTGGAAATCTTTTTGCCTTTCAATCCATTTGTATTATTCTGTTTGGTTATTTCAAGTGATGATAAACTGAGTTTTTTCACAGCTGAATAAGTATTCTATGGGACTATTCCTTTATAACAAATTATAATTAAAATTTTGTGCCTGGCTGAAAATGAGTAATTAATCATTGTGGTCATTTGTCACAGGTTCTGTAAGTCTGGAGAAACAAATCTTCATATTAAGAGGTGCCTGGAATCGGCTCGTACATGCTAGCTGTTTCCACTTACATTCTTTGACAATGTTGCGGTCTTTTTCTTTTTTTTCAAGTAGTAAAGAGCAGTGGGAACCCAATGGCTATGAGGTAAGGCAGGTCATGAACTCTGTGCTTTCAGAATGTACTGTAATAGTGAAAAAAATCTCAAACCCAACTCTTCTTTTTTCTCTCTGTGGTGTTACAAAGTGTTTGAAAATGTGGTGAGAAAGAGCCGTGGAAGTGGGCACTTGCAGTAAAAGTGTTTGATTTACTATAAATAATTGTTCCAACATATAGCTTTTTTTGAAGATTCAATCAAATGCTATTCCCAATTTGGTAAATATTTTCAGGAGCTTGCTATTTTCAGCCATAACGGAACTGAAAACAAGACTGGAAGAGAGGTGTGCATCTTACATGAAGTATTGACAATAACTTTATTTTGCACCCTGCTCAAATGCTTTTCAAAAGCACATTGGGGAAAGCTGCAGTTTAGAGAGTGAAGACTTGGTATTCAGATGAAAGGAAGAGGAAAAAACTGCATTTGATTCACATCTCACAATTTAGTTGCACTCACCATTGCACTGTGTAAAATACAAATTTACCTTGGTATTAATGAGAGAAGGCTTAGACCCAAAGCTTGGATGTTTTGGAAACCACCAGACCAGCAAACTGAGTTGCTACAAAAACCAGATGCGGAAACACTGGGAGCTTGGAGCCTACTCTTTTTGAGCTGATCTCCTTGTCACAAACCAAGGATGCTCAAAGGCTGGTCTTCACTTGTTCTCTTGTCCCAGGCTCAGTTTTGTCATGCTGAATAGTACCTAAATCTGTAAGTAATGCATCCTCTAAGTGGGGTCCTTGCCTGTGCTTAATGTGGACCTTGCTTAAAGCAAGGCTGGATCAGATGCCCCCCCAGAAGCCCCTTATGACTTCAGTTACACCATAATCCTCTGGATTTCAGCCATTTCTTTACAGGAGGAAAACATCAGAATGAGATGTTAATTCTGATGTAATTTGTAGATTTATTTTTACTACATGGGTGAAGAACAAACTTGTGCTTGCCTTTTAAAAAAAAAAGTTAACATGTATTGAGGCGAAAAGTTTTATCCATTTTTTACACCTTTTTGGCAGCTATATTTTAAAACTTTCTAATTTTCATTTAGTTAGAAGTGACATTTCTATTGTCAGACAATATGTAGCCATACCTAAATTATTATTTTACGGCTCCAGTACTAAATTTGGCCTAACCCATTTAAGTCATTTTTAGAGACAGATTTGCATATGAGTTGATTATGTGAATGCCAAGTTTCAGCCTACAATGACTGAAAACAGCTGAATAGTGAAATAGTGAGTGACACTGCTCATAAAGGAAACAGCTTCTGACCCTCAATGACAGCTCTGTGAATATGATGGGACAATCATTCGAGGATTGTTCACAGTTATTACTAGGCAGGTTCTTAATTTGTTATTATCCTCCATCATCAGAACATGTTCTGTAACTCACATTTTTAGAGTGCTGAATTTCAGTTGTCTGTTTCCTCTGAGTGATATCTTGTGAAGGGCCACAATATTTATATCACTTGCATTTATTTTCATATGGCTACACTCTGCCTTTGGGCATAGCCTACAGACAGAGATGGTGCAATATATTGTACCACAACAGGGGTAGCCCCAGGAAATTACATGCTTCAGACAGACCAAAAAAGCACAATTTTCCTTGTTTTTCCCTTTATCTGGCTAGTAAGTTGCTATTAGCTAGTGTAGCAATGAGTTTGGCCAGTCCTTGTATAATTTCTCCTGTGCTGAGTGCATGTGTGTGCATACACAGTGAGGGTGTGTGGGACAAGCACTAGTGCTTTGCAACAGATTCATTATTGGGTTTCTGGAGGTGTGTGTCACCCCTCACTTTTTTTTTATCCTCTTCATTTCTTACTCTCACTCCTGCTCTACAGACTCCCCTCCTGTGGAAGTAAATCTGAGCTCTGGAGGAAGCAGGCTCAAGTTCCCTTTCACAGTCACCATGTCCCTCTCTGAGCATCTCTCACTATTCTCTAATTTAAAGGGAGCAATGCATGATTTTGTCTCAGGAAGTCTGATTTTACCAAAGGGCAAAGTGTGAATGTCACCAATGTGTTTCATGGATTACATAGTCTATAACTTTGATTACACAGTCTGTAATTATTTCCTGAAGAACGCCAACAAGATAATTTTTAGTATTTGAAGCATTTTTAGCCTCTACTTGAAAAACCAACCAAACAGCAAAACCCAGAAAAAGAAGAGGGAAATAGAAAAAATAAAGACGTGTTTAGGGGAATGCCTTTATTATTTCTCTAAACTGGATCCTGACTTTTAATCCTAAATACTCCATTACCAATTCATATGAACATCTGTCCAGATTTAAAGCATATAATTTTGAAAGGCTTCACATAAAAAATACACATATTCATTCATAACTCTGGTGTGTATCATTTAGTCACATTTGTCAGAGGAAGGGAGTAAGGAGATACAGAGAAAGAAGAGCCTCTGCTTCTTCTACAGTGTGGAGTTTAGATCTGGTATTCAATGTATTCAATAAAAAAGGGGGGAAATTTTGTAGAAAATAGATAGCTTCACCCAGGAGTTTTGCCTACCCTTTTATGTCTCCTTGGTTTTGGGACTCCCAACAAAGCATGGATTTATTTTTGAGGAACAGCCACCCAAAAAAACAACCCCAACCAAACTAAACAAAAAACCAGGAACCAACCCAAAACTTTTGAATATCTTTGTATGTGTGATCTTTATTAGTGGCTGCCTTTTTTTTTCCTTTTTTCTAACTTCTAAGTCTTTAGAGGTTAGGGTCTCTACTGAGGTCATAGCAATTTTCTTGCAAAGAAACCTGTCACTTATTGGCATTTGTAGGTGAATGGGGTGGAACAGTCTTAAGAGCACTTGAACAATTGGTTCTGCTGTAACTTTTACAAAGCCTTTGGTTTAGCCTTGTTAGACATTTTGTGCCTCAGATTTTATTCACTGTTTGAAGTGTCTCTTTATACATTATTCATATTCCCATCAGCACAATATTGAATTTTGGCATCCTTCCAAGGACTGGTAACATTCAGTTCCAAAATGAGACTGGAAAGGAAAGGAGGGGAGAAAAAGATCATATTTCTCATTTTTCACTGAAATTTATCTGACCACTGACCTACTTTATTTACTTGAATATCATGAGAGATAAAAGTGGATTGATGAAAAAATTTCTTAAGATATCTGAGTGAAAGTGAAATTAAATGGATGGAAAATAGTTTTAAAGAGACTGGGACAAATTTACCATTGGGATTATACCATCTAGGGGCAATATAGAATTTATTGCGGTTTTCATACAGCAGAAACTGGACATGTAAATTTGTATAAATAAAAAGGTGCTATGACCCTTCAAACACTGTGGCTTGGCCAGTGCTGCAAGGATCAGATTGAGTTTGAGAAGTGGACATTTTAGTACCGGCACGACCCCTTGTAAGCACAGATTTACAACACTCCTTCAGGAGCTTCTGCCTAAAGCCATGGATGCAGTAAATTCTGGTGTTGATAGAAAGCTGTCTTACCTTCAAGGGTCAACCATGAAGGACTGTTGGTACCACTGCCTTTCCTCCATGAGGACAACATTCACATGACTCAGACTTTACCAGTTGAGAACACCTCCTCCTGCAGCTTTGTCAGATATGATATCTCAGAGAATGGTATTTCTCTAGCTCTGAAACAAATATTTCTCCACTGATTTGATAATATTTGTCAAAAAGTCAGTGGAAGGTAGCAGGTCTTGTTAAACTAATTAGAAATTACCTTCATACTTTAGTCCTGATCTGTTTGAATTGCCTGCTATGGAGAAGAGATCTGTGACTTTTCATGATATTTAGCAAAACAACAACATGAAATAATAGCTTGGACTTCATTTGAGTGAGAAGCCAACAAAGTGCGCACTCACACCAAGAACTATGTGGGCAAAAGCAGAATTAACAGCCATGCTGATGACCTCTGTGCCAGTATCTAAGGTAGCTGAGAAATGGCTCCTCAACAAGGCATCTAACTAACCCAGCACTGCCTTCCGAAGCATAGGTCTCCTGTTTGGCCCCTAGAAGCAAGCATTTTTAGACAAAAATCACCATCTGGTATAATCAGAACTGGTAACTGTTACGTTTATGTCAATAAAATAGATTAACTCTACTTTTTTTTTAGTGACAATTACCACTGCAATGGGTTCAGAAAGAATCAACACAATTTTAACTTAATTTTTTTCTAGATAATGCTGAGTTGGGATCAGAAGATAACTGTTCTTATTTCCAGAGCAGGAAATTCTTGGCAATTACATTTTTAGGCACCTTCTGCTCTATTAAAGACATTGTAGACAACATAGAACACACAGGATAAAAATCTGTTTCATCCTCATCAGGGATTATTTTCTCCATTGCACTGACCAAGAAAGGTGCAGGATACCTGAAAGTTCTTTACTGCAACCAAGTATGCAAGGAGGAGCAGCACCTTAGGCACCTGGATGGATTAATATCTCCAAAAATTCCATATTATCATTCTCTCATTCACTGCTAAGCCTGTGGATAAGTGCCATGCTGAGCAAGGTTTTCTGAATGCTTCCCTCTATGTGGTATCCTTGACTTCGATGCCGTTGCCACCATTTTCAGGACATTTTTCTTTTTAGTTTGTGTTTTTAACCTTCAAAATTTGTCTTTTCTTCAGGCTCTTAGGAAAGACTGGGTTGAGAGATGAACAGCCTTCAGTTTATTTTTCCTCATGATAAGTATTGAATATTTATGTGCTGAATTGTGATGACCTGTCCTTTCTGTATTGCATGTTACTGGATATTTTAATTCATGAGATGGAATTCAGAGCAGAGAGGTGCTTCTGAACATTTTTATAGCTCTAAATAAATAAATGAGGTAGACAAGTTTTAGTCTTCTTATCTGCCTCTTCAGTTAAGTGCATTTCTTTACTCTTTATTTTGTTCTTCTGTGGGATCAAGCTACCTCAGTGATAGACACCATGTGAATCAAAAGAAACAACATCACCATCTTATTGATATTCTCTCTTTTGAGAGAAGAATAGAGCAGAATTGAAAAGCTACTCACCTTTTTCATTTGTTTTCTTTGTGAGTCTGGAACACAAATAGTTTCACCAGAGTTGTGCAGACAATATTTCTAAGCTGTCCTCAGAATAATTGCTAAGAAGTTCTCCCTTTGGCTCATGCACATCCTGTATTCTTCCCATCATGTGAGTATGAGAAAGCCTCTTGAAAATATGTCACAACAAGAATTTTACCTTTTGATTTTTATCTTCCCCCACTCCCAAGCTGTTATGTTTTTCACCAACCTCACATATTTGCTTTTTGCCAAAAACAAGAAAATTGAAGAAATTTTCAGAAGGTATGAAAAATCTAAACTTTCCAGTTTAAATACAACATGCAATAAAGGCTTTAAGTATCAGCATAACAATAATAATGAACTTTTCAACTTCCTTCTGAAAAGCACATAAACCTGGAACAGGATTAAAATCATGTACTGTTGATAATGCTCTTGAGTTGAACCAGTGAGTTGGTCAAACTTTGGCCAAAAATTCTTACTAAATAGGTAAAAATGTCAGCGTAACATTTATTATGTGTTTAAAAGCTGAGGTGAAAAATGTATGATTCTTCTGGTGGTTTTTTATGATTCTGTGTGAAAACTCCTTTTTTCTTTTCCTTCCCTTTCTTTCATATTTCCCTTTTGTCTCTGAAAATGGCAGGAGAAGAACACAAGAAGTAATTATTCAGTTTTTAATGCCTTTAAAAAAGTAATTATTTTATTTATTAAAAAATCAGTCTTGTTAGGATTAATCTTAATATACTTGAGAATAGAAGGAAAAGTAGCTGTGATAAGGCACTTTGAGCCCCTGTGTAGTCTTGAGGATGCCATGTTTTTGCCTGATGCCTGCCTTCTAAGGGATACCTAAACTGCTGAGAACCACAGAGATTGTGTGATAGGCAGCAAATTTATGTTTGGAAAGTTCCTCTGAGCTTCTGAGATGGAAAGGTCTGCGGCAGCAGGGAATATTCCTTAAGGTTATGTGCAAATAAATGTAGGGGACAAATCTAGCAGGCTAGAAAATAAGTAGAAATTAAGGTGCATTCCCCGAGTTGTTTAACCATGGCTCTGCTCCTTGCTTATTCAACGAATACAGAGCAATGAAAAGCTGGTTCTCTCACAGTGAACTCTGAGCTTTATTCATGTATTTTTGTAAGCAGAAAGTCAAGGAATCTCTGTGCCTCACACTGGTGGAAAACCTACTGTAGCAGTTGCATCTTCCTTTGTCATGGGTCAGCTCCCATTAACAGGGCATAGTGTGGAGAAAAGCAGATCCTGGGAATTGCCATATGCAAGCTATTAATTAGAAATTACGGTTCTACTGCAAACGTTAAAATCCACCAATGCATATCTAGTTATCCATCCAGTTTAATTCCTCTGAAAAAAAATTGGGGCTTTTTTTTTCAGTATTTCTTACACCTTAGTTATCTACAGAAAGAGGGGCATGATCTAATTTCAAAACTTGTCTGCCAGTGCATTGGGAAACAGGAAATATTTCTTGTTTGCTTTTTTTATTTTTAGGGTTTTTTTTTAATGAGATGTGGAATGGGATGCAGCATGACCAATAAATCGCTTCATTTAAGTAGAGGTGGCTAGGATTGCCATAGCTGGGACCTTATTGGACAGGTCATTGTTTCATCAAGAACAGTATTTAGAAGAGAATTAAGTATTACTTGATGTCAGTTACTTGCTCTGGGAAATAAAAGCCAGTATTATTTAAGTATTTAAAGACATCTTGTGAAAAACAGATACAATAATATCAGAGAGAAAAATACTTTTGGAGGTCTTAGGGAAGCAAATGATTAAGTATGGCTGGGATAATCTGAAGTTCTAGCTATGTTTCTTTCTTTAAAAATCCTTAGTTTTATTTAAGAGACCTGGAAGTATATATTTAATGAGCTTCTGGGTGTAAAGTGAAACATAAAGGAACACATTTTTTCAAGAAACTAAGGAGCTGAAGGTGTAGTGTGTATAAGATTAGCCTCCCCTGGTTTTGTGCCAGTCTACAGTTTTGTTGAGTTTAAAAAATTTGTGTTAGATGTGGTTTGGTACCTCTATAGGTCACAAGACGCTTGGGAGAAAGATTTTTAATGAGTTAAAACACTGCCTGGAGCAGAGACACTGCAATTTTAGGGTTGTATATGACTCTGTCACAGAGAAATCTAAAATACTGCACAAATAAAGAGAAATAGAAAGGTCATTTTCTCTGGCTCATGCCCTGGGAAGAGTCTCTATATGGCTCTTTCTTCCAGTTCCTCTCATTTACCTGAATTTGTTTCCTCAGAGGATGTCCTGTGGTTTGCACTTCTTTTCTAACATTTGATAGTCAGTTTTAAAGAAATAGGAAAGCGACGGTTTTTGTAATAGCATAATTTGGTAGAAGCTGGGAGCAAAACAGAAATGTGGAAAATACAGCTCCTTCAAGACCAAAATGTGTGAAGAAAGTCTGTTAAAAATTAACATAGAAGTGTTTGAGCAGGAGGGAAAGAAGGATGTTCCTGATTTAGGGATCAATTCTGAACAGCATGTGGCCATCTTGAAGAGGTGGAGGTTCAACAGATTTTAGAGAAGGAGAATTAAAGGAATATTTTTACTTAATTTATGTTGCTGCTACGAACCAATTGAAGTGCAGGGATACATCTATATTTTAGCTATAGAAATGAAGGATGCAGAAGGAATAGCTGAGTCAGGCCACTGGTTGCCCAATCTGGTGTGGAGAAAATGTGGGTCTGAATGATAACTGTAGATATCAGTGACTAAGTAACATAAAATAAATAAGCTTGAAAAATATTAAGAACACATATATAATTCTATGGCACTACTAATGATCCTTTAATTAAGAATCCCTCAATCCAGGCAGGCCAGGAGCCCACACAAGGAGGAGGAATGAGGTGTCCAGGGTCCAGGAGCCTCTGTCAGTTGTACAGCAGGTCTTAGCAGAGTCCTCACCAATAGATGAAATGTGGACAAACATCCTCAGGGAAGCCTAACCGCAGAGATCCTCTGCCCTTTCTATTGCAGGAGTGGAAGGAGATCTCAGTGCAGGCAGGAACTGTCCTCGAGCCGCACTGTGGGGCTCTCACAGTCTGCCATTCATCCAAGGACACAGAGGCAGGGCAACCCCACAGTGTTTGGGTTTCCTGTATTTAAACAAACACAGCTCTTATTTGGGCAGAGACAGATGAGGATGAATGTCTGGAAGTGCCAATTTTTAAGCTGTTGGCACTTGGGGTTGCCGTGGGTACAGCTGCATTGTATGTGGGCTCCTTGCCTTGGATTCTCTGCTTTGCCTGAGCTCCGTAAAGAGAAGGGAGAGATGCAGGTCTGGAGAGTGAATCAGATGCCTGAAATTAGCTGCTGTGAAATCTATTCTCATTTAATACCTCTCTCAAAGGCCAGACTGCAGTTGCAGGAAAGGCAATAGTAGTCAGCATTAAACTCTTTGCAGTCTGTCTGGGCTTTAAATTTCAAAGAAAATGCTCCACACTGCTAACACCCTATCTCCACAGATCAGTAGGTGCATAAAGCTCCTGGTACCAAGTGTGTGAAGCTCTGGGTAGTTAGTCATGAGAGGGAACAAGGCTGACAGCAGAGGTTGGTGCCTGCAGAGAGAAAACATTTACCAGCTGATGCTTCAAACAGCAGCTGCAGCATCCTCAGATTCACCAGCTCCCACTCAAAGACCTTGCCTGAATCGATTCATCGTGCAGCAGGGAGGCCACGTGCATCCATGGAGGAGCCTACTCAAAGAAGAGAAACAGCTGGCCATGGGTATGAAAAAGCCTTTACCCCAGTGGGACCAAAAAGGATAAAGGTGAGAGCTCCGTGGGGTGTGGGGAGGGAGCAGGATCCTTTCAGTGTCACTAATGCACATAAACTCTTTGGGGAGGAAAGAAAGCAGTGAGAAATGCTGCTTTTGAGAATAGGAGGGGCTGAAGTACATATAATAGTAATGCATTGGAAATTGAGGAAAATCAAGGCCTTCTGCCTTGTCATTCAAGAGATGATAGGCTTGCACTGGGAGGATGGATCTATACTGGAACCAGGCAGGCTGGGCTGAGATCCAATTACTGGGCTGCTGCAACTTTGGCTTTACTATGTGTGTCTGAAAGGACACTATTGGTTGGCGTTAGCTTTTGTATGTATAGAACTTCTGATTGTCTTTCCAAAACATACTGTGTTCTCCACAAAGATATTTGTGGGTTGAAGTAGGTATGTATCTGTTTTTCCTATATTTTTGTTATATGAGTACATGTAGATGGGAAAAAAAGAAATACCTGGCATACAGATTAAATATGGGTCTATGGTCAAACATTTGTTCTGAATAGTGAAGAGATTCAGAATAGAAAAGGGCAATATTCTTTAGTGACTGAGATGGACCTTTATAATTTAAAAGGATCTTTTTACTGTGTTATTTGTCCATTACTTTCCAGAAGGATATATATGATATATGGCTGAATGCCACAGTTTCTTTAAGGGAAGTATTTTCTAGTTGACAACAGACAGGCAGTGTAGCTGAGAAGAGGATTGCATCACGTTTTCTCCAGATTTCCTAGCTGGCAGTCTCTGCTCACCTCCCAGTGGCCCTGTAATCTGCTGCTCTGGCTGTGTTTAATGTTCAGTTGGAGAGACAAAGGAGGATTGTCCTTTCAAAATGTAAATACATCAGCCCTGACCAAAAGAGAAATACAGCAGGAAACACTGATTCCAAATGGCCATTTAAAGAGTCGGACTTCTTCTGAAACAGAAATAAAATAGAAGCTAAAAGCAGTGATTTTTGTTCAAGCAGAGAAAGGACTCCCTTTTGGCACCTTTTTTAAAGCATTAACTATATCCAAAGAGCAGTTGAAATGGGGTGAGAATAAAATGGTATTTCTGATGTAAACAACTAAGCTTTGATAGCAATAACTACTCCTTTAGATACTTGTTTCTGCTGTACTGGAATTTGGGAGGTAAAAATGGATTCTTATTCTTGGTGGTAAATCTGCTGGGCTAAATCTGAAACTAAAAGCTCGAAAATCTCCAGGCAAAGCTTGCCAAGTCTAAAGTATCCTACTAAACGTATGTCATCTGGAGGCTGATACATGAGCTACTGCTCATATACTGCACAGAATTATGCCAGCCCCTTATGCAAGGCCCTCCACACAAGACATTGGGATTTTGTGGCTGAGAAGTGGGTCTGGATCTGCTCCACTCTTTGGTGCGGGGAGAGTGGTTATTACACACTGGATGGGCAGTACTGAGTATTTCATATGACGTGCTTGCTCACTGGGTTTTTTTCTCCTACCTAGCCTGTCAGTGATCAGAGACCAGAACTTGCATGACATTTTCTGGACTAATATCACTTGATACATTAGATAGATGTAAAAATGAATCACCTTCTGTGCTGCTCCTTAGACATTCTTTTATTATACTCCTTGAGTGATAGTAGATACAGATGATACCCCAAACTCCCAAAATTTCTTTAGATTTAGTTCCAATATTTAATGCCTTAAAAATGAGAAGATATAGCTCTTATCTATACTTAGAAAAGCCTTTTTGGGGATGCAAGATGATGTCCAATTCTAGCAGAGACGTATCCAGGGCTGCCATCTGCCACATTGAGCCTATGCCTCTCTGATTCTGATCCAATGCCAGTTAAATCTAGCATACAGAAAGCAGAGGTAAAGAGTCCAAAACAATTAAGAGAACATGAAGATCACAGAAGGAAGTTGATGCCTCATTCATACGTCAGTAGGGATCTATCCAGTAGCAAAGGGCTTAAAAGAAAGAGCAGAAGAAGGAGACCAGAAAAAAAAAATATAGTGGCTGCATGACAACAGAAATGTTACTGCATTGGTATTCCCATAGCACTTCAGCCACCCCTTTTGCTTAGAGTGGGCAACAATGACCTTATCCCACAGAACTGGTTGGAATAGTGGTTGGCTTTTTAATGGTGCTTTGCTTAACTTACCAATGAATCAATATATAAACATACACTTGTATGTGCCGAAAATATGGACTTTAAAATTAAACTGTTTTCAGAGAAGGTCAAAAAACAGAGATACAGCTGCTCATGCTAAGCATCTGCTCAGCTCAGGAATCACAGTGCCCTGGATGGAGTAGGATGAAGTCTCTAGCATGTGAGCACCACTAGTACCATTTTCTTCTCCCCCATAGGTCAGAATAATTTATAGCAGACTACTTATTTCAAGCTGAAAAGCTAGCTGCAGGTGATTCTCTGTGAGAGGTAAGGGCAGAACATAACAAAAGAAATGTTACATTGTTCACACCACAAACAGGGTACTTCTTCTTATAGCTGCAGCTACTCAGGTCTGTAGGTTATTTTCTGTGGTTTTCTAGTTTGTCTTTGAGTTGTATAGGGTTTATCTGGAATTTTTCTATTTATGCAGTACTTTCCTGGCTTCTTTTTACACTTATATATTTTTTATTCATAACCACAGTATGAAGGAGTTCCACATGTACTACCCAGTTTCATGAAGAGCTACCTCCTTTTGCTGGTTTTGAACCCAGCTCTTGCTTTTTTGGCCTTGGAAGAGATGTTAAGTGGTAAGTCTCTGCCCACCTTCTTTATGTTGCTAAGAATTTTTTTGACCTTTACTCTAAGCCCCTAAGATGTGTGTTTTTCATAATGAACAGTCCCAGATTCTTCCTCTTACTGAAGCTTTTCCTGCTTTTATTTATCCCTGTGGGTCTTCTGTGAACCTTATATGTCCTTTTGCAGATGAGGAGAGCAGAAATAAACACAAAACTCAAGGAATGGGCAAAAAATGGATTTATACTGCAGCATGATGATTTTTACTTTGTTATCTATTCTCTTCCTGATAATTCCAAATATTTGTTGTTTTTCTCTTTCAACAGTTATAGAACAGTAACCTGATGCTTCTTACGGACCTAAATATCATAACATGAAGGTCTTTTTCCCAAGTAATAATCAGTGCAGAGCTCATAATTTTTGTGTGAAGTTTGGTTTTCATCTTGAGCATCACTTTACATTTATTTACACTGAATTTCATCTATCAATTTTTTTCCAGCTGTTTGACCCCTTAATGTAAAAAAAAAAAATCATCATGTTGATTCTTGCTCTTAGTGCCTTGGATATTTTGTGAATTATCTGCAAATTTTGTTATCTCTTTGCTCATCCTCTTCTCAAGATGATAAAATTTGAGTATCTTAAACAATACAAGTTTCAGCATTATTCCATGCAGAATTTGACTACTGATTGCACTGAGAAACGGCCATTAATCCTATTTTCTCATTTGATTTTTGTATGCAGTTTTATTTTCTGTGAATGATTATCTTCTTTCTCTTTGATGAAAGAGTTTAAGAAGCCTCTTGTAGATCCATTTATCAAGTAGATAATTTTCAGCTACCCTTCTTGAACCTTAAAGAAGCCTTGCTGACTACTCTCGAATGAGGTACCTTTGGTGAATAACATGTCTCTGATGAAGCCTTTTCCCCCCTAACAGGGCTGATGCTGTGCTTCTGTAAGTGACTCATTTTTGACAGGCAATTATTTTAGCTAGACTCCCATTTTCCATTCTCAACAATAGCTCAAGAATGAGTGTGCATAAGCCCTTGGAAGCTGGCCACAGAAATCTCATGGGGACGTGTCATGTCAAATCCACCAATACATTTGTTGTGAAGGTCTGTGAGGCAGTGTCCAGCTGATTTACCCTGATGAGCACCATAATGCCCACAGTGCTGTCACATAGTGTGTGTGTGTGTGCTCTGTTGCAGCAGCCCATTTGCCACACAGAATATCAGCTTCCACAAGTGGCAAGGCACCCACCTGCAAATTATGAACTAACAGCATGGTGCCTCAGTACCTGATACTGATGATGACCTCTTCTGTCAGTTCTCAATTTCTTCAGTACCAACTGAGTGTACTTTCAGGGCAAGCCATTGGGGCTGCTGTTGAGATTGTTTTCATACTAGAACATATACCATCATGAAGTTAGCACTCCTCAGAGCCTGCAGGAAACTGTTCTAAAGAGCAAGCAGCTCTATGATATTTCTGGGTTTGACCTCTGTCATTAAACAGCAAAGACCTCTTTGTGTTTGAATGTACAGTGGTGTAGGATGTAGAGATTAAGCTGTGCCTCTGCCTACCTCAAGCAGAATAGTCTCTGTCACACCTTCCAAACACCTACCAGATTTAATCCTAGGTTACTGTCTTCACCATTAGAAGACTGAAAACCAAGAAGAAATATTTGAATGTAAAATAAGCTGCCTTATTGTGGCTGTTGAGTACTAATCAGACTCCATTTGTTTTCACGCACATGTACCAGAGCAAGGGCACAGGCACAGGCCTACTCCAGAGAGCTCATATGCAGGCTTCCTCTTCCTCAGAGGGACCACCTAGATTTTCTCTAAATCTTTGTGGATGAAACCAGCTGAAATTTCCCTCCATGCTACAGGCTGGCCATGACCTCAGGCACAAAGGCAAACGGGTAAAATTCAAACACCTATAAATAAAGAGTGCTCATTGAGAACTGACAGATGCATGGAGGAGCATGGATCAAAAGTGAGTGGTAGACTTCTTAAGAAGGAGAGAGCCCTAGCTGCTGGTAACCTTGGGGATGGTTACATAAGACCTTGTGTGGAAAAGAGTCCAGCTGCTGGACAGTGCCTCTTGACAAATCCCAATCCGTAGCTTCCTTTGAAATGCTTCCAAGTGACTGCTTACCACTTCTCAGAGTTGCTGCTATGACTGTGGATAGTAGTAGGCACTATTTTTCCCATAATTTATCTAAACTGAACAGCCCAGGCTGGATCATTGTGATTGGTTGCTGTTCTTTGCCATGGAAGCTAACGTTGGTGTGGCCCCTCCTGAGAGCTGACAGAAATACCTCTGTGTGAATGAACAGGTGGGTCATTTAAAAAAAATCGTGAGAAGAACAAGCAGGACTCTGTTCTAACCAAACAAGCAAACAAACAAAATTTACACAGGCACTGGTGTTCAAACACTTCTGCTAAACCTAAATAAGATCTACCATGGCTTCCCTCAGAGCAGTCTGTTCCTTTGTTCTGTTGTTGAGAGGGGCACAGGTGTTGTTTGAGATGTTGAGACCCGCACGAGGTATGTGTTTCTGGAAGGGTGGATGTAGGGATGTGGTATGAAACTCCTTCAAAAAGGCATCTCTTAGGTAAGAGCCATTTGGACTAGGTGTGGATGTAGATGGTGATCTCCATTTTGTTGTTGCACCTGGACCTCCTGTGGCTCTTTCATTGAATTGCTCTTAGGACATCTCAGGGGTAACTTGAAGGAGTAGGCTGTGTGGAGGGACATGGTGGGATGTGAGAAATCTAACAAAGATAGCTTAAGCAAAAGACCTAAAAGACAGTCTTTGGGTCTGTCTTGTACAGGATACTTTTGGATAAGGAGGTTTTTTGAGGGAATATGAGAGAAGTAGGTAATTAAAAATTATGTTTCTGCTTATAGTTACAAGCCTTTGATGTTCTTGGGGAGCTACCGCCTATCTCCAAAATTCTGCACTAAAATAATAAAACATTCACAGAACGTATGCTTCTACATGACAACAGTTTGCTCAGTGTAAGCTGAATACACCTGTTTTGTGTAAATGCTCCTGTCTGAGTCTCAGCCTTCAGTGAAAAACTTCAACGTGGTTATGTGTTTGAAGGTGTCAGACTTCCCATCTAAGTTCTGGGCTGGGCACTTCTTGGGTGGCAAAAATGGTGACTACTACAAAGGAAAAGGAGAATTAAGAAACCATGAAATGTGCTTTATTACATATGAAATTAAACAAAAAATTTCACACATTTCCAGGCACACATGATTCTCACTTTAATTATTTTTAAAGTGCTGAGCTATCCTGTCTTTTACAGTGCATAAGTGAAAACTCCTCACAGTCCAGATGGAAAAAACATCTGAGTATTGCTCTGTTTTGCTGATAAAAAACATTTAAAACATATTTATGAATACTACTTTTACTATCAACAAGCTGAGGATTTTTCTCACAGACATTTGAAATAATTTTCTGGTAGATCACTGCTTTCACAAAAATGCTTTGAAGCTTAGAAGTGTTCATGAAAGAACACAAGGGTTTACATTTGTGGGTCTATAGTGCTTTTAGCTCATGTCAATCAGAATCTCTTAAAAGAACAAAATTTTTCTTAGTTGATATAAATAACCCAACATGAAGGATAAAATCTGACTTATTCCTCAGGTTCAGAGGATTGCCAAAATGTGTACAGAAACACATGCAAATATTTTTAAGCCTGATGTTCTTGTGTATAAAACTTATTTTAGGGTTTTTTATAAGTGCTGGATCAGACTGAACATGTCTTGTTTCACCATTTCATTGGACGTGTGTGCTGAACCATAGCTCTTCCCAGCCTATAACTACCTTATAGTGTATTACAAGATTCTTTCTGAAAGATCTCAGAAAGATTGATACAAGTGATTGAGCAATAAATACACCTACATGTCTGTTCTTCCAATAAAAAATCTTGTAACACAATCTAACTTCACATTCTACTAATGAGGTTTTCTATGCAAGCAAACTGTGAAGCTATTTTCAATACTCCCCTCTACCATGTTTTTCATTGCCCAGCCTGTGCCAATTCAAAAACTGCAAGGTGAAAGAAGGCACTCTTTCTCCTGCTGTGATTCTTGAATCAGCTTGAATATTTTTCAACACAACGCTTTCAGTTTTTAATATGTGCTAATGATAGTAATATATGTCCTGGAGAGATTTTCCTTCTGCTTAGTGCATTTTTGTTCTTTATCCTGGTGTATAGTCTCTGTGATGAATTAAATAGCTTTAATAAATACTAATAACTATTCTCTTTATAATAAATTTAAATCAACAGGTAGGATATTTTCCCATTAACCATAATGTAAGTTATATTAAAATAAGGGGATCCTAATGATTTACAACGAAGGACAATTTTTTCATTGATTTCTATATAAAGGTGTACCTGTAGCAATAAACTTGCCAGAAAAAGAGCAAAGAACCCTTTAGTAGATACAGTATGTTGCAAAAATTATAATATGACATGCATAAGTCACTTTTCAGAAACCAGTCAGGAATTCAATGCAGTGCAAGAGCCGACTTTCATGGCTAAAAGAGCTTTAAATTAAATTCTACATAATATTGGACTTGTTCATACTGAATTATTAAAATGGACTATATTATAACCCAAAACCTTCATTAGCCTGGGTTTCTTGAATTACATGTATTTAAGTTAAGCTAGGTCTTCCTGTAGGAGATTGTGACTAATAAATATCTTTGTGATTCTCTTCTGCAAAGTCCCAATCCCTGCCCGTGTTCAAATAAATAATTATTGGCAGCTTTATGTATTTAATATTTAGGCATTTTAAGGGTATTTATTCTTACAAAGTGGAATATAAATAAAAGCCAGTCAAAATGAAATTTCAACAAATGTAACAAATGTTTTCTCCAGTTTCACCCCAGGGCATCACACTGAAGTAAACCCATGTTCTTTACTGCATGCCAGTCTCTCATGTTTGTGTCTCACTCCCTCCTCTCTAACTGCCTCTTTACTTCTGAAATTCTTGCCTGACATTGTCCCTGGATTAAGCTATGATTCTCCAAACACACTCAGGGATTGGCACATCTTTGTGTTCTTTGATTCTTGCTTTGAATTCAAAGAAAGCAATTCTGAGTTCGTAAAAAGTGGGTTTCCTCTTTTTGTCTGAATTTTATTTTCCTCTAATATTCCATTATCAGCTTGTTGCATGCCTGGTTGGGTGGGAGTCTGAGCAATCTGGTGTAGTGAAAGGTGTCCCTGCCCATGGCATGAGTTTGGTACCAGATGACCTTTAAGGACCTTTCCAACCCAAACCATTCCATGTTTCTATGATTCTCTACAGCATGATAACAGCAGTCATTTAGAAACATAAGGGAAAAATGCCTAAGAATTAACCTTTTAAAATATTTATGCATAGAAATGCAGGTGGCACAATGATGGGTTTATAATTCCATTTGAAGAATTTTGGAATTGGTACAGAAATGTCTTGTTTCTTTTGAAAAGAGAGGATTTTCTCCCCGTGAAAAAGAACAGATATTTAGACTAGAGCAAGACAGCTAAAACATGTTACTAAAGGAAACTTCTTTCCCTGGCAATATTGCAAAATATTTCTCCAAGTAACTACTTTAGAAATCAGTTCCATTGGAAAATAACAATCCCCCCCCCCCCCCCCCCCCCCCCCCCCGGGGGGGGCCCCCCCGAGGGGGAAAGATTTCCCTCACTTAAATTGTCTGTTTAACGATTTCTGTTTTCAGATTGCTTAAGGACAGAATCCAACTAAATTTGTTACATGCATGAAATAATTTCTATGCCAAGTATAACACTGGTAACAATGTAAAAATAGGATTCACAGTAGGTACTTAGAATACTGTAATACTGTTGTTATGTCACTTTCCTAGGGGTAGCTAAAAGAAGAAAAATATGGTTTGCCTTTTATTTCTTCTACCTGTCAGTGTTATACAGAGCAATTCAATCTTCTAGAGGCAGTGGAAGGGCTCCTGTTTGGATTAGTCCTTTGATAAATAGAATTTTGTTAAATCTACCCCAAATTTATTTTTGCAATTAGAACAGAAAAGGAAATACTGTAAATTGAAGAGCTGCATTTCTAAAATGGAGAAAATGAATTGCTGTTCCTTAATGAAAATGCTGAATTATAAACACTCTCAATCATGGTAGATGTAAACACACAGGCAGAATTGATGTTCCAAGTGTCTTTCTCCTGGTGTGAAACAACTTTAATCACTTTCAAAGATTCATTAATTTTAATATATTTTTAATTAGTTCAGTACACTTGTAAGTATGATGAAGAGATGGCAATCAAGCTTCTTAATTTTAAGTATTAATATCCACAGTGGTATCAAGACTTTAGGTTTGTAATCAGTTAATATGTTGCTTTTGGGGAATTTATTGACTGGATATAAGGCTGAAAAATTAAGTATTTTGCTCAATCAAAGGAGGCAATATTATTTGACTCTCAGAAACAAATTACTCTTTTCAGCAGCACACTGAAATTGCATCCCACATATTCCACTTCAGTTGGTGAAAAAAAGAGCCATCAGGGAAGGCAATGCCTCAGATGAAATTATCATATTCTGCTGTGATAAATCAATAAACTTGAAAGAGGAGGAAGAAATAGAAGTTTAGAGTTGACATATGATGTAAATACATCCCATAACATTACTGGATTGGGTACTCTAAAAGAAGGACTGAAATTTAGCTGCTTTTAACGTTCCTAGCTACTCCTAATGCTTTTTGACAGAAGGATTTTGCTGCCCTTTAAGGGATGTATGGGAGAAAAAAAAAAGTAGAAAATGAAGAATTTCATTCCTTAATGACATTATATAGCTAAAGACTATTTTGATACCGCATCACAATTTATTCTTTAGAGGTTTAAGGAAGTACCTCATTGTTTATCTGGATTTTGTGAAACATTACACAGGTCTTTTAAGAATACATCTTTAGGTAAGAATATATATTTCCCTTCATAGTCCTCAGTGCTCATATTTATGGACTATAACATTCATTATTCTTAAATTATTTTCCTTACAAATATTGACATAAAGGCACAGACCTTTAATTATGTAACAATGGACACCGACCAAACTGAGCCAAACTTAATTTTAAATTTCCTAGTGTATATTCAGATGGAAGAGGGCTACAGCACTGTAAATGTATTTTCATTCTAGATTGGTGTATTTGCTGGGGTACAGTCCTCCCTAATTTCATCAGAGAAGCACAATGCTGTAAGAGTGCTCTTGTTCAAGCCTAGAAGCTTATGTAATAAAAACTGTTAGTGTATATTTGCAGCTGAAGTACCTTGGTGTCTGAATGTTCTGTATTCCCCCTTCTGCTAGCAATTACAGGTTGCTTCACAAGGGATGCCAGGCTTTGTGCAGTGTTCTTTATTTGTGGTAAATTAGGGAGATGTTCTGGAGCACTGAGGTTGCTGAATATATTTACCAAATGCCAGGTGACTGCAGTTATCATTTTATAGGTGAACAACTAGAACTATCTAATTTTACTTTGAGTGTATACAGCCACAGAAGTCCAAATTACACCAGCAGTAGTGCTGCTATTTATACAGGTGGTAATAACACTACAGAAAATACCACCCACCTGGGAATAAGAGACTGTAGTAAAAGTCCTTATTTACCTGCCTATCAAAATACTCCAAGGCTGAATTTACAAAAGGATAGCATTTATATTAACAGTGGAAAAACTGTACCTGTGTTCTTTTCCAATATGGAAAATGATCTATGAGGGGTTTTGTTTGGTTTTTTTTTTATCTGGGCAAAGGAAAATTCCCTCAAAAATACAATGTACTGGATTGTGAGGAAAGCTACAAAACCAGTATAGATTGGAGGCCTTAGGAACAGGTATAGAAGATCAAGGCTAAAATTCACTTATGTCTATTTTACCTTTTCATGAATACCTACTCTGCCCTGTAATATAACGGCATCATGTTTTAGCATAACAAATGGAATGCAAGTAGACAACGCGTGGCCTCACTGAGGGCAGTAATAATGTGGAGTCCTGCTCTGTGGAGTCCTGCTGAGGTGCCACACCAGTCAGTGATGCTACCAAACACGTCTGTGTTTCCCAGGGGCCTGAGAGCACTGAGCAGGTTCTGTATGTGCAGGGGGCTGTGGCTTGTGTGTGCTGCCAAACAGTCCCAACTCAACACTGTTAAGACCCAGGGGAAGCAGAAGTTTCTGGACAGTGCTCCTGGGACCTCCCAGAGCAGGGGAGAGTGTAGGCAGAAGCCCTCAGGGACCTCTCCACTCTCTATTGACTAAACAAACCCTAGATCAATGGATATTCCCATTGAATCACAATGCTTAAACACTATTTAACTAGCTAAAGATGAGAAGTTTTGCAGCCATAATAATCTGATATTGTTCCACATTGACTTTTAGAGAGGGGAAGAGAGAGAGACAAGGCGACCTTGTTACAACCGGGAAAGGCTGCCAAGCTTAGAGGCAAGTGAACCATGTACTTTCAGGTATATAGGTATGTTTTGGTGAAAACTGGAATTTTAAGAAGCTCTATAGACTTGGCTACTAGAAATGATATTTTAAGAAATTATTCAATCCTCAAAAATGATGGTATTAGCTGTTTGTTGGTATACTCATTATGACTGTTAGGGCTTTCCAAACAGTTCACTTCAAATTGCCTCACTTCCCCACTGAATGAACTGATATTTACTGTAAGTTAGCATTGTCCCCATTCACACAACTCTCTTGTGTAGGTTGTCAAGAGCCTTCAAGAGTAAATTTCATGATAACATCTTCATAATTGGAAAGGCTGGGGGGGACCAATGGGGCTAATCCATTTAAGTATATAGTGAGCATTTCTTTCAATACCTATTCTATTTTCTAAGTAGGCTATTATGGTTTTTATATCTTCACTGATAAAATTTATTTTCTCATAAGTGGTTCTGAATTAAGATGGGAATAGAACTTTAAATGGTAAATGTACTACTTTCACACTAAACACACGTGATTGTTTTGGCCTGGAGCCCTAGAAGAATGAAGAATTTTACTCTGCTATAAGCTTCAGCTTCAGTATTTTTCAGAATCTAAACACTTGCCAAAGAGCTAAAGATGCCTTCTCTCTCCTCTATGTGTTTTGCGTTCTATTGCTTTTTGATGCACTCTCCTATGGCTTCTAGTGTCTCTAAGTAGTTTAATTCTGGAAGTGGGATTAAGTGAAATATGCACAGATGGCTAAAGCAGAGGCTTGGTCAGGTGATTTGTCATTAAAAAAACCTGTATTTTGTCTGGGCTATTACAGGCACTGGATCTAAACCTTGCCCAGGGAAAATTAAGGGTACTAAAAGGCCTGTCTGACCAGATTTTTATAGGCATGTTAATACAAATACAATTCAGTATTCATGAATGTTCATTCATGAATACAAACACAATTCAGGATACCTAAATTCCATTCCAGTTATTGTCAGCCAACAGTGGAACTTCAGCCCCCACTAAGCTGTTACATTTGTTGTATCTGGAGAAAACCTAGTGCCTACAAACAACTTATATAGGAAATGGAAGGTCTAGCTTGAATAAAAGGTGTTACCTCAAGGTAAGTGTTATGGAGCTGAAGTTTGGGAGAGAGCCAGCCATTGGCACTCAAAGTTGTTTTAAATTTGTAAATTTTAAATTAATTTGTTTAGGGCCAAGTTCTATTTTAATTTTTAGGATTTAGAAGTGGCTAGTTTGTGATAAAGCATTTTAGCCGATGTGGAATGAGCCACTGATACATGGGAACCAAATAAAAAATGGAAAAGCCACTTGTGTGGAAGGATCCTGGGGACAGGAGCAGGAGCAGCATGCGGTGTTGTTCCTGGTGCCTTTGCAGGAGCGAGGTCTGGAGGAGAAGGTGCTAATGAGAAGCAGTTGGCGTGCCAGTCCTGCATCTGCCGAGTGTGAGCCGTGTCCCGTGGTGTCCCTGCTCCCTGGCAGTGTCAGCAGCCCTGTGGCAGGTGTAGGCAGCCTGAACAAGTGTCATGTAATTGCAGTGAAGGCTCACTGCAAGACAAAGTAGAGTTTGCTGGAGACAAAGGGTAGAGTTTGATGTCCTGCATAACATCCCAGCCTTGGGACGGGCTTGACAAACCATGACAAACCATGATGTTCAGGTTCCACCTGAGATGTTCCAAATACTCAGCATCATAAAGGTCTGTGTGCATCAAAGAGAAATCCTGCTGCATTTGTCACAGAACATATATTGTGAAGAGGGCAGAATTCACAATGGGCTTGTGAGTGACCAGAATTTGTACTAAATACCTTGTTTCTTGTCACAGTTCAAATCTCTGAGTTGGACCAGCCATAGATTTTAATTATCAGTATATGATTCCTTGATGAGTCTCTTGCAAAAGGATTTTGCTAAGTGCCTTTTTCGTGTGTAAGTACAGATTATATTACATGCTCTGGCCAAAACTGGCCCTTGCTTCCCTCACTGACATAGTTTTACATGTTTTATATTTCTTCTCTCAATTCATCTTTGTAAAAGGATAGCCACACTTCAGTCAGGTTTATCCCAAATGTTTGAGCCTAATGTGCATTGCTAGGATAGCATCATAAGGTTCATGCATGTACTTGAGTTAAATTGGGAATGTTGGTGGAATTGGTAGCATTTCAAATGTATTTTTTTTTATACTTCTGTACATGGATTTGGAGAAATTAAGTTTAATATTTACTATATATTGCATAGTGAAGGCAGGGTTCACAACATGTATTTGCCATCAAGGACAAGATCTAAGCAGGTGACTTCACTGATCCTTCATAGAAAAAAATGAAGTATTCAAGAATAGCTTACAAAGGTTAGATTTTACAATTTACATTGCTTGGTTGAAATTGTGATAGAGCAAGAAAGTTGCACTGTGAGGGATGGGTCAAGAGAAGTTCAAGAGAAAGCAGGAAAATAGTTCAGTCTACTTTTCCCTAGTTCTCAGAGAGTGATGATTTTCCCTGTCTAAAAGTCTGTGGCACATTTTCAGGCACTAAGTGTTAATGCAGGTACAAACTCTTCTATGATAACACTGCAACAGGGCCCTGGCCTAATAGCATTCAGGCACCAAGACACTTCAGAGCAGCAAAAGGGAGTAAATTGAAATCCCCATAATCCATGGTAAAACTAATGGTGGGAGTGCCTGTCAGGTCAGGCAGCCCTGGTGGTTGGTGGCTCTTACTCAGGGTTTTGGCATTACCCCAGAAATACAGGTTGTTGTAGCCAATTTTTCACCCTCTTGTCAGCAGCAGGAGAGGCAATTTTACTGCTGAGCACAGAACACTTCCCCTTTACTCTTCTCTCTTTATGTCTGAAGAGCCCTGCACAAAGGGCTCTTCATGGGATAACAGAATCAATGATGGTAATTATTTTAAGAAATTTTAAGGTGAGCTGACTATCCATACGAGCTAGTTTAAAGGCAATTGGTTTATGTCTGCATATTTTAAAGTATCTGCAGTGGAGGCATCTTTTCATATATGCCAGTTCTCTTGGCTGAAACCACATTGGAACATGCTGCTTGGGATATTGTGATACAATTACAGTGGGTAGACCTATACTGACACTGAAATAGTATAAAATAAGATTAGAATGTTTTAGTTTTATGTCCGAATAAAAACATCAACCTGAAATCCTGCTGTGGAGTTTATACCACAGGCAGAGTTACATAAGGATCTGTGAATATTCTTCTACTTTATGCCCTATAAATTCTTTCCTTCTGGCAGATTTTACTGAATGGCTCTTACATTGTGCAGTGATGTTTTATTTTTTGTAAGTAGCAGCATTCTGTTCAATCATTTCCTGGAGAAGGAATGCAAAAGACAGCTTTTCCTAACCCTTGTCTGCTTTCTGCACCTCCAGGCCTGTCTGCTTCACCATCAGTTTCTCTCCCAGCTGGAAAGAGATTCTTATGTTTCTTGCTAATGATTACTAACTTTGCATTTAAAAACTATTGGCTTCCTGCAATGCCCAGAGGATCCTAATGTAAAGAAGAGTGGTAGTTGAAATAGCTTAAGGGTGATGAAATCCGTTTCCCTCATTTGGTATTGCCTCCTACTCATTCAATTTTGGTCTTTATTGCAATGAGCAGAAAGAATAAAGTAGACCCCTCTGGACTTCTAAAATTTGCCTTGCAAAGTGACTTCTCAGTAAGAGATAGATCAAAAGACAGCTTTGGCACTGAAGTGCCAAAAAGGTCTAAGGACTCTAAGACTGCTGATGTTGCAAAACCTGAAGTCAAGTGCCCAGCTCCAGGAGAAGAATTCAACTAGGAAATGGTTGTCAGAGGCTCTATCCTCATAGTTTGGGCACCTTTGAGAGACTTGGATTCAGATACTTGCCCTCTACTTCAGGATTCGGTGCTTTTGGGCAACTGCTTTATTTGAAATGTATGTGTCCAGCCCCAAGGCTGTCAGGGTAGGGTCTGGCAGCCAGTGCCTATTCCACCAGCAAGGCCAGGAGCAGGGCAGCTGGGAGACCTTGGAGCAGCCCCAATCCCAAGCTTCTGTCACCTCCCTGGCAACATGTGGACTCCATTTGGAGACTGGCCCTGCAGGAGCAGGAGCTGACAGCCCTGGGGGGCTGAAATGTGGTCCTGGACTGCAGCAG
The DNA here is from genome assembly GCA_025920805.1 of Petroica traversi. Classification (NCBI taxonomy): domain Eukaryota; kingdom Metazoa; phylum Chordata; class Aves; order Passeriformes; family Petroicidae; genus Petroica; species Petroica traversi. The sequence continues at coordinate 12,664,720 of JAHLSL010000019.1, forward strand.
GATGGGGATAACACAGAGAGGGGTGGGCAGGGACAGGCAGGGCTGATGATGTGTCAGGGCCATGGTGTGATATTGTGCACCCACCTTTCATATGGTGCTAGGCACTGAGAATATTCCCTGAAGGAGAAGGTATGTTTCCCTACCTTTCCACCCAGAGGAGTTTCCACTCATACTTCTCTTATGACTGGAGGGTACCCACAGGTTTCAGCCTTCACATTTTTCATCCTTTATGGTGAAAAACTCAGTCAAAAATGGCCAGCTCTTCACATGGGAACGACGATATCCAAGTCAGGCTTGTGGAGCCCAGGCTAGTGTTGAATCTGGGAGGTTACTTTATCAGTACAGGTCTCTGCAAATTTCCCACTATAATTTCAGCACCAGTTACTGCAAGTGTGTGCATATATTGCTGTTCCTTCATGGGAAATGTGAAATTTACACTGTTACATCTCATTACTTTGCAAGAAACTCTATTTGAAAATTTCCATTTTATTGAACTTTTGTTTGCATCTCTTTAAATATCTGCTTTAATGTGAATACCAGTGTATTAAAACCATGGATGACATTGAAAATCAAAATCTCTTCAGTATGATAAAGGAAGCTAATTTAAATTAAAAAACATTTCAAAGTCACTGTTCAAGATTTCCTTATAGAGAATTATATGAGCCAGTAACATCAAAAAAACTCCCCTATCTGCTAGTTTTAAAGGAACTGTTTAAGAAATACAGGATTAGTAACTCCAGTGAGTTTAGAACAACCCCAGCACTAAAAATTATAGAGCATCTCAAAACACTGAAATTTTTAAATAAGTCCACTCTGAACCTGCGTTGTGAGTGTAAAGAAAACTAAAGGAGGACTCCAAATAGCAGACCACATAATTCATTTAATTTAAACAATTTTGATTGTATGTGAAAATAAAAAATATGTGTAAGTGTCCTGGGTTGGCCATATGACCTGTTCGTATCCCCAATCGTCCTCTTGCTTATGCTGGACATTAAGTTCTGCAGCTTTAAGTTGGTCCAAGGAAGACAGTGAGAGTGAAGGTGGAGAATGCGCCTCTTCCTAGAGGCGACCCCCCAGAGGTTTCCTCCTAAATATTTGCCCTAAACCAGGACAGTAAGCAAAATGCTTATTTATATACATATCCCAAGTGAGTTACCGTTTCTTTAGAGGTGGGGAGTAAAAGGATAAGGGGCAAAAGACACAACGGGGAAATTCTGATTAGATATTTTGGTAAGTTTTTTTGACGGTGTCACATATTGTACCAGATTTCCCACAGACTTCTAATATCTCTGTCCTTGGAGATATTCTCCGCTGTAAGGAAAAAGTCCCTGATTCCTCTAAATTGGCCCAGGTTTGAGGACTGTGTGGATCAGCTGATACCCAGAAAACCATTGGAACCTATATCATTCTGTGGGTGGGTAAGATTCAGAGGATTGCAAATGTAAAGTGGTGAAAATCAAGGTTAGTGGGACAAACTCTCTAACAGGTTTTGGTCTTTGTTCTTTCATTGCTCAGCATACATTACTTAAAAGAAAATTTCATCAAAATTAAGTACAAAAATTCCAATTAAGTTTTCCCCCGGTCACATATAATTGATTGCTACTAAAAATATTTTAGGTCCTGCAGACCTTATTTTGTTAAAAGACTATAAATAAATATAGAACTGAAGTACTATACATTCTGAAAACAACTCTCCTCAGAACCATTATCTCTCTGTGAACAGTTGCATACAGATGTCATCCCTGGAAAAGGGAGGTAAGGGATTTACTGGACAGAATTAAAAAGCCCAAACGTGTAAAAATCATGGGCTTTACTTGTCATACTTGGGGACCTGAGTGAATGAGATGAGTCCATTGGTGTGAGTGGAGGAGGTACAGGGTCAGGCCTTTGGGGATTGTAGGTTCTGTGCTTTCATAAAGCATCACCTTTGATTGTTGGAATCCTTAACAGGGATCTTTAATCACTTCACTTCGTGAAACAAGGTATTGTAGTCTTTAATCTGTCCTTGAATTCACGTGATTCTGCTAGCAGATCTGATTTGGAGGTTGCAAAAGTGACATGAATTTGGAAGTGGTGTAAGCAGGGAAAATATATCACTAAATCACCTAGTGGCAGTCTTCCATGACTCTTTTGAAATGCTCCTGCCCTCTTCCTTCAGAATCAGTCTTAGAGTTATTGTCATTACCAAATGGCAGGAAGAGCTGATGCCTCTGTTATTGTTCTTGTGCACATATTTGATAACCATCCCACTGAGAAGTGGCACAAGGGGTGATTATGACAGCAAACCAAAAATCCAACCCATGAAAGAAAACCTTAATTTAAAAGCTTAATTTATAATTGTTTTAAATTTTTTACAACCTCCTTATAGTAAAGAGGGGTTTTGTGGTGTATTTTATATAACCTCAGGAAATGCTAAATTGTCCAGCTAAGTTTTGTTGGGTTTTTTAAGGTTTATTGTTGTATTTGTGTGGTTCTCCTTCGTACTACTACTGGAGGTAAACAATAATGCATGTACTTCACTTGTCTGAATCCTAGGCAAACGCAGCCAAAGTTTACCACACTGTTTAAAGATGAATGGAAGGTCTGAGGAAGAGTGGAGCTCTCAGGGTGGAAGAGAGCTATGTTCCCTCAGGAGAGAAATTCTGGAAAACAAACCAGGGCTGGAGAGGGTATTTCGCTTCCACAGAAAATTCCTCTTCCTGGAAATGTTCAATCTGTTTGAAGCCCTACCATGTGGCCTATCCCACCAAAGATTGCTATTTTTTTGGTATTTTCCCCAAATAATGGATTTTTATTTTTTTTTTAATCAGGAGTAGTGTGCCATATCAGACTTACTCTAATCTCTGTAGAAACAGGATTTTTAAATAAAGCAAATCATCCTAGAACCAAGAAAACACTTGATGTAATAGGAAGTAATTACACTGGGATTCATGAGAGTAGAGAGAATTATTAGGCAGGAGAGAGAACATGTGAGAATCAGAGAAGGAAACCAGAGAGGAAATAGCAAAAGCACAGCAATTATCTCTCAAACAGTTTTAGGTGAAGTCCATATGTTTTATGTAAGTGGTGTATACAGAAGCTGCAGGATAGAGGTTTAAAAAAAAGACAGGATGATTTTCATGAAAGTAGCAGTAGTAGCCTAGATTTCCTTTTGAATTACAATCTTTGTGTCTTTTACCACAGCTGATTGACCAGACCATGACATAGCAGAAAAATAAGTCAGAGGTACATCAGCCTTGCACAGTTTATAAATTCAGCTGACAGAAACAACATGGATACATTTATACTTTAATTAGAAGAAGAAAATCACATCAAGTACAGGGAGTTATGCCAATTTACACTAGAAAAGGAATTAATCCTTAATATTTTAGATAATCACAGTTGAATGCAAATTTATAAATATTTTTAGCAGTCTGTATTCTAGCTGCATTATTGCATACAGTAAATTAAACAAACTAGTAATGTAATTCAAAGCCTATTATGAGGTCTTGTATCTTGTTAACTGGCTTTGAAAATAAAAGGCAGCTATTATGCAAATGCAACACACCCTTGAATTAATTACATATTTTGGATGATTAATCTAACCCATATTTTATATTGATTGCTCCACTCTTTTTTTTTTCCTATTAGTAATCAGAAAGGTTTATATTATGAACATGCTTGCCAATCACTTGTCTTATCCTAACATGCTGCGTTATATCTCCAGAAAAATGTCTCAAGCCTGTGTACACAGAGGTAAAAAGGCAAAATGAATTCCTGGGTTCCTTCGGAGTTATGTTTTACTTGAATGCAATGATTATGCAGCATTAATACAGATTTTTTTCAACATTGACCTTTTTAGTATGTAAATAAATAATCTTCCTGCACAGTGTAATCAACAGGGTATAAGGTGGTTGATTCAGAAGAAATTCACTTGAAAACTTCAGGTAAATGCTTTTACAAAAAAGTTTGCTTACAGCATGGTCTAATCTGAAGTGTTTGAGACGTTCATGAAGCATGCAGTTGCAGTGCTGTAGTCTGTGTCTACCCTTCATGTCTGTAGCCAAATGGTAATTCACAGCTTCTGTGGTTGTTTAGACTATTTTTTATTTGGGAAAAAAAAAAAATAGCAGTGAAGGCAGATTACTTACAGTCCAAAATATATGATAAATAAATGCCTCCGTATTTTACAGAGTTATGGACTGTGTCAGAACTGCTGTGGTGCAATCTTTTCAGAAACAAAATATTTCCATGATGAAGGACAGAGTAACACAAACATAGGAATTCTTTGTCATAATTTACTGTGGAAAAGGTCTCCTAACATGCAGATCCCTGTATTCTTGCAGTCATGAAGCCTTAATTTCTCCTAGAGAAGGCAGGCTTGAAATTTTATAAATGTGGTTTTCACATCAAGGAGGTAGATTCAACTTCAACTGGTTTATTATTGTGGAGTAGGACAGAAAAGCGGCACTTACGTTTTGTCAGGGTCCAAATATTCTTTCCCCTATGAATTCTTGCCTCTTAGACCTTTTTGCAAACATCTGGGATCAGTGATCTACACTGCTGGAGAACATACAAGCATTATTGTGTGTTCTGAGAACAGGTCCTGCATGTATTTTGAGGGAATAAGGAGAAACCATATCAGAAACATCCAAGTTCCTGACATTTGCTGATCACAAGTATCAGCCCTGAAAAGAGCAAAAACATTGCATATCAAAAAGAGGTCCTGTTTCTCAATCACTAGAGCTCCAAACCTCGCCAGTAGCTGCTCCAGATGGCAGATGCTAATGCTGCTGTTGTCAATCAGTTCTCTTGTTGGAGCCCATGTTTCTATCAGACGCATTGCCTGAAGGTCACACAAAGGTCAGCCCTCTGTGCTGGCAAAGTGGGGGAATTGCTAGACATACAAAATAAAATAATTGCACTCATTCTTCCTGGAAAAGAAATCCCTGTGACACTAAGTTCCCTGTCTACTGAGACCTCACAGTGCCAGTCTCTGACCTTGCACATGAAAGGCCTTGCATTTCTGGCAGCAATGATACACTGAAGTAACATGGCTTATCATCTCTGCTGCTAGCACCTTATGCCTCTTGTCTTGTCAGGAATAAAAATGGCAAGGTGGAATTTCATCATGCAGTACTAAAGAAAACAAAGAACTATTAATAAAAGTGTATCCATAAATGGATTTGACTGCAAAAGCTTTTAAAATATTTTAGTTTGTTAATAATTGTATGGTGAGCCCTTCTCTGAAATTAGAAAGACGATATATAATACTCTGCCTTGCATTTAATTAGAACATTTTATAATGCTGCATGTATGAATGAATAGCGTTGGACAAAATACAGTTGAGTTGTTCTTAATTTGGTCACTGGAGAACTGCCATTTTTTTTCACTTGCAACAATAGAAAGAGTGAAAAAAATTATTACAGAAGTGGCTGTTCCAGAACCTCAGCTATCGCTAAGCAGCTCTCAGAACAGCCTGGGAGTGATAGTGTGTGGGCATATAAATATAGACTCTTCACTCCTGTGGATGTCTGTGTCAGGATGGTTCTCCATACTTTCCAACCTCTATTTTCCTTCTAGCAGTTAGTAAATGTTTAAGTCCATCAAAACACTGAAAAAAAAAAAAAGTGAAGGCAAAAAAACTGAATTGAACTAAAACCAAAATAAAATAGTGGAGTTTTTTTTTAAGCATTGGCAAATTGGCTGTGAAATTTCTATGCTCATCTAGGACAATGAGTACCTGTAATGAGCTTGTCTGTGTATTTTGTGTGGTTTACAAAGGAACTGCTGCTGAAAGCAGCAAAACCAAAAGTATCCAGAGAAAAGCACTGTATGGTATGTGAGACAAACCTTTCTTACTGTAGCAAGATGCATGGTGAAGTCAGAGAGAAATTATCTCACAAGTATTGTGTACTCTTAAATATATAGAATGGCAAGATAATACAGGTTTATAAATTACAATCCTCTAAATTAGCTGTGTTGAAATTCATTAAATAAGATAAACCCTTCATGATAAATATTATCTCCTATGACAGAATTCTTCTAAGCTGAATGAAGAATTCTTTCCTTGAGGGAACCAGTTCTGCTCTTGAGTATGAAAAGACACCTTGCACACCTGAGGACAGACCTTGGCAACTTTTGCAGTCACAAAGGACTGCATAGCTTGGGGACATGGTATGTGACAATGTTAATCTTGGCAATATAACTAATAAAATGCTTGTTTTCAGCATTTTTTAGCATTACTGTGCTCTCTGAGACCTGGAGATGTGTTCCTTTAACTTTTTTCAGAAGCTCAGTTAATCCTGTGTCTAATCTCACATACACAGAAGCAGCAAAGTGGCTGAAAAAGAAACTGCTTAATTCTGCAGCCTTTGCCAGAGATAAACACCCTAATTCTCTCTTATGCTGACTTGATGCCAGTATTGCTTCCTAACTTCAGTGTAATTCCCTCCACCCGCCATGTGCAACTTTGGCAGAACACATGTGCAGGTCCAAGGGGAGATGTTTGCAGGAACTTTGTGCATTTGCTGTACTATTTTTCATTTAAAGTATATAGTCTGTTTCAAACATGTCTTCCCCAAGAACTAGGTAAGCTGGAAATGCTTCAACTGAGCAGCAAAGAATGTGTTTACCATTACAGGTAATGCTGCTATCTCAAGTAACTCTGAGCAAATCACTATAACTGACCAAAACAGTGTTTCTTTTACTGGGAACTCTATTTCAAAATTTTTTCTCAGAAAGCTTTTCTAATGAACAAAATTGACATTAGACTGAGGCATTACCTGGAAGAATGTGTTGAGTTTACTAGCCATAAGAGAATTGAAACGCAGCAGTAATCCCAGGACAGTGAATGAGACAAGTTGATGTTCTGGTTAGCAGTCTTCTCTGAAAAATATCACTTCACTGGTTCTTCTCAAGGTTAGAGTTTGGGCACTGAAATGAAAACTGAAAACAATCTGTATCCCTTCTCCCTCCTGTTTTGGAAAAATACTTGGTGAATCATTAAACAGGATATTTCATTCCTTTACCCTTCAGAAGCAGAACAATTTTAAGAAGCCAAGACTGAGATATATTGCATATCTAAGCAATTTTATGTTACCTTCTTA
>JAHLSL010000019.1:12671817-12823404 GCA_025920805.1 Petroica traversi
GAGAAGGAGAAGGAGAAGGAGAAGGAGAAGGAGAAGGAGAAGGAGAAGATTCCTCAAACATACATTGAATGTCTTATAGATGTTCAACATCATTGAGGGAATAATTTTTCTTGGAGCAAGTCACAATAAGTTCTACCATTTTTTCACCTTCCTACTGCCACACTACTAGGCTGCCAGCAATATGATCTTCATCCCATTGTCTCATAATCACTGGACAACATTTATTTTGTCTTATCAAGCTGGCATGAATGCAAAATGCTCACCATGCTCCCTTATAATATTTTTCATTAAAACCAAACCTTAAATTTTTTGCATCTTTTAGAACTCAAAAAGCAGGAAGAAATAAGTATCTCTAATGAAATAAGCTTTTTTAAAATGACTGCAAAATTTCCCCAAATTTTGCAAGCAAAGGGCAAAAATTGAACGTCACTTCTGTGTGTGGTTACATTAATATAAAAAAGATACAACATGAAAATTACTGTAATTTTTGCTCAGATAGCTTCTGACCCTTGAATAGACAGAATTTTGCCCACAATATGAGAAGTCAATTCAAATGTTAATGTTCCCTATTGAATAGCACTAAGAAGCAGAAGACTGTTAGTAGCTTTTGAGAAAGAATGTGGACAGACAGTGTTCTGTTTTGATTCTTATTTCTCTTTTGAACTTTTGTATACTTGATCAATGTTTCAGATCACCTTGAGCCTTGTTATGCATTGCTCTGTTAATATGCCATAACTCAAAACAGTGCTCTGGGTTTCTGAACTCACTTGACACAGCTTTTGTAAATTTTCCTTTCAGTGCAAATAGTGTCTTTCTTTCCAAAACACAGGTTTTCTTCACAGCTGTGTGAACAGAGAACTTAGGAGAAAGTCCTATCCCATTTCTGACTTTGCTGTAACTGCTGCTATCTGTATCGTGTTGTTGTGTTGACATACTGGCTAATACTAAAAAACCCACAAAATTGCTAGCTTTCTGTTCAACAGAATGAAGCAACACGATTTGAACATCACCAGAGAAGCTAGCAAAATCAAAGGTGCTACAGTGTCTCAAAGCTTCAAAGCATTAACAAAAATAGCTGTATTTGTGTTAACACCTTGTAAGTCAGCAAACTCATATTCCCACAGTGGGTTTTGCAGTAGTCCTGAAGACTCGTGGTCTTGCCTGGAAGTCAAGAGCTTTGGATTTCATTACATCTTATTCTGCATCTCTGAGATTCTCCTGGGTAAATCACTTTTTCTGTGTGCTTTGGTTTCCCATCTATGAAATAACCTTTGCGAAGTGCCATGAAGTCAGTGCTGGGTTTATTAGAGCAGCAAGTAAAGCTCTCCAGCATCGATTTCTGCCTTCCTGTAAATGGGATGTGTGGGTTGGAAACATCAACAGCTGGTGAATATCACACACGACTCTTCACACAGGGCTGTGCCATTCTGCTGAAGCCAGTCACTAGAAGTATATACCAAGTCTTTGTTTCTGGTGTTTAATCCTGTCAACATCCAAATAAATATTTGCAGGCCAAACAGTTTCATCTGGAAAAAACCAAAAAACTTAAAAAAAAAAAAAAAGGAGGGAACAATTTGCTCACGGAATTTCTCTTCAAGTGAATTTCAGATGAGTCAACATGTCAGACATGTCTCTCAGGTACCCTCTGTTGCACGTTTGTATCTGAGAAATGAAAATTTGACCGGAGGACTTCGTAGTACTTGCTGTAGCTGGTGGCCAATAGGAAGAGAAAAACTTGTCTTGAAATAAACTGCATTATGTTGAATTTTTAAGCCATACTATTTGTGCTGGCTGTTGCTATGAGAAAGGGAAATTAGAGGTGTGGTATCAGGTTAAGATGTTGACAAACTGGATGGTGTTTTGACTTTTTCACTGCTTTGACCATAGTTTTTGTGAATATCATCTCCCTCCATGCCTCAGATTATTAAATAATAGTTGTAATCCTGATTTGCTTGTAATGTGAGATTTAGAAGTTGAAAATACAAGGAGGTAACATTGGCGTATTATTATTATTATTTTATAAACACTGAGATATCTGATACACAAGTTTTGGATCATTGTCAATGCTTCCTATAGAATCTCTCTAGATTTACCACAGACAGTTGGTAGCTTAAAGCTGTTTGCTTAGTTTTCTCATTTAAAACTGCTTTTTCTCTATAAAAACTAAAGCTGTGATAGAAACAAAATTGGCATTCAGCTTGTCAGTAAGTAAAGGCATCTGCAATCCATAAAGGTTGCAGTGCCAATATTGGCATCTGTCTTGTTTCTGGTCTCACAGTTCTGCTGCTGAGATCAGTGTGTATTACAGCCCTGATCTCTGACATGAAAATTGCTCCATTCCCTGGAAGAAAGGGTTGTGATGTTATGGTGCCAGTTTTTATTGGCAGGCTACTGGTGCCAAAAGGGACATAAAATGAACAACTAGTATGGATTCCTCAGGCAGCCTGTAGGAAATGTCTGTGGCTTGGGGGTCTTGTTAGCTCTGCCACAACAGAGGCACTGTCTGTGACATTTTCAGCTATAACTGTGCTCATCTGCAGATGCATCACAACATTCACTTCTAACAACTTCTCTTGTTTTTAGACTGTAACACGATGAGAGGTGTCAACTTTTGGTTTTTAATTAGATAGATCTTCTAAATAGAAGAAGAATCCTACAGAGTCTAGGAAAATGGAAGCAATAGTCAAAAATTTAAACAGTATGATTTTTCTCCTTGGTAATCTCTTTCCAATCATAATTTTTTTTTTCCGTCCATAATGGTTTTGCTTTCTGAGATTGGGCACAATTTGTATGATTTAAAAATCTCTGGATTGCTATTGAAACATTTTAATTTAATGTTTATAAACCACCTGGCATCATCATCACACCACTTGGCATGATGGTTTGAATGAAGTCCATATACTCGTTACTTTCCAAAAGGATCCTCATGTGTTTAATGCAGCTGGAAGACAAAGCATGTCTTACACATCAGTGGGGCTTGTATATTCTATGTCTGAATCAGAAGGCACTGTGCAAGGGATTGAGTGTTAAAAGGAAATTTTTCAAAGAAAATTGGTTGAACAGTGTTCTGGAACTTGTAGTCCTAGGCTATGAAAGCTGATAGATGTTGCCACCTTTGAGCAGCTGTCTGCATTACAAGATTTATCGCTACTACTCATGCATCCCTCTGAAATGCCTGCAGCAGTGATGACCAAATAACAGAATACTGCCCAATTTAGTCGTATTCTCTGCCTCGTCAACTCTATGCAGTGTTTCTTCTTACACCAGATATTGTCTCCTCCATGACAGCTTGTCTAGGTTATGGCTTTGCTTTCATGAAATATCCTTCTGCTTTTCCCCCTCATTTTTCCTAATCCCTTTTACCACTACATTTGTAGACAAAGTTACAAGCTACCGTGAAGATGCATCAGCTTAAGCTTGAGAGTAGGAGAAGCTGGACAAAATTAGGGAGTTTTACATTCCTGAGAATTTTTGCAAGATGCAGGTAGCTTTCCTGTGCTCAAACTATTTGGTCTCAGTGGCTGCATTCACTCTATAGAGATGTGAGTTTTAAGAATGCACGAGGACTCTCTTGTGAATTAGTGTTGACAATGATCTCTGTGACATATGGAGCTCCTTCACAGACTGAACTGGCTACAAATCTTACTTATCCTTGCAGCAAAAAGCAGAGTCTCCACAGAGTGAATAATTTGTGTCTGCTCAAACACGGTCAGGTCACATCACCATGAAGGTGAGAACAAAACATGGAGGTGGCTGCAAGGAAAGTGCTCCATAATCCCGACTAAATGCTTAGGGTCCTCCGAAGAATTTTTATTTTACCTTTCCTCCAATCAATAACATAGCTGCAGGTGTTCCATCAATTAGAAATATGAGTGGTCAGGTAATTCAACATCTCCCTAGTCTTGAATCTTAACTTCAAGTTCAGGAAAGTCCTAACTTGATACAAGCATGTGGGAATACAAGGATTGTTGGATGGAAGATTAAAGCAAAAAATAAGGGAATTTTTTGGGAAGGGAGATCTTTTTGTATCTCAGATTTGTGTTTCAGTGAAACTTTCTGCTGGACTGTACTGATATTTTCAAGGATTTCCGTTTGATTAAATTAAGTATTAAAAAAAATAGTGGATATGGATTTTCTCTATGATTCAGGTATTTTAATAAAGTTTGTGATATACCATACAATAGCTAATGGATTCAGCTACCTCCTTAGCTAAAAAAAGTAATTTTCAATTTCTTCAGAGAAAAAACACAATTGAATCTTTTTAATACACATCTACTTTAGAAATAAAAATAATTTTGATGTATTTTATAAAGCAATAATAAAACTCTGTGTTGTACTAATGCTGTGCAGAGAATTATTTTTCTTGAAGGATCAGTAGTATTATGTACATATATTGGGTATCAGAAATAAAAGGTTGTCCAGGGAAATAAGGGAAGCTAATACTGCAAATTCAAGTCTGTCATTTTTTCAGGACTTTCTGTACTGCAGACATTTTAATTAGTTCTTGAAGAATCTCAGAAACCAAGGAAAAAATTTAAAAACCCTCACAAATGTTTCCCTTTTGTTAAAATCTATTGAAATGCCTTTTTTCCTATTTTTTTTTAAGAAATTTCGTAGGTAACCAGCATGGGCATAGAGTATTCTAGGTGCAGCTCTGCACTATTGCTGATGGTGAGAACAAAGTCTAAACCACAGAAATATATACTGGTTACTGATCTCATCATTATGCAGTTTTAAGTAACAGTATGAATTATAAGAAATACACTCTTAGAGTGTAATTTCTCAGAAAATGTCAATTGAAGCGGTTTAAGCATCCTGAAATTTTATTTTATATAAGAAATCCTACTGTCCTCCTACAGGGTAATAAATTGTCCTTCCACATTACCTGCCTGTATTCTGCTGTTGTCCCTGGTCTTGATGACAAGCCTGCTAAAGACATTCTTCTGTGCACAGTGCCTTGATTCAAGTACTGCCATACAAATAGTGACATGGACTAAAAATAAAGTGAGGACCGACATAAATCTGTTCCTGAATTCTGGGAGAAAAAAACTCCGCACCAAACAGTGGATACATGTAGCTGAATAAAGGGCTTAAACGTGCAAACTGGGAGGTTGAGGATCTTCGCTTCAGGGAATTTCACTTTTATGGTGGTCCGAGTCAGATGTAGCTTGATCTTGACAGGGATCTTCTGCTTTTTGAAATCCCTTTGGTAGTCTACATAGAAATCCTAATGCACACTGAATGTCACAGAACAGATGACATTTGCTGAGCATATTAAGAGTAAAGATGAAAGACTGGACAAAGCCAAATTCAGCTGACACTTGAACATGACTGCTGGAGACAGCTCATCTCTCAGTCTGTGTAGCAGAAAGAGCTCACCTGGCTCTGAACTCAAATAAATGCCAATTCAGACTCATAAAGCTTCCTTCACTGAGGCAGGCTACAAGGCACATTGGCAAGGCACTACAAAATATTCAAAGAGCACCTAGCTGTGCTGTAAATGTTCTGTTCAGAACTAGGAGACTGCTGGGGGTGGGAGTACTGAAATACTCAGCTCTCATAGAAGTCCAGTGATTGAAAGGGAGTGTTAAAACCCCTTCATTTAGAAAACAGAGTTCATCTTTGAATTTTCTTTCTTCAAAGGAGAAAATGATAGCATTATCTTCTGCGTGGTTAAAATTTCTTTTTAAAAACTCTAAAATTCTTTCTTTATTCGTTATCTTTAGGTTTTCTCTATAGTTAGTGAAAATGTGAAGCCCTCCTGATGTAGACATATTACAGCAATTCACCTTCAATTTTCTTGAATGTCTCATTGTTCTTGGATAAAGAAGAGAGAAAGATATAGTGAGAAAATTTCAGATTTACCTTTCACTTTTGTTAAACACATTTCTGCTCTGGTACATTCCAGGATATCAGATAACAAAAGAAATTCATATGAAAACAGTTTTAAGAGCATATTTGGATTGAATGTGAAATAATTTGAGACTTGATTTTTTAATGCTACTAAATGGGGGTTCTTGGGGGCTAGGTAAGACCTAGTACTATTGTAGCTTTTTAAAATACTCTTAATTTCAGAGTTAATTTTCAACTCCTATTTCAGGTTACAAAAGTGTAGTATGAAGGTTCAGGTGGAGTCCAGTGTAATTCCATAGGCTGTTGTGTGTTCTCTGAGCTGAGAAGTGCTGGACATCCTGCAAAATGCAATCTGACAGCCTCTGCTTACAGCCCTCTTCACCCATTCCTGGTTACATACCTTGATGTTTTTGCACTGGACATCAATGATCGTGTATTTGGGCTATGACTGCTCTCCACCAACTGGGAAGCCTCTTTTCCTTCATTTTGATGTCACATCTCATCGTAGCAGTAAATGTTTATGTCCAGTTGTGGCATCCTTGTGCTCCTTAAGGGCAAGGGAGGTATTTAATCACATCAGTTACAGTCCTTACTGATGCCCCTCAGCACCACTCAGCCTTGTGCCAGCCTTGGGTTAAATGAAAAGTTAAACCTGTTTGTCTTTCCTACAATGAGGATCGGCCTAGGCGGACAATCAGGGCCAATGGAAGAAAACCATCTTTTTAAAAATTCCACTGAACTTCAGAGATGCTGATACAGAATTTTTCCCAAACACAAACATTTATACAACTGACAAAAACAAGACTAACAATGCGAATTCGAGGAGTAATCTTAAAGAAGGGCTCATAACACTGTTCACATCAGCTAAATGCAGTGCACTTTTTCTTCATCACAGCTATTTTGGGACTGAAAACTTTTTACTTGTTTCAGACAGTAGTTTGTTTTCTGTATTACTTTTTCAATGGGACAACTGGAGGGTACAACTGGAGGTTGTTACTCAGCTGGCTTCTTTTTCTGTCTCAAAGGCTCACTGCATTACTTTACTAAGTGCTGAACTCCAAGGCTATTTGTACTTGAGGTGAGCTTTGCAGTATTGGTCCTTTTCCAAACTTTAAAAATTATTGCGGTTTTTGACTGCTGTGATTTAAAGTTCTTTTTCTGCAGAGAAACTGGAAGTTATAAAACCCTGATTAAAGACTCTTAACATCTTAATAGGAAGGAATGCAGCACATACTTTAACAAGTTTCACAGAAGATTTTAAAGAAAGATATGTGCCTTAGAAAATTGAAAAGAAAACCAAGCCAAACCTACAACCCTTAATAAAGCACTACATTTTTGTTGGCAAGGAGTCTCAAGATTAACACCTAACAAAAAAAAGTTGCTTTTAAACATTGGCCTCTCCAGAAGACTGCCCCAAGGCAAATATCTGTTATGCCTCTGAATTTTTATTATACATAAACAGATATTTTACTGCATACCAGGACTAGGGAACCAATAGATATGGTTATTTTAGCTTGGATACTGGGATATCAATCTTTGTACTTGGATGTCACTGTTTCAAACTCTCCCTGGAAGTAGAAGCCCAGGTGTGATTCCTTAAGGACCATGGCCAGGCAGGAGTATGAAAATGTTTCCTGATCACCTCTCTAACTTTGTGCCACATCCAGAGCTTTTAGGAGAGTATTTTTATTTTCTTTTTGTTTTTGGGAGCAGTGTCACAGAGCCTCACACTCTCCATATTCTTGAGATAGATCCCAGCATACAGCATCATCTCTGCTGTGTAGCTCTCTTTGCTACCTTTGCCCTTTCCATCTTCTGACAGCACACTGGGAATGGAGGTAAAGCCTTTTCTTACTCCTCTTTCATCTTCCTGCAAACTCCTCTGCTCACAACAGTCTCACAATGTTTCCCTGTGCCATCTCAGTGCAGAGTGGCCACCTCTCTGCTTTCCAACCTGTTTTTATCCTCATAAATAAACCAGAAGCCGGCTTAGAGCTTCTAAGTGTAGTAGGTGAATGGAGAAGGAGCCAGTCCAATGCAGGGCTGTCCATCATCCTCACTTCTTGTCTGTACTGTGACCCTTTAAATTTTTCGAGGCAGGCTTGTGAACTAGAGGTATTTTGAATATTGCTATGTTTATTTCACATTTTGAATGGAATGTTGAAGGTGGTTTTTGGGTCTTGAAGTTCATTACCACATTTCAAAAGCCCTGCTGATTTTTGTTAGTATAATAACATTTTTTTCAAAGTTTTACATATTTAGGAAAGCTTTTTCTAATAAATTCCAATAGAGTATTGGATTCTGCTGAGAATTAGTTCCATCTACATATAAAGGAAGAGGGTAAAAGACATAAAGTTAACACTTTTACAAAGAAAGAAGCAAAATTAGAATCATGGTAATCTAAAGCATTCAGGTCTGGTTTTACATATGATTGATTTACAGCCCCAAATCCTTTATTCCTTTTTTCTCAAGAACAATAAATATTCTGAACAAGGAATTTATAATAAATTAGTGGGCCATCTGGAAGGTGGTTTGCCCATTTACAAGATTGTCATGCTCATTTACATAAGGGAACCATTTGAGCAATAGTCACTCTAGAGAGATCACTTTTTTGTTGTTGTTGTTTTATTACCAGCAGACCATTTCAGGAAAAAAAAAAGCCCCAAAAGTTCCAGAAGACAAACAACTGTCAAATACAAAGAAATTGTCAAGATAGAGGAAGTAAAAAAAGTAATTTTAATTCAAGAGAAAACTAGTGTTCTTCAGGCAACGAGACATCTATTTTTGTAAGGCACTTTTAAAAGAAGATTTTTTTAATTGAATTTGAGTAGAAAACAAATATGTAAGAGAAAGTTTGAAGACGCAAGAGCATTTCTATAGTCATAGTTTGAGGTTAATACCACAATATATCAGTATGCCACTGTCATTAAATAGCACTCCAGATCTTTTCCTGGCTCTGATCCCAGCAATTAAAGCGATACTAGAATGAAATAGACAGACAATGTGCCAAAATTCTGACTGGTTTTAAAAAGGGAGGAATTGTACCCTTTGGTAAATGAGAGTGATTGTAATCTTGTGAAGAGCCAAATAATCAGAGAGCCTTTTGACATAGCTGAGACCATCTGAACCCTGAGGAAATACTTAAAGGGAGATTAATATGCAGCATTCAGTAATTCAGGTCTAAGCAAAACCCCACTCTCCTGGTTATTTGGCTTACAGAGGAGGAAAGCTTTCTACTTATGACATATACAACTTTGTTGGACAAGAAAAATTGGGAAGAATTCTACATACTTTTGAACTCATGTTGGATGCCATGAGCCCTCTGACAAATAGAGAAGGAAATATGATAGGAACCAAGTAAAAATTATGAGACTTTCAAGTGAGAATATGCTGGCATTTCCTCCAAGCCCATATAACATACAGTATCATAAACACTCATGATCATCTTGAATTAGAGATGGTGTTTTTACTTTTTAGAAATTTCATTTATATAAAGTACAACAACTCCCATCCTGCACTTGCCAGCCCCCAAAATCAGACAGCCCTTCAGTTTTAATAAGCCGTAAAGACCCATTTAGCAGCAAAAAAAGAGTCAGCCAAACCTAAATGGGGTTTGCATAACTGTTCTGTTGCTGTTTTAGTTGTGTCAGATCAGGGATACCAAGTGAGCAGAATCAAGTTGTTGTTTTCATAACGATGTGTTTTTCTCATGAGACAGTATCCTTTTAGATTAGAACCTGACAGGTAAAATTACTCAGTATATCACCATAAATCTTCCCTGGTTTTTTTTCTTCTATAACCCTCAATTATGAAGTGATGAATACTTGCATAAGACACAGTACATTCACTTCATTTTCTAGGACTAAATTTAAGTGTCTTGGCTTGTAATATTTCACAAAGTCTGACAATTTCTTGTTAGCAGTAGGTTAACAATCATAAAATAAAGATTTTTTTATTATAAAGCTATGAAAATATATTGCTTTTCCATGGAAATTATAAGTGTCTATAGCATCTCTTCAGTGACAGTTATGAAATAACCCTGGGCATATGCTGATTGATTACTTTCAGATTAAATAATATTTATCTCATTTAGATTAGATGAAAAAGGAACTGATGTAGTTCATTCCAGAAAATGAAATTCACAACATCTAAAGTATGTATCTACTTTAAAAAGTGTTTTTATTGATATTTATAGAGAGATATAATGTCACAGTGATTAAATTAATGGTTTCAAGGCAATGATGAGTAAATTGCTGGTTTCATTATACTGCTTAAGTACTAATAAGTTTCTGCTACTTTTGCAGGTCTTCTTTAAAACCCTGCCCAAATTAATGAAACGTTAGCATGTCATGAATCTTATGATTTCTTACTGGAAAAGCCATAAATAAACTAATGAACTTCTGTCCCCCTAGGTGTTCTGGCTCTCTGCAGAGGTGAAAAGTTCTTCAGGAAGCCATCAGCAGGAGGAAAAGAATAATTTCAGGAAGTTCAGCCTGGTTAAAGAAAAAGAAATCTGAGACCTTGCTTAAAATACCATGTTGCCCTCTGCACACAGTTTCCCCTAAAGCACACATCCCATTCCTAGGAATGACTGACATCAGCAATATGTCAAGGGTATCATTATGTTTAATCTTGTCATTCAAATATTATAAATGTTTTCCTGATAAATAATTTTCCGTCTATAAGATCTGTCTTGCCAGACTCTCCAAACTATTATAATGATATGTATAAGAGGACAAAAAGAAAAAAAAAAAAAAGCAGCAAACTATTTGCAAGACAATTGTTGGTGAGGTTACAACATTTGTAACTAATTTTATTGACAGTTTTTTATGCTTCTTGAGATGACCATTTGCTGTATCTTTATGTATGCACAGCTCTGTTTAGCTAAATTGTCACTTGCTCTGCCCTCAGATTATGGAAATCAAATGGCACTTCTCCATCTGTTGTAAATTACTATTTGTAGATCTTTGGGTGCACCAGTATAATAAGAGCACACAAGTATCTCTCTTGGTGCAGATTGAGTTATATCAGTGCCTCTAATAATTATAATGTATGGAATTGTTTATGTTTTAGTTGTCGGTAGTTTGTGGGTGTAAGACAGGACGTGCCTTTCACCGTTTGTGTGTTCATGTCATAGTGATGCCCTGGTAGAATAAGTAAGAAGACTGTGGATGTTCTTATCTAAATAACTTCTCAATAGATTCAGAATGTTTCACTGCCTAGTAGTACAAAAACTGCATAGAAGTTGCAAAATCTGAGTGAACCTAACCCTGTGATCACTTTGTTCCTACTGAAAGAACAGATTTTCAGAAAACCATGCCCTGTGGTGGGACCTCATCCAGGGAATGACCATACAGGGCCAGTTTTCACTCAGCATTAAGAGGTTCTGGAAAACCCCCAGGAAAGGAAAGGGATATGTTTTGTAGTCACTGGATAGAACCCACCATTAGTAAAAGTGTGAAGAACTCCCTGAAAATCTGTCACATAGAAATTACTTATTATTATGCACTGTAAGTAGGTGCTATGTGTAACAGCTATGCAAATGTGTCTGAGAGCAATAGGACAGCCATGCGATGTTTCCAAAGGTTCTTAGAGGAATTCCAAGCAGGAAAAAGACAAATCAAATGTCTGTAATCTGCAGATCTGAAATTCATATAACTGAAAATTCCAGGCTTCAAAAAAATAAATTGGTCACCAGGTACTCAGGGAGGAAGTGAAAAGACTTTTAAAATTACCATTTTAAATTTAGGACTGCTCTATGGAGAGCTTAGAATATCTGTTTGAGGAATGCTCTCCATTCTTTTCCTTAAGTACCAACTATAACCTGTGTATAAAAATGCGCAAGAGTCTGATCATCTGCATTTACATGTGCAGTTAGTAAAATTATTAAATCCATTATGTCAATTTGCAATGGACAGAGATGAATGATTTGTATATCTTGATAATTCTTCATCTAAACAGAGGTTTATGTGTACTTTTTCTCTATGGCTAGCAAGCAAGCCAATGCAGTTAAACAATTTTAATGCCCCCTGTGCAATTATCAGCTTTGCTGATTATTTTGCTCATGCAAAATACTCCTTTGTATACAATTTTGTATTTGAGTCAAGATGTACAGTAAAGAATGCTGGGAAGATCTGTAGCTCATAAAAATCACTGCAACTTTAGTGATTTCTTGCCTTTTTTATGAGCTAAAATATTAGACTAATTTTTCTCCCGTGGCTGTTGTACAGGGGTGACATATTTGCCTGAATTGTCTGTGCAGAAGCTTGCTAGTTTATCTCAAGATAAGTAGTGAGGGACAGTAAATTTTTTTATTATTTCCATAGAAAGTGAATAAGACAGGTTTTAGTTCAGCCAGAATAATAAAGATGAACGAGAAAGCATAACTAAAACCCCACAAAATCTGACACATTTAATTTGTATTTTAAAGGGACTGTAGAGCTGCTTTTGGAAGTGCAATCATTTAAGCATGTGTTTAACTTAGAAATTAATCAGACCTGAGAATGTGGCAGAGTTTATATACATGTTTAAGAGCCTTGCTAAATCAGAAACCTCATTCTCACCTCATAGCTTGTCAAGTAATGTGATAAATCTAGTGTTCTTTTGTTCAGAAATCAAATAAAGCCAGGTTTGGGTTTATATAACTGTATTTATTATTAATATGCACTTATTGAATTCTTTATGCAACATTATGCTGTCTAGGTCTGAATTGCCTGCTTTGGAAATATATTGTCACAACACTTGTGACAGCTTTTTGATTACCAGAAAAAATTTACAGTGGAATAATGAAGAGCTGAAGAATAATCATTTTATACTTGAATGATTTGGATTTTATATATATGCACACCTCTGCCTCCCTTTCTTTCTTCTGTGCTGTTGTGCAGCTCATGCTAATCATTGATAAACCAAGGTAAGGATTCAGTTTAGGGTCAATCAAGATGATGCAGGCTCAGTCTGTAATCAAATCCAGGCTACCCACTGCTGTTTTAGTATTACATGCTATTTCCACCTTCTTTTTCATGCATAATGTAGCTAGAAATGTTAACACACTTTATTTATTTTAATATGATATGAGAGTTCAGCAAAAGTTTAGCATTCTCTGCAAAAGAGTACTTAGAATTACTGAACTTTGGCAGAAGTTGAAGGACTCTATAAGCTTTCTGGAAATAAACACTGTCTTCCTTTTGATGGAAATAATGAAGCATAAAAATACCAGAATTCATTTAGCTATCCTGGGAAGTCTTCTTTCTTAGCAGGGAATAAATTCTGCTACCCCTTTCAAACTTATGAATAATTTTTTCCTAGACAAAAATTGACAAAACAGGTTCTGTGAGTTCAAATGGATAATGACATGTTGATATGGGACTTGAAACAGACCTAGGGCCTTCAGATGGTGATATACTCTTAAAAAAAAATTGCCAATATACTTTAGCTGGTCCTGAGGATTGCAAGCTGTGATGAGGAAAGACACCTCAATGCCTGAGAATTAATTTGGTAGTGAGGATGATGCCTTTTTCCTGGTGTTAGGAAAATGAAGCTAGACACGGTCAGAGGGTTGGGGGTCGTCACCTCAGTATTTTAATTAGGATCCTGTTTGATGCATCCACTTCACCCAGGTGACAGCGTGGCAAATGCACACACCCTGTCAGTCACGTACACAAGTTATAGACTTTACACATCAGCATATTAAACAAGGGGGCCCAATAATGGGGTTGGGGTGGGCTAACCTCAGTTTACAGAGTCTGTCCTGCTAGGAGATCTTGGCTTCTTAAGATAGTAGAAATGTTTGGTCTCCCTGGCTCTGCAGTTCTGCATTCTCATGCCCTGCAGAACACCTACAGGACACTAAGCACCAGACTGAGTGAAGGGTTACAAGTATGTCTGCTGATACTTGTGGATACATAGACCTGTGTAAAAGGTATATAAAAGAAAAGGCAAAAATCATTTTGGCATCAAAGAGACATATGATCTATCACTTTTCCTGCCATGGGTTTTGGAGCAGAGATTCAGTGGCCTAAAAACAGTCCTCTGCTGCCAGTTCTGATGTCCTGGCCTCCTGCTGTTGATGCAGAAGAGTATAAGTTTTCTGTGGGTTCTGTGTCGTCACTGGCTGCCTGGTGGACTTGTTTTGAACACAGTAGCGTCACTACATACATCCTAAATCCCTCCCTCAGTGTGACTTGGGCAATTACTAGAAGTCATACAGACAGGTCATTATTTAGTGGTCTTGCAAAAGCCAAAAGATGTTATCTCCATGGTACTGCTAAGGAATGCTTGAATAATATTAAATACATCTCTGGGCACCCCAAATACCCAAGTATCTCTTTAAAATTGGAACTTGATCTGCATTTGGTTAATTATACAAGGAAGCAGGATCAGAAGCATGGACTCAGGCTGGTATCTCTGCAAGGCAGTCTTGAACACCAGCTTAGACTGGTGGACACTGCAATGTCCCCAGAGTGCATCACCATGCAGTGGGCACAGGTTTTTGACACAGATTGCTGGTAGGCAGAGAGTCATTCTCTTACAAGGAGATGTTGTGAGAGCTAGATTCTCTAGGAAATAGAGAACAGGGAAAGTATTTTCAAAATAGGATTTCAAAATTCTTACTTTCTACTGCATCTCAATTAAAGCAGTTCCAGTAAGGGCTTTGATTGGAAAGAATATTTTTTCTTCAATGTGCAGAGGAGAGAGAGATTCCTGGTTTATGCTTTTTAATCGCTATCATTGCAAGAAGCAGCTGAGGAATTATTTTCAAATGTTTTGTAATATTTAAAGTAACTTGTAGAAATGTGGTGTTTTTCTTCCTTCATATAAAGAGCAATGTGTTTTGCCTTTGTGACTTTTATCGTGGTTGCCCTAGATTTCTGTTATAGAAGTGAAAGGAATGATTCATGTTCTCTCCCTTTAATTTAAGCAACATGATATTTGGCCTTAATTATTCTCTCAAATATGTTAAAAAAGAATATGTTTAGAGTTTGATAAAATTTCATATTATGATAGGCTGAAGCAGCAAAACAAAGCCAGAATTACGTAGAGCATGACCTTTCCTTGTATGATGTCTCCTTGTATAAAAATAAGTCTCATCAGACTGTGATTTAGATGCCAAACCAAAAGATGGTAACTGTAATTAGAGGCTTAAAATGGCAAGATGAAATATCCTTATGTTAAATCTAAAATGAAGCCTTAAAAAAATTAGGCAAATGTTTGATTTTTTTTCCACTTTATTTATATAGTACCCAACCAACTTTCTTCTTGTTATTTGTCAGTTCTGCAGCATCTTAAGTTATGGAAATATCCTTATAAGTAATATTCTGAGTAGAATAATTGGGGTATTATGATTTTTTATTATCTTCTTCAGAACCTGGCAAATTCATTTATAATGTACGGGGAAAACACACACACACACACAAAAACACACACACAAAAGCACTATAAAACTTATTTATATGATAGGTTTGAAAACCTGTGAGAAATGCATCATCTTATTTGCTGCAAGAAGATTTTGAGGGACAGTAGAGCAGAGAATAAAATTCCATTAATCCTGTGTTGGTACAGATTTTTTTAATTTCCTACTATTTCTAAGTCATCATACACTTTATTTCTCATTGGTATCTTGGTTATTTTTTTTGGTAGCTGCTCAATTACTGTGTGGTTTGCAATGAAATTGCTGGCACAGCTTTAACAATTCAAACTTAATTAAATTCAAATGTATGAGTAGCATTATTCTGACTATATGAAATGACAATAGTCATTTCAGGAATAAGTTTAGGTTTTTGCCTTGGAGTAAAGCATGAATAATACCTGTAAGCAAGCAGTAGAAAAAAAATAGATGCAAAAATCTTTTTGACCATGACTGGAGAGAATAAAAATCCTGTAATCTCAGTAACAGCCCTCTGAAAGGATACTGCAAACACCTCTTAAGATATAAAAAGTTCTCTAACAATTACAGTGTTTTGGGAATAAATGATGAAATACAAAGCAGAAAGGGAAAAGTATCCTGAAGAACTAAAACCTTTCTGAAACCGGGTTATAAAATCCCTTTTCACCTCCCAAAAAGAGGGAGGTGCATTTTCAAAGCAATGCTCTGAGACTTAAGCATGCAAATCTTGCTTACTTTGAAGACATGACACATGGTTACATTTCTGAGCACAACTTTGAAAATCTGCCCCATAATGGAGTCATTACTGAAAACTTCTACCAAGGAATCAGAATTTTTAATTTTTTTCCTCACATAAAGCATTGAGACAGTTTAGGTAACTATTCATCCTATATTTTTCATGTGGAAGTGTTTAAAGTGATTACACTCTGTAAAGAGGCCCACCCAACAAATGACATATGCAGTTTTACTTGTTTCAAATCGTACTCTTGGTTCAATTCAGTTGCCCTGGAATCTCCATTTCCTCCTTCCAGCTTCCAGTCTGCCTTCTGAGCAAAACACATCCACCGAGAAGATGGGAATAAGGACATTCTTCCCATACATACAATTAGGGTGTATCCATAAATCCTTCACCTGATTTCTCAACTTGCCTCCTTCCTAACCACATAATTGTTATACAAAGGTCAGGGCTAAATTAAATACTTTCTGATTCCTCCCTTTCTTGCCTCTTCCTTCTCTATGTCATTCCTTGTCTTCCAACATTGTTTTAAAATTAAGTATTTTCCTCTTTGATCAGGAGTATCAGGAAAATAAAATAGAATTTTACATTATATACAAGATTCTCTCACCTGTGGACTGGCTATAAATGGAAGAAGAAAAGTCTTTAAAAGAGAAACTCTGTTAGGAGGCTGAGACCAAAAATGACTCTTTAATGCAACTCTGTGTCCTTTTGAGAAATACACAATAAGTTTAGAAGCAATCAAATACTGCAAATGGAAGATCTTCAATTATTTTAATCTGTTGAAAAATAATTTTCTTATGCAAAATTATTCTACTTTTTTTTTCAAGACTGTCACTCTCATGATTATAATTCCCCAAGTCAATGTCTGTTATTTATATCCACAATTTACTCCTGAAAAGGCAGAAGCTTAGATATTATTCAGTGTTTTCTGGAGACAGAGGATGAACTGGAAGAACAAAATCAGGAGTTTTAGTAAGGGGGTTTGTTCAAAATAAAATTCATTTTCTGTAGATGCTTGATATAATTTCCTCAGTTTGTAACTGGTCAAGAGTTAAAATAGAATTTTGTGAGTGTTATTTCTGTTTCAATTTTAATGAGTGCATAAATATTAATTTTCAGGATATTTTTCTTGAGACTCTGTAGGGCTAGACTTTTAATGTGAGTGTTACACACCCAGGATATGTCAGACAGGCTGTGTGATTTAACCCAGCTAGCCTTGTTGAGCAAGTGAAGCTCAATATTCTGCTATAAGGATCACAAAAATCATGCCAAAATAGGTTCAATTCAACATGCTGTACTCATATCTGTTCTCCTTATTCTTTCATCTTCCTTCTTGATTTTTTCTTTCTTTTGGCACCAGAGGTGGAGTGACAGATAATCACAAGATGAAGTTGCACAGCATCTGCCGGTATTTCATGCCATGAAACTCTCCCTGTTCGCCACCTGCTCAGAAAATATTCTTGTTCAGGTGGCTAAGGGCTTCTGCAAAACGCAAGCTGGTGAATCCAGACTATATTGAGTACCTGATACAGCATTCTGCCCTTCTGCTGGTTGTTATGACTTCATCAAATGGTACTTTTAGAAAAAACAAACCAAAAAAACCAAAAAAGCCCCCAAAAAACAAAATAGTAAGATAACCTAACCCAGAGAGAAAAAAACTGAAGACAAAAGAAAAAGAATAAATAATAAATCCGTCATTAAATAATTTTCATAGTCAATGTATTTATCTTAAGCTTTTTATACAATGTCAAGAATGCAAAGCTAAAGACCAAATTCATTTTAGGCAAACATGACACAAATTTAGAATAATCTTTATTCTTGTGCAGCAAAGAAGAAAATGGCCTGCTGTATTATGTTAATCCTGATTCTAGTTTGGATCAGACATGTGCAATGCTAATCCTAATACAGCTTAAATCTGAATACTTGGGACCTCTTTCTGGTTGGGTCCCAACCAGACCCCATGCAGACCTTGGAACCAACCCAATGTGGCTGGAAATATTTGCTTTTTAGTTTGTGCTCCAGACATTTCTTGCTGTACCTATGCATTGGGTTTGCATGACAAAGTTTTAATTCAGGGGGGAGCTACAGAGATGATTTCCATAAGAGGATACTGGAAGCTTCCGCAGTGTCTGACAAAGCCAGGACAGACCTGCCACTGGCCAAGCCCACCAGTGAGGGTGGCAGCACCTCTACTGTGTGACAGAGAGAGAAGAGTGGAAATACGCAAGAGTAACAACTCTGCAGACACTGAGGTCAGTGAAGAAGGAGGTGGACGTGGTGGCCAAGGCACTGGAGCAGAGATTCTCCTGCAGCTTGTGGTGCAAACTGTGGTGAGGCAGCAGTGCCCCTGCAGCCCATGGAGATCCACAGAGGAGCAGAAATCCACCTGTAGCCAGTGGGGGACCCCATGCTGCAGCACGTGGATGCCCAAAAGAAGTCTGTGGGAAGTTGGCATCAGAGCAAGGTCCTGGCAGGACCTGTGGCCCTGTGGAGCAACAAACCCATGTAGTGGGACTTGCAATCCTGTAGAGGACCAATGATGGAGCAGTCTGTTCCTGAAGGACTGTGTCCTTTGGGAACAATGCAGGCTGGAGCAGTTAAGGGAGAGCTGTAGCCCATGGGAAAGACTCATTTTGGAGAAACTGATGGAGAGACGCCTCTGTGGGAGAGACCCCATGCTGAGCAAGGGAAGAGTATGAGGAATCCTCTCCTTTGAGGACGAAGAAATGGCTGAGAAAACATGGGATGAACTGACCACTGCACTTCTGGGATGGGGGTGGGGAGTTATGGTATTTCAGAGTGAAGTTAAATCCAGGAAGAAGGGATATGGTAAAACAGACTCAGTACAGGAAAGATCAGTGTGCAGTACATGCTTAAGGACATTAAATGAAAAATACAAATATTAAGCAAATTAAAACCATGGCTGTGGAAAAGCTCTGGCACTGAGCTGTTACAGTTAAGGCTGAATTACAGTCTCTAATGCAACTCTCTGCCATTGCTCCCTCCATTTCTGTATATTTTATCTCTTTGGTGGCAGCGTTGTATGGATGATTCTTACACAAGGGCAATTAAAAAAAAGAAAAAGAAAGAACTAAAATAGTACTTTTTTCCCCCTGAATATAAAGACATAACTAAACTCAAACTTTTCCCATTACAAGAAGAACAGAAATAGTGTCTCTTTTCTGAGCAGCTTTTTAGACAAAACAACGATATGATGTAAGATTCAGTACCGGACAGAAAGTGCAAAAATGTCTCTGATTTCTTTTCCTAAAGGAAAATAATTTTAATCTGCTCCAGTCATGATCTACTTTTACCTGTGTCTTAGCGCTGTCACAACAGATCCAGCAGCAGAAGGTTCATATATTCCTTTCTCGTTCTTAGGCTATTCTAGGATTAAATCACACCATCTTTATAGAGGTAAGCCCTTGTTCTCAGAAATAATTCTTAAGCACTCCAATAGGTCTGCTGCATGTGATTAAGGCTTATTGAAACAAATGAGGATTGAGCAATTTTTCTCATAATTGTTATTGGTGCTTTAATCCCTTTTTACTTAATAATCATACCACCCTTTTCAGGAGTTCTTACATTTGTGTGAGGTGTTCTGAACTTTGAATGGTTTATGAAAGAGGCCAAATGATATTTAGAAGAGATGCCAGTCTTGCTGCATTCCGTGGCAAAACGTTAATCACTGTCAAAGAAACTAGAATTAAAAATCATAGATATTTGTTTACACAGAACTCTATTCCAACCAGCAGGCCTTGTAGCCTTCATGAAAAACTCCTCAGATTGGTGCACTTGGTTCATCCTCTCTGTAAAGAGAATATATTCTTCTGCCAAGTTCATTGATCTCAAAAGAAATATGCCACACAATATTAACACACTGGCATTCATTTTACTGACGGTACAACTTGAGACATGCTTTACCTGCATTTACATCCTTCTCAAAGTGAATTCCAAGTTCTCAACCTGGAAATATTTATTGTTTTCTTGAGAGGGGTTGTGTGATTTTCCTTTACTATTTATCTGTTTTCAAGACCATGATCTGATTTGTATTTTCTTACTTTCTTCGCAAAACTGTTTTATGGAATCTTATCAAATATGTTGCTGAAGTCAGGTATACTTTCGTACACTTCTATTATATCCAAAAATCTTGGGCTTATATCTCTGAAGGAGATTAATTTGAACTGACCAGCTTTAGGTTTGATAAGGGCTAATGTACTTAAACTACCTATCTGCTTTAGTGATCAACTCATCCTGGTTTTAAAACTAAGATTTTCAGTTTCAAGTTTGCCAAGTCTTTTTATTGTTTTTTCCCCTATGGGCAAAAATAGATTCAACACATTCACTTTACACTTGAAACTATGTCATGCAGATTTCAAACCAGATTTCATAAGTCCTATGTACCAACTAAAGTATGTCTCATTATATTTTCTTGTTTCTAAAGGTTATTAACAATATCAGTGACTTCTCATTGACATGAAGAAATCAAGAATTTATTTTTTAATAACCACTTCCTAAATTGCTTTGCAGTTCATAGAGCTGCTTCCCATGTCAGCTTCCACAACTGGGTTCTACAGGCAAAAACGGAGCAGATCTGTATTAGGCTTTGTTTGAGGAAGAACTGCTCTCCTCTGTTTAGAGGCAGTGTTTCCCTGTGAGCTCGCCCACACACATCAGGCCTAATTTGGTCCATTTTATGCAAGTAAGAAAAAAAAAAATAAAAGAGATTGGGATGACTGCATACAGTCCTAGCTATCCAGAAGGCAAATCAGCTGGAGATGGAGAGCAGTAACAGTGTGCCAGCTTCTGAGCCCAACTGAGTCTGACAACAAATCCCCGTGGGACCGAGGGAGTCTGTCACTAGTAATGACATAGAGCTATTGGCAGCAGAGGTAGCTTTAAGGTGCCTCCTACCTCCCTAGTAACAGCAGGTCTCTTGCTGAAAGCACTGGGAATCTTGCACATTAGCTATTATGCAAAATTCAGAGTGTAAGTTAGCAACTTCAGCAGTCATGTTCATTTGCTTTGCACTTAGGAGATTCTGCATGGCTCCCCATGCACAAGTGTTAGAGTTTTGGGGGTTTTTACAAATGTTGTTAGGACTGATTAAAGTTTTGGTTTCTGATTATGATTATGATGTGTCATAGCAATTAAATGCAAACTAAGGATACATAAATCATATGCTACAACAAACCTGTCTCTAAAACAGACACCACATGTCAGTACAGAGATTTAGAGACAGACAAATCAGTTGTCAAACATGGTAATTGCAATGCTCTCTGAAAATTGCTACTTCCATCACCAAAAATAGGACAGTGTAGCCTGTATCTAAATAAATAGTGTATTTATGCATTTGTAGATAAGCCATTTAAATTCATTTTGAGATCAACACAGAAAAGGCCCGAGCTCTGTCCAACTGCTTATGTCTAACTCCCTGGAAGATCATAAGAACAGAAGCTATTTTTATTCTTTTCTAAATCAATAGATGTTTCTTCCTCAAAAAAAGAAAGAAAAATAAAGGGCTGAATTTGGCTTACTTAGTTTATAAAAAATAAATTTATTAAACATAGCTAGGCATCTATGTTTCAGGGAAAAAAGCAAACTCTGATTTTGGCAACTTCAAAGTCCAGCATACCAAAAAGCCTAAGATAATTCTGCAGAAAGTCTTTGTTAATTGAATAGACCGTGACCCCAAGACCACAAAAGGGCAATTTGCCATGATCATGGAGTATAGTGCAAGCCACTGGAGTGATCCTACTCCCACTTGCACTAATTTTGAGGTCTAAGTTAAGTCTTGTTCATGAGTACCAGATGTACCAGAATTGATCATAAAGACAAGTTGTAAGGATCAGCATTACTTTGAACACTGGCATGAATAAGTGACTTGTCCAGCTAAGAAAATCCATGGGGATTGTATGCTGCAGAAAATATATTAAAAAAAAAATAAGCACAACTAGATTGAGAGAGGGTATCAATTGCTTATATCCATGTGGCCGGGCAGAAGCTGGATGTTACCAAAGTTTTAAATTCATTTCTTCCTGCCTCAGCCTGAGACACAAGATTTCAACCTCAGCTCACCTAATCCAAGGGGAGGTGAGACAAAGGAGAAAATGGGAGCCAAAATATCAGAAGTGCTATGAAATATAAAAAAGTATTTAATAGATACAGATAAATACATGAACACTGTAGTTGCCTAGTGCAAATACACATGTGTTAACTAACAGCACTATATAGATTTCTTTAATGATTTTATAGAAAAATATTTTATTCTTAAATAAATCTCTCAATGAAATAAAATACTAGACTGTGAAAAAACAAATGCTAAACTATTAGTAGATGTTCAGTTTAGTGAGAAGATCTGAAATGATTCATCTTCCTTCTTTTTCCTCCTCTCCACTCAGCACTTCTTCAACCAGCTTGGTGAAAGTCTGTGGCTCAGTTCCTCCTGCTCCTAAACCTCCTTTCCAATAGCCTGTACCAGAGGAATCACATTCTTTTGATGGCACTCTTTCAATAACCTTCCCAAAGGAATTGACAAGAACTGTACTAGAATAAGGGTGGTTACCTGATTCCGTTTCTGCAAAACCAGATTGAAAATATGAGGGGACTTTCCACATGCAGTTGTGACGCAGCACATGCAAGTGGCTCGTTTTCCCTCTATTCCTCTCTGCAGTGCATCCAAGGAGCCAGGCTTGTCTCTTCCCTGTAACTGGCCATAGCTGTGCAATGACGTGAGAGCCTCCAACACCTTAATCTTGCTAAGATCTGAGATACTGCTGTGGCCCTGAAGATAATACTGCTGTTTGGAAAGGGTGAATCAGGCCTCGGTGTAAATGCTTTCCATTTAATGAAAGCTTACACATTTCTAAGCATGTTCAGCTCCAGGACCGACTCCAGTGATGAAAAAGTAGGCTTCCCATGTAATTACTGCTTTGCAGTGTGATGTATCCTGCCTTCTGTTGCCTGTCTAAAACAGACTATTCTTTCTGCAAAATATAATTTCAACTGCTGTTATGATTTTTTGGCATATTCACAGACTTTCTGTGAATGATATGACATTGGTAATGTTATTTATGCAAGTTGCCCATCTAAACTCAAAATACCCTGGCACCCATTCCGGTACCAAAGCTCCCAATCAATATGTGACCAGGCTGAGTGCCATCTGAAAACATAGACATGAATATAGGCAGCCAACACATCCTTTTTTATGATCATATGGGTGCTTGGGGCAGGAGTGCCAGCAGACATTCTAGCAGTGTGCTGCTTAGACTCAGAAAGACATCCTTTCTCTTTTGAGTTTAAACTTTTCTCTCTTCTTTTTTTCCATTTTAAGTTATACTTGACTATTCTTAAGTCTCTTTTAAAATACCAATGTGCTGAAAAGCGCATCTTATTTCTTGTTATAATGCACACATTTTTCCTCGAAGAAAATATTTTCCAAGAGCGGAGTTCTTCTAGTAAATATATTTCCTGCTTGGCCAACTTTTTCAAATGCAAAAGGTTTCAAGCAGTTTTTAAGTAGTCTCGAAGAAAATGTCAGTGGGTCCTCTTATGTGTGATATGACACAGGAAATGCTGTATTTATTCTGACTGGGCATCATATCACATCAGGCCCTGTTACAGATAGATGTGGAATCGCTTACTCCGTGCAGGCTAAACCTATTTCTGGCCTCCTCTGAGCTGGACATGATTAGAAAGGATTAGGTCTTGACACAGTAGTCTGACCTCCTTCTTGCAGGGTATTACAGTAACTCTTTGTACTGAAGTAAAATTCTCAATTGCTCTTTGAATCTGTTTCATCTCTAGGACAAAATGACTTTGTGTGTAATGAGTTCCTTGGTTTGGCTGCACCCATGCTGGGTGATAAATTATTTTCCCTTTGTTTTAAATATTGAATATTCTATTTTTCATGCATTCGGAAACAAAGGCTTTTCTGATTTAAAATATTCTAAAAGCTGTTTCAGTTCTACCCAGTTCTTATCACTCTTCTCTGAATTCTATTTGCTTCTTTATTATGCATACTTTACACATTATTCCAGGCAGGAATAACAGAAAACCTCCATTTCTGTTGCATCTAATGTAATTATATTCATACTACTGATAGTTGTGTTCCTTCTGCATGCTTAGTGTAATACTTGCTTTGTACCTTGAATTGCACAGTGAATAGAGGTCTCCATTTTATCGACTGCAGTGACATGCAAGATCATTGATGATAATGGAAAATCCTATAAACTGCATGAATGTTTAATACTTCTCCCCTCATCCCTCAGACACTTAACATTACTTGTATATACTGGCACTAAAATGCAATTTATCATTGTTGCAACTTGTTTGAGTCTTTCTCTGTCTGTTGCCCAATAACTACTCCTCCTAGCAGCCTGAAACACCTTTGAAGTCAAAAGAAACTGTGGTGTCTGAGTCTCTTTCACACGTGGGGACCTGCTTTACCAATAGGAAAATGTTCAAAGTGTCAGAGAACATAGAAGAGAGGTGAAGTATTTCTTCTCAAAACAATGTTAATCAAGTCTATCATCTCACACATACATTCAACTTTGCTGGTTTTTCTTCCTGTATCAGCAAGGTACAGGTAAAAAAAATTCTTTTCTCATGCATGAATGAATGAATCTCATGAATGAATAACAGGAATTTTAAAAATATGGAACACCCCCCCCCCCCCCCATTCCCTATTTATTAGTAAACAGCAACTGTGGTTAGATACTTCAAATTTTGGATAACAAATAAGCCATTTTATTTCATCTGTTTTAGAACACTGAATATATAAACTCCAGGACTGGTAGTTTATTCCTGCTGCTTGAGATCTGTGTAAAAATTATTCTTTTGACACTTGTTCTTGTTTCTCATTATTTTTCTTTTAAAAAAGAATTAAAAAGGAAAAGACAAGAAAACCATTGCTTCTCAGCAATATGCCTGATTGCTGCTTGACTGAATATTCCATTGGGCCAGCCTCTTCTTTCACAAGCCTTCTATTTCTGTTAAACCACAAAGTATGAAGTAGTCTATGGAATGCTATTTAGATTTTCTGGAATTAGAATATAAAATACTTACATTTGGAACAAAATTATAAGTTTAAGAAATTGCAGGACCTACCCATAAATATCCTGAGTATTGGAACTTGGCTTTCTCGAAATATAAAAAATAATATCAATAGATACATTGTTGAGACTCTTGAGCGCATCCTGAGGAGGGCTAAAAGGCTGGTGAGAGGCTTGGAACACAAGCCATATGAGGAATGACTGAGGGAGCTGGGGTTGCTTAGCCTGGAGACAAGGAGAGTCAGAGGTGGCCTTATCACTCTCTACAACTTCCTGAAGGGTGGATGTAGTCAGGTGGGGGTTGGTCTCTTTCTCCAGGCAGGAACTGACAGAGCAAGAGGACACACAGTCTTAAGCTGCGCCACGGGAAGTATAGGTTTGATATTAGGAAAAAGTTTTTTATGGAAAGGGTGGTTAAATACTGCAATTGTCTGCCCAGGGAGATGATCCATCCCTGGGTGTGTTTAAGAAGAGATTGGATGTAGCACTTGGTGCCATGGTTTAGTGGAGGTGTTAGGGCATGGGTTGGACTCGATGATCTTGAAGATCTCTTCCAACTTAGCGATTCTGTGATTCTGTGATATACGTGCATACACATGTTTGTGAGAGTTTAAGGACCTAATGTCTAACTTTGTCATTCAGCTTGGATAATATTGGTGCAAAATATATATTCTAGGGCAGAAGAAGATATCTCATAACTTCGTTAACCCAACTTATGGTCATCTGCAATATTTATAAAAATTACATAAATTTTAACATGTTACTGTAATGCCTAAAGATAATTTGCTTGGTATTATTTGGGCCACTTTTGTTCCTAGAGCTTGGGCACATGACTAAACCACATGGTATTACAGCTGACTGTACATGAATTATGTCAGCCTTGTGCATTCTTAAAATTAAAGTATTTTTCAGGATATTTAATGTTATTTTAAAAGCTTTCCTTTAACCTGTTCTTCTGTCATAGGTCTACAAATGTAGAAAAGTAACTCTGTTGTTACAAGGTAAATTCTGCTTCTTTTTATGCAGATGTGAATGTAGAAAATTCCCTGTAAAATTCTTATGAAAGGGGAGCTACTATATAATTACCTCTTGATTCCCCATGAAACTTTTTATCAACATTAACAGGAACTAATATATTGAACTAAATAATTCTTTTTTGAAAGCATAGACCCATAACTTTTGATTTCTAGTAATGTCTGTGATGAACACAAACCCCTTTGGCTGGAATTTTCCAGCTCTTTGGGGGCCTAAAGCCCCAAGAATGGTTTTGGAAGACCAGGAGGGCACAGGGAGTAGGAAAGGATACAGAATAAGGGGAATCTCTGTTTAAATTCTGCAATGAAACTGAAATTTTAAACTATCCCTACTTTTAACCATGCTGGAGAGGGAGAAGTTAGGTGGGAGAGTCAAAGCTATTTTTGTCATGTTTGGGATGTCTGAGTTGTCACTCAGGGCTGATCCTTAATTCACTGAGTAAGATGCATCTTGCTCAGTGAATTATATGCATTTTCTCCGGAGCAGTCTCCCCTTTACTGGTACCCCACTTCGTTTTTTCATAAAGCACCTTAGCTTTCAGCATTGCAAACAATCTCTCCTGGCTGCAAGAACTGAGCAACAGAGGGAAACAAATGCCTTTCATCACTTCAATATATTCCAGGTCCTTCCTTCTCCACAGCCATCCCCAGCCTCAAGCAGGCTGCAGTAAATATCCTTGAGCTAATGCTGTGACTGTTTATATGACATCCAGAATTGATAGCTTCAGGGAAGAGTTTTATGCCCGGAAAGAGCTTTCTGCTTTGGGCCTCAGCTGGTGGAACTAAAAGCTGAAGTGCTGTGAAGGGTGACTTATTCCCAGCCAGCCAGCTATTTGGTGTCTCCAAGGTCTCTGACAGATGAGCAAATCTTGTTGCAGTAGTTTAAGACATTATCATCCCCAGCTGTCAGCTCGGCTGTTCTGCTGGAGGTTACCATCTCCATAGCAGCATTTGCTATTTGCAAAGAATCAGTCCTTCTAATTTTTAGCTTAGCATTTTGCTCAAACTCAGTTTCAGTGGAAAATTAGACTAAATTACTGTATTCCTTACCAGGGTCAGAAGTACAAGCAGATGCAGCCTTCTCCAAAGCAAGAACACTCCTGACTTAGCCATAAAAACTTGAGATCAAATGAGTCTCAAAATCTAGTTTGTCACTCATGGGTATTTTAAATACTCTTTCTATCAAAATCAAGCCATTTTTATTATTAAAAAATTATCCCACATACTTTCCTTCATCCCAACTTGAAAGACAAAACCAGTAATATTAAGGAACATTCAAATTGTTTGCAATATTCTATTTAAAAATCTATTTTGCTGCTTATGGCTTTGACATGCTTGGAAAAGTTTAACCTGAAATTCTGCACAACCTAAGCCTGAATTTTCTTGGACATTTGTTTTAGTGAAAATTACTTTATTTTCCTGAAAAGAAAGAAGAACTTTTTTTGGAAACATTACCAAAGAAATTGGTTCTCTCAGCGCAACTGTCCTTTTAGGATACCCATTTCAGAGTAGGGAAAGAAAGGCAACAAGAAGTGGATGATTGTAGCACCAGTTTGTCTTATTCTGGGCCCAGGAAATTAATTAGAAAAATTTCAGATCTTTGTGTGGGTTTGTTTGAGTCAAACAGCCACATACACTGAAGTCATCCTTTCTGGACACCACATAGCTTCAATCTTCTGTTGACTGCTCACTAAAACTTCTGACCTGTCCTCAGCAGCTTACAGCCCTTATTTTGGGCAGTATTATGCTGAGGTCTTCACAAAATATCTCACTGTGTGGATGATTTCTAAGGTCCCTTTCCGCCAACCATTGTATGATTCTATGATTGCACAGCCTCAGAATATGAAGACAAAGTTGGTGGCTAAAAGAGCTGAAGCACATCGTTCAGTATACATGAATATTTTCAGGACAGAAGGACACATGAATGGCCCCAGTGGGTCCTGCAACTGTTGATACCCAAAAAAGTAAAACCATGGACCCATTGGTACAGATAGGAGTGGTATGACTTAGAAATTATTGAACCAAATAAATTTCTGGACCAAGACATAGATTGATAATTTAACTGCTTTATGGGTCCCTCTAAACCTTTGGGCTCTGCTATCTCCCATTACAATGAGTCCTCTACTTGAACGGTGTGCTGTTTGAAAAATGTATTTGCCTTAGTTTTGACCCTTTCACCTGCTAATTTCTTGTGATGGCTCTTAGTTTTGTATTACAGGAAACAATGTCACTCCTTTTTTGTATTCTCCAAGCTGCTCATTATACTGTAGACACCTGTCATAGTTCACTTCAGAAATGTTTGTCAAGCCTGAAGAATCCCACTCTGTACAATCTCTCTCCACGTAGCTGTCTTGCCTTGTAACTCTTCTCCTCTTGATGTTATTGGTTGTATAACATCCTTTCCTGGAATGGAACAGGAGAGAGGAATACAAAACCAATTCAACATGAAAGTGCATCACCAGTTCACAATGTCATATTCATATTGTCTCTTCTTGCTTTTCTCTTCTTGCTGTTATCCAACATAGATAGTTTGGTTGTTTTTTGTTTGCTTGCTTTCTTTTTTCTTGTTTTTGGGTCCTTTTTTTTGTTTTTATTGTTGTTGGTTTTGTTTGGAGATTTTAGGGAATTGGGGAGAGGGTTGTTGGTTTGTTTTTTTGTTTGGGTTGGGTTTTTTATTGTTATTATTTAGTTCTGACCTGAAACTTTGAACTGGTAAAATTAATCCAAAGGTTCTTCTCTGAGGTCAGCAGCCAATCTAGAAACTGCCAGTTAAGTGTGGTTAGAAATACTTTTCCACACATAAAAGGCTTTAACTTTATAGAAGTAAATAAATATCACCCACACTGCATTGCTCAGCTGCCCAAAAACCAAGCAACCATTATAATTTTTTCTCAGCTGTATTTTGCTTATACTGTGTTGAATAATTTGATATCAGCAACAAAACTTACGTATTTTCTATCAAGTCCCTCTTGTGAAATGCTTATAGCTACAGGCTGCAGTAGCAGCAGTTTCCTGAGTGACTATTCTTTCAGAAAATGGGAAGATGTAGAGTAGATGATCTGGAAATTTGTCAAGAGAAAGAAAAAACCTCAGGTGTCCAATGCATCAGTACATGTACATTTAGGGAAGAACATCTGCTTGACTTTGCCTGAAACTCAATGGTTTTCTTCTAAGGTAGCAGCTGTGGAAAGATATTAATCTTGTATAGAGTGAGTTACCTATAGTAAACATATATATAATTTTATGTAACAGTGAAATCAGTTGTGCTTTAACAATTTGCTGGCAAAAATCTCCTTGCAGACCTATGATCTAAGAATTTCTCAGTTTCTGTTTGTTAGCCTGCTTACTCACCGGCTCTTGAAGCCCTCATGTTGCACTAATATTTGCAGGAAAACCATTGATGCTTAGAGACATAAGGCTGGGTTTCCCCTTCCCCCACATGTGAAGGAAACAGTCTGATGAAAAGAACAAACTCTTTTTTGTCTGAGCAGTCTGATCACTACTCCATGCTGGAAAGGTCAAGGGAGTATTTGTGAATTCTTGTGCTATCATCTAAAATAAATACTGTAGCTCATGAAGTTACATTCAAAGTAATTTTGTGTAGCATAGAATTTATTAAAAAGTAGCATATTCAGAATCCATTTGAAGATTTGTATTTCATCTTCTGTACTGTATTTATTCATGGAGATAAGTAATGTTTAGATTACATTAATTTTTCAGCCTGTGGCTATTTCACTTGGTACTCAAATAGGTTTGTTTCCAGCACTTCAGCGAATCTATCCTTGCAATCAGAATTGCAGGACCCTATATTTTCTTCCTGTTTCCATTATTTAAGGATGAAGGATTTTCTAAAATTGCCAGAGGAAACCAAAGGCAAGATGTGTTACATGCTTCTCTTTTGCTTAACACAGCATGCCGCCAACAAAGCTCAAATACTTGCTACAATATTTGAAAAGGGATTTAGGTCCAAAAGCTGCCTTTATCTGGGAGGACAGACCTTCCTCTGGGTTTGCACCAACATGCTACTTCAGGCAGACATGTGGCCACAGCAGCTGGTGTGTGTGTGGCTGCTTATACTTTGCCAGCTCACTTCTGGCACAGTTTTGGCCTGAGTCAAGTGCAGCGTTCCAGGATACCTCTGGGCACTTCTGGGGCATGGCAGAGGGAAAGGAATTGTCTCCATAGCCCACCTGGAAGAGGGAACATCAGAAATACATCTGAACACTTGCTGTGCTGCACCAGCTGTAATTCACCAATACAGTGCTAGATTCTTCTGGTTGCTGAAACTCCCCAGAGATGACTCCCCACTGCTTCAGTCTCAGCTGGAGCTCAGATTGTCCCTTATGTGCCTGCGAATACTTTCAAAAAGCCTTTTGCTTCCATCCTCACCCTTTTAAGACATGAGAAAAATCTCTTGAAAAACAACGCATAAACTTTAATGAAAGATGTTCCATCTAGACTGGTCCTGCTTTTCGTAGGCTTGCTAATGCAAATATCACGTTTTGTATGCTGCAAGATTACTGCAGTCGTATAAGTAGAGAAATACCAGAGAAGTGCCATCTGTGATGTTGAGAATCGAAATGTACAGTGTTTATTCAGCTATGAAGAGTTTATTTTGCAAATACACATCTGAATATTTGTAGAATAAACTACGTACAGTGTTTCATTTTGCCAGAGTTATGTTGCATATCTAATGCCTTCCCCTTCATTTCCCTGCTTTGCTTGTTCTTAAAGACACAGAATGGGACAGTGTGACTTCCCAATGGAGACCATTTCTCTTCTTAGAAGATTTCCAGCTGTGGACTCCTTCAGATGCTCTTTCTGACTTAGAGGGTCTCTGATCCATGTATGCTTTCCAACCTAGAAGACCTCAAGGAGTTTCAAGTTCATTTTCTTGGCATTTCTCTTCTATGCTGGATCATATGTGCTTCTGCAAAGGAATTGTAATGACGTACTGTTGTAACAGTGAGCTTTACTACTCAAATCAAAACCATGAATAATCTGTAACAAACATAAAGATTAAAAAACAAATCTGGAAATCCAGTAAGTTTTACATGTTTCTTTGGCAAAACATTTCTTCTTGAAGCTAGACCTCTGGTAAACTGGGGTAAGAACATTTCCAAGAATACAGTCTGATATCAGAGAAGCATTTAAATATATTTACCCTCTTATTAATTTCTAGGACTTGTGATTTGTTGATTTTTTGTGGAGGCGGGAGGGAAGGGGAAAGTAGCTTATCTCTGTCCTCCTTACAAGTCAGAGGAAGCAGAAATCCACTGCTATACAGACAGTTCAACAATTTGATGAGTTTGGCCTAGAGATTAAAAGTAACAATTGTGGGTGTCTATTGTTAGATATCCAAACATAAAACCTGCAAAACTACTGAGCAACATTTATTATTTTACTGGACTTATAGATTCTCACTGTTGAGAAATCAGAATGTTTCTCTTTAGAGGAATGACTTACATTAGATCATTTTGAACTTTGATATGAAGGGTCTTTCCTTTGGTATTTTATAAGACATAGTGAACAAAATTTTAGATAGTCTTATATGAATAAACAAGGTATCAAGACACTGAATAAAGAAAAACAAGGTTTTGAAATTTAGACTACAGATTTCATTTTTTTCTCCATAGACAAAATTTTATCTTTTTGACCTGGGCAATAATTCTCTCCAGGGACTTTGCACAAAACATATTTTTTTGATTAGCTGAATTTCAATGTACGTCTGTCTTGCTGTTTCTAGCTTGGGAAGTGTGAGGTTATAATGATGTGAAATTGGTGGTATTGTATAATTCCCAAAAACGGTTCCTTCAGAGGATCTTTTTTTTTCTGACTTCTTTGATATTCACTCTTTCTACTATATGGAAATTTCCAGTAAGTTTGTCACTGTCAGTTCTGGAAACCCAGGAAAGTCTTGTCTTTAGCCCTGAACTACTCATTTTTCCACTAACTGTTCTAGAATGTATTGCCCTTGCCCCTATTTGTTAATAATTATATGCTAATGAAGTGCCTTTCTTTTATTCCTTTGGAAGCAGCACATCCTCATAATTTCTAATTTACTTATCTCCAAGTATATTGCATAAGTTCAGGGAAATATGCTCCAGGATTATTTAAAAAGAAAATAAACAAGACAAATCAGCCAAAATAAAAAATCTGGTTAGAAAAAAAAAAGAAATTTAAGCACTACAATGGAGGAAAATGTAATATATTTGGTATTCAAGATGTGAGTGTTTTTATTCTGCTTTTCTCTCTAGTTTTTTAGCTCCATGGGTACTGCCTATTTTGTCTTTAAGCCATCTTTAAAGTTTTCAAGTCTTTAACCTGTTTTGTGACAGGTTCTGAAATGCTGTAGTTTCTGCTTTTTTTCTACTCACAGTAGGAAAATTACAGTTTAGTGATTTTTATGGCTCACTGACAGTTAATTACAACAAAACCCCCAATGTTTCATGTACTGGAGAGGTTTGGGGCATTGCCTTTTTTTTTCTCAGAGTGGGGTTAATGAATCATTAGCATAAATATACTTTTATTTAACCCCCATTTGAATTAAATACTGATACTTTATTGATTTATTTTGCATCTAAAGCAAAATGAAACAGGGCAAAACAAAAAAGTATTTTGCCTTCTTTGAGCCCGGCCTTTTGAAGGTACAATTTGCAAGAACCTTTTTGTCCAAAATAGCATCCAAAAATATAAATATAATACCTAAGCCCCAATCATACAAATGAAGAAGGAGAAAGTGAACAGAGCTTGTGGTGTTGTATTTCCTGCCTACTATCTAGAACTGGTTGAATTTGGATTTTGAAACACCAGGAACTCTTGTCTTTCAGAAGACTTTCTCCTTAGAGTAAAAGAAAAACCCCATAGAGAGTTGGGACTTTGTGTATTAAAACATAGGACTTATTAAGGACTGACAGCAAAAGCTCTAAGTGGTCCCAAGTGAGTTGAAATTTTGACCCAAAGTAATAGAAAATCTACTGAGAAACAGATGGAGGTTGGGAAAATGATATCCCTGTCGTTCAGAGGAGGAACACTCTGGCAATATTAACTCCAGATTAAGTAGCGAGATGGATCAGTTCCTGACGGACAAAAAGCATGCACAGAGCAACAGCTCAGAATTTCTGAAATCTTGCTAAAGCCAGAGGAGAGAGAAGATGTTGCTGTTTTAATGGCAGATAAATAGAATCACAGGTGGTTCTGATTTCTGAAAAGTTGAATATGTTTTCTTCCTTGCAGATTTTATTTCTCAAATCAAGAGAATCACGTGCTAAACAGAACTGAAGGGAACACCTTGCATCTAGAAACCTAGAGTTCCACCCAAATTCTAGTTTAGAAAGAAGATAACCTTTGAACTGCAAAAACTGGAGTCCCTGACTACCACATCCAGAGGTGGAAGAAGATATCCACTGAAGAAACAAAACCTTTGCTTCCTCTCCAGCACAAAGTTGCTAAAATGAGGAGGACCCACAGTCACAGTTACTGAATTTGTTTAATCTTGGAGACCAACTCAACATTCATGCAGTAGTACAACAAACAAATAGTGTTATATTTACATATTAGTGTCATTAAAATTTTCTTACAGCTAAAACCAATTCAGATTCTTGAGGAATTCACTAAGATATTTGCTGCTTGTGCAATCTTCACAAATATGATTTCAGACTGTCTAAGGGGAAATGTGTGAGAGATATCTTCGTTAATTTTCATTGTGGAGATCTGCAATCAGAATTAAGCATTAATCTGATACATGGAGTTCATATGAATCTGTTATTTCAAAAACTGCAAATTTATACTGATGAGATAAAATTCATTCTATAAAAGTCAGATGTAAGCATCTCACCTGCTGAGAACAAAAGATTAATCCTCCTTATTTCTTTTCTTGCAATTTAAATCAGGAGGTAATAGGTCTCCACTTTTCAGATTTAGTTCAAGGAAAAAAATATGGAAATAAATTAGATTTTTTTTCTCAATATAAAAGCTAAAGACTACCCTACATGTTCACAAACCAGCCAAGTTCTCCCTTTAGAATGGCTTTTCTTTTTAGGCTTCCCTTGATAATATTGCTTGGACAGGGTAAAATGAGGTATGGCAGAAGAAAGAATAGCACAAATAACGCTGCACCTGTTCCATTCAATCTAACTTTTTAAATGGGAATTATGAGGATACTAATCCTCTGCCATGTAACAGTTGGGTCATATGGAAGGTAAAATCAGTAATTGTTAAACTACATCTTTAAACTCACTTAAACAGTGTACACTGAGGCCCACAGAATTCAGCTCAGAAAATAGGATACTATTGTAAAGTACAATACAGAGAGAAAATAATGAGGGTGCTTGAGGATGATGTTCTGCTAGGAATGAGCATTAGTTTGACATGCTGTTTTAACTTAATTTAGTGCTCCAAGGAACAAAGAA
This sequence comes from Petroica traversi, assembly GCA_025920805.1. Taxonomy (NCBI): domain Eukaryota; kingdom Metazoa; phylum Chordata; class Aves; order Passeriformes; family Petroicidae; genus Petroica; species Petroica traversi. The sequence continues at coordinate 12,706,290 of JAHLSL010000019.1, forward strand.
ATTGTCTTTGCTACACTGCCTAGATGATCTGGACAAACTGAATAAAAATCACCTGAGTATCAACAGGGCAACACAAGGGGAAAACAGACATCTAAATTAATATGAGTGAACAAAAGTATTTCTATCTGGGCCAGTTAGCTAGGCTCCTTCTCACCCATCTTGCTGTGGAGGAGATAGTCTAAGGATATTTATTTCATTTAACTTTACTCACTTTAGTAAACTAAAATTACAGGAAAATAGCTTATTTCATCTTTAAAACAGATAAGGCTAGCTATTTCTTCCCTTATAAGGGAAACCAATATTTCAAAGCCAGCTAAGGGATCCTTTACTAATTGCTTATTCATTCCCATATTTGAGCACAGAGAGTTCCCACACTGGATGTCCTGTGACCCTGAGAGGCTTGGGTTAGCAGGCAGCTTGGATTGTGTTTGGCACTGGCAGCAGCAGCAGCTAATGCAGCACCAGATCCAAACTGGTGCTCATGGCTTTTCCACAATAGCTTTGGTGACTTTTCCTGGCCTTATGGTCAAAGAGAGCATCCCTCACCTAGAGAGCAGGAAGATATTTAAATGAACGAGTCCCATTTTTTTATGCATCCATAGGATTTACCTTATATCATAGGTGTACTCCAATTTGCTTGTTGAAGCTGGGCTGCCCTGCAGCCACAGGCACAGACACAGATCAAAGGAGAAATATTGACTCTGTGGCACAGAGATTGAAATATCCAGGCAGGGATCCTGTGACTTGAGCTAAGGCCTCTCTTTCTGGGCTGTATATGAAATTTACATGAAAATGTTACTGAATAAAAGCATGAGTCATGCAGTGAAATGCATGTCTGGGTAGCAGAAAATAGGTGTGAGAATCCCAAACAGTGACTAAAACCCATCCTGTCTGAGTGCCCATCGTGTCTGAGTGCATTAACAAGTATATGGAAAAAGGGCAAACTTCTTCTGGTCATACCTACGATGACTCTGAGGCATGCCTTTGTACCAAAAATTCAAGAGGGGGGGGCTGAGTGAATTGATTTCTAATTAAAAATCTACTCATGCATTGGAATATAAAGTGTATGCATAGGCAACTAAGGCATACGACTAAGACAGAGAATTAATGTTAAGTATATCCATTTTAGGCATGTTCTACCAACCAAACTACTTGGTTTTCAGTCAGTTATCAGTCTCAGGCAGTCTCTGGGGCCTGCATTTTTCCATTTCTCATGAGATGAGTGAAGGCATTTAAATATAATTCTGCAGGGGATTTTTTTTTCCCATCTGGTCTCTTTCCTTCTGTTTCATTAATTTATAAAATTTCCTTCTCTTCTTGTCAGGTGCTTTATTCTGTGAGAGACTTGCAGTAGAGAATTAATGTCATAGAATGTGCGAAGAATTAATGTTGATCTGCTACTACAATGGTATTTTCAGCATAAACTCTGTGACAGTACTGTATAATGGAAGAGAGGAGTCTGAAATAACTGTGAAATTGTCTAGCAATTTAAGGGTCACATTAGCTGCAAAGAAATATGTTTATGCAAAACACTGGTACTGGGTACAGTGAAATATTGCCAAATAGGAGAGAACATCTCTTAAAAAAAGCTGAACAGAATTCCTGACCTGCACCAAATAATGATGCAGTATGGATGACAAGCATAGGAGTTCCATACACAGTAGCCTTGAACACACAGTGCAGTTTTTTGGCAGATACTCATCTGATCATAAGTCATCCTTATTGAGCTCACAAGGGCACTGTCCAAAAAGGATTAATGAACTCCTGTCATGATTCAGGAGAAAACTGAGTAAGAAGTGCAAAGATGACTTTACATCTCTGTTTGGTATTGGCGTGACTGAACCCATCCCTGGTATTTGATACAGCTGTCATCAGTTCAAGTCTAGTGTCTCCAGGTCAGGGTGCATGTTAATAGGTCTGAGTGGGTGCAAAGCAGGCTGTAATTAGAAGCCTGGAAATGTGCTGCACAGTAAAATGCTTGAGAAGTTGCCAAAGAGAAGGTTAATGGGATGCTTGACCAAAGCTGATGAGTATTGAAGCAGAGAAGTGAGACTCATGCATCCACTTGAGACTAGGAGGCAAATAAAACTAGCTCCAGTGGCTCAAACTGCAGTTCTCAAGTTGGGTTTAGAAAACTCTTTGGGAACAGGGTTGTCTGGGTCTGTGACAAGCCAAAAAAGTTATGTGAGGAGAAGGAGGTATCTAAAACTAGTAAAAGCCAACTGGTAGAGAAGTGGGCTCTTACTAGAAAGTTTTAAATTCCTTAGATTTCTGCCTCTTTCCCTATATTAAGTACCACATTATCCTACATTAAGCAAGTCAAGGCTTCTACAGATGTGAAGACGATGTACTTTGAGAAATCTGACTGCAAAGGCTGACAAGAGATGGTGATGGCACAGATGTCTTTTGGCCTTCTAACTTACATACGAGGTTCCTCACACTGGCTCGTATAATACTTGAATTTTTGTTTGTATAGTGAGTATTCAACCTATTAATAAAAATACAATACTCAAGAGAATAAAATGGAAGTTAATGTTGAGAGCTCTGCTCCGTAACTTTGGGATCCACTGAGTTAAAAATTTAATTATCACTTTAAAAAGTGTTTTAAGGTCATAGTGATTTCTGATTGTAAAGCAGAAATTGATGAGATAACCTGTTTGCACCCAAAAGTAAATTTCTCCTCAAGTTACATCGCAACATTGAGCAATTTCTCAGCTGCCTTTTGCAAGATCTCACAAATATGACAGATTTTTCCAAATCAAAAAGCTGCTCCAAGAGTCTAAATCAGTATTTCAGGCATAGCAATATATAACTTTATTTTCAAAACTACTCAATGCTTATAAACTCCCAGTGGCCCCTGTGTAAGCTCTTACTACTTTGCTGAGTATTTTTAGAATAAGGTTACTTTTCAGATTCAAAGATATTGGAGAATCCCAGTTTGTATTTTCAAGTCCTAGATATTTTGGATCAGTTCTTATTCATTATATCTCACTTATACGGTCCTTTGGGAATTTTTTGGCCAATAGTTTGGGGCTTTTTGTTTTTGTTTCTGTTTTTGTTTGTTTGGTTGGTTTTTTTTTTTTTTAGGGGGGAGGGTGTTGGATTTTTTTGTTTTTTGGTTGGTTGGGATTTTTTGTTATGTCACAATAAAATATTAGGTTCTAATATTTTTAAAAAGTCTTAATATTGCAAAAAGATAAAGAAGCCAAAAGAATAATTGACTGTGAAAGTAGCTACAAAGTAGGTCATATGGCCAAAAGCAAATCTTCTGTTCTGCTATCATATTCTTACAGAAGTGCCAGTAGTATTAAGGGTATTTAAAAAATTACAAAAGAAAGAAAATTTTAAGTTAAATGATGACTTGAAGAAGTGCTGAGCACCCACAAACCTGACTCAAGTCATAAGGGCTGCAAGCATTTAACACTGCTGAAAATGTTATTGCTTGCTTTTAGCTTATGCTGATACTTCCTTATAATGTAAAGATTTCTGACAATGAGAGCTTGTGATTTCTGGAGACACAGCATCCAGAAATCCCCAAGTTTTACAAGGAAGGTCTCCAATAACTTTTGTTGAGACTGGTGTGAAGGTCTTGTTACAGGCTCACATCCCAGAGCTCTGCAGAAATCTTGGCAGCCCATTCATGGGATTGCACTGGCCTGGGCAATGCAGAGGTCATGGACACCTTGAACTGAATGAAATGCACGCTGAAAGGGCTTCCCACTGTTCAAGGGGGATAGGGAAATACTTAACTGAAATTACTAAGTATGCCTAGCATAAATCTCTTACTGATTATGAGAGGAAAAAAAAGAGTAAAAGAATGCAAATAGGCTCCCTCAGTATTTTCCTTCTTGACCCTGTTCCTCTGCACTTCTGTCTGTTAAAAACATTGTAATATTGCTGCTACCATCTGTTCACTCAGTAAAATTGGCAGTTATTAATCTAAGACAATTCAGCTGTAAAAATGAGAATTATTTCTTTCCCAAGAGTAATAGGAAGTTTGACACCATTTGAATGATACCTGAAAGAATAAGCAATAACACAGGAGAGAGGAAAGAGGAATGCCCTCTGTATGCAGCATCCTCATATCCAGAGATGAGGAACTTCCAATTTTTACATATTAAAAATTCCTATAATATGTTAGATGTGTGGAAAAGCTTGAATGCTTTTAAACCCCTCTGAAAACAACTCAACCTGGCCCTAATTATTTTCTTGGATGTTTAGGGTTTTTTTAAATTTTTCCTCCTAAACAACTGTGACGAAAAACATCTGCTTTTCCATTCTCACACCTTTCTACTGCAGGAATAAAATAAGATTGGCACTGTTGAGCAGGCCATGCCGTACATTAATTGTGTTTTTTTAAAAACTTTTGTGCATGAGCCATGCAAAATACTGAGTGTTAGATTGTTGAGGACTAAAAAGTGAAATATCTCACAGAAACTGTTGAGCAGTTTTCAAAATATTGTTGTTTTGAATGGGAGATTAATTGGAGGTAAGTTTAGTTTTTCTAACTGATGAGAGAAAAACATTAACCCTTGGAACTCAGGAATCAGTCATTATTGTCTCAGTGGAATATATTTAATTCTTAATCAGCGCAGTCAGGGACTGCCGTGAACCAGCAAGAGATGTAGGACTACATTTAGTTGAACTTTGATATGACTTGACAAATATTGTGGAAATTCACAGTGTGTTCACAATATCAGTCATTATTGTCTCAGTGGAATATATTTAATTCTTAATCAGCCCAGTCAGGGACTGCCGTGAACCAGCAAGAGATGTAGGACTACATTTAGTTGAACTTTGATATGACTTGACAAATATTGTGGAAATTCACAGTGTGTTCACAATATTAGGTGAACTATTTATGACCCTTTGATATCACTTCACTGAAAGCAGTGACAGAGAACAGCTAAGCACATCTGAACAGTACCAAGCAGTCGTCTAAGTGCACCATATTATTACTTTTCCTCTATGCAGAAGACTTTGGAACTTCTTTATTAACTACAGAAAAATATTGAGCCTTATTTATGTCCTGATCCCCAGAGGAGCAGAAGAACCTGTATTTGTTAGAGTGCCTTCTGTGCTAGATGATGACTTCAGCAGAGGCTTTAAATACTCAGCACTCTGTTTCAAGCCATTAGCATTCATCTTCCTCTAGGGAATATGGAATTATTACTCATACATGAAATGAGATGCTGCTGAGGTTAGCAGCCCTCATAGCTCTTTCAGCTTAGTGTCAAAATGAGCAAGTGACACCAATATATGTTTTCAAACTAGATTGAGAGGGTGCTTGAAGGGGGCTGTGCAAGGCAAGGTGACAACTGTCCTGGATGGCAGACTTCTGCTCTTAGGCTGCTGATGTTGCCCTACCTGCAAATGGCTCCTTTCCTCTATTATTCTCCTACTTAATCTGACAAGACCGGACAAGAGGGTGCAAAGGCAACCACAGAAACTCTTGTGAAAGGGATCTAACTCCTTGTTCAGTCTGGATAGGGGATGTGACTTTAGATTTGAAATGGTGGCTACCAAATTCAAAGAGTCTTGTTCAGGGTGAATGTTCAATGTTGCAAAGTCACCATGGGGCTGTGGGTTTAGATTGGTGGGGCCTTTTGAACATATTTTTACAGAAGATAGGACCCATATTTAGAGAAGGATTAGAACTAAACTGGTTTAGGCTGTCATCTGACAGTAATAAAGTACCTCAGCTGAAGCTCAGACTCTTGGGATACTGAACTGTGATGAGAGAAACTGATAATTTAAGGAAGTGACTTTCAAAAGGGTACAAAAGGGTATTTGGACTTAGCAAGATAAGGGTGCTTTTGCTGTGCTATTCCAAAGCTTCTGCTGCCATGCCTTCACAACTCTTAATACTGGTTCATGCCAGAATTAAGGCTGAGCATTTCTATTTACATTACAAGCATACTTTAATGTCATAAGGGGCAACACAGTATCAAAAAAAACTAAGCTCAGAGGCCACAGTGAAATCACAGAAACTGCCACTTGTCTCAGTAAGAAATGCCATTCCAAGCACAAAAATTATTCTTGATGGCATATTCCTGCCATTGTAATAAAAAGGGAGGAATTTTAATTAAATGGAATCCACTGTTCAAGTTTCCAGCTTCTGAGCTTGGCCAAATCAGTACCCCAGGGCCTGCACCCCAGAGCTTCTTCTCTCTCCATCACATCATAGCAACAGCACAGCACAGTCCAAAATGTACAGCTAGTTTGCTTTTCCTTTGCTCACTCTGTAGAAGGCAGGCAGCTTGCACTGCTGTGTTGAGATATGTGGGGTATTACTTGAGCATTATTTTTTCCTTTTATTTTTTTAGGCAAACCATTTAGACAGTATTACAATATATTTAACAAATATTTTAAGTCTACAAAATCAAAATTAGTTGAATGAAACGTATTCTTATTTTCTCTGCTATACTTTTCCTAGACATCAACTACAGGATGGGTAGATCTTTGCAACTTTCAGTAAACCTGCACTAAATCAGTATGATTCCTGAGGACTGTAGTACACCTTGCATCAAGAGAAGACTGAATTACTGATTGCTAAAATAATACATACAACAATTACTTTTTTTTTTAATAAGGTGATCAGGCACTGAGTTCATTTATATTTCCTCTCATTCCTGGAAAAGAATTAATAATCATGTTGAGAATACTGTATTTAATGCTTATCCAAAAAATGCACACAGTCTAGAATTCATATTCCCGTGAGATCTTGGAAGCCTTTATATTTTTCAATAGGAAATTATCTTGTGCCATTTCCATGGCTGTCCAATCTGAAATCATACAAGTCATGTTCAAAGAACTGTGTGAAAATGAAACGACTAGATGGCAGTGCAGCGTAGAGGTGAAGTGGTGAAAGAAACAGTGATCATATAAATAATAGATGAAATTACTTTAAGTGTAAGAAAAGAGTGATACAGTGTGTGGCACTCAAGGCCACTGTAACTATGGTAACAACGATGCATGTCCTGTCTTCATTGCAGATCAACCATCTAAATATCTAAGAGATGGACCATCCATGGTCTGTGCTTGTACTGCAGTCACTCTCTAGTTGTCTTTTTATTGTTGAGCAGTCTTCATGCCTTCTCTTTACATTTTTAGGAAGTTTGCAATACCTCCAAAGAGAAGTTCAGTCTCATTAACAAGCCAAATCCATTTTCCATGAGGGAGGGAGAATATGGGGGGGGGGGTGTTGGTGTTGGTGTTGGTGTTGGTGTGTGTGCTTGGGAACTGGACATGGACACCAGCCCTCGCACCCTCTGACATCCCTGATTTCAAGGCTCAGGTTTAGAAGACTCACCTCTTTTGGAGAGAACTGCTTTAGGCAAAAGTCTAGTTTGATATATATATATATTTCACATCACTTAGACTACAACCTAGAGAGGGAGGATTATTTTGTATATTCTCTAACTGCCTGGTACTAGCTTTGGCTGCAATTAGGGATGATTATATGAAATTTCTCAGGACATGTAGTTTCCAGCTGCCTCAGAACAGACTGACCCAGTCATACTGCAGATAGATAAATCTCTTTAAACCCGCAGTGTGCCTGCCAGGAACCACAGAGGCATGAGGCTCAGAAGAATTCATGCCATGTGTTAATTCTCTGAATCTCATAATCAAAACTACTTTCATGTATCTATTCCTGCTCCTTGGTTTACAAGAATACTTACTTGCTTTAGCTATTTAACAGTGTAGTTATGTCCCCATCCTGCTGATACTTCTATTGCTGCCAGAAGGTAAATTATGTCCACTTTATAAATGCCAGTATTTTCAGTCTTCTTTGAATATGGATAAATAGCCAGCAATCCTTAAAGGTCACTTCATATTCAGAATTGCTTAAGTTAATTACATGAATGAATTTTGAAATGGCATTGTTCATCACCCTGTGATACACTGTGTCACACTCCATCACTTACATTGCAGGCAGTGATTTCCTGTCCCTTTCTGGTCTACCTGTACTTTATAAATGAGAAGTTCCTTTTCTGGTTCACAGAACATCTAAAAAGTATTAAATATATTCAGTCTGTTTCCTGAACTGTAAAACACAGAGAATTTTTCATTCTTTTGAAAGCTTATATTGCTATTTGCAGTACTATCAGTCTGAAAACATGGTTTAAAACAGAAATATATCTGTCTCAAGAAAGGCAAATGAAGACAAAAATACACAAATGTAGCATAGAATTGTGAGGTTTGTGTTTGAAAATATCTGTATTCCTTAAACCTATAGTCAGCTAGAATTGTTTAGGGCCACCCGGTCCCTGCAAGTATGGAAAAATTGGAAAAAACTGGAGAGTTGCTTTGTGATAAACTCCGTAAATGTCCTTCCCCAGTGAAATCCTAGATAAGAATCTGCTGCCTTGGAAGGACATATTGATCACTTCTGTCCTCTGAGCTTCTGCTGTATTTTCTGGCTTGGGAGACTGTACCCTTGTGAAGTTGTTTCTTAGCAGAAGTTGATCCACTGGGTGTGTCTTCTGCCATTACTCAATGGTAAAGGGCCTTTATGTAGCAGGTGAAGAGATCCACAGGTACTGCTGGGTCCAACAGATGGAATGACAGGGTTTGGCATTATTTTAACCACTAAACCAGTGGAGTCTCCAGTTAGCTGTTTTATGTTCATGGATTCTGACATCCCAAGTGGATGACAGTATTTAGTCATAAAATGCTTGCATAAATAATTCAGCTGAATTTGGCATGGTTCACCCTGTAGCTACATAAAGTCAATTGCAGGCTTTTTCATGTGCAGTAAAATCCATCCCAAGACCAAGAAAATCTCAGGCCTCATCTTCCCAAAAATATGAATTTTATTTAACAAGCCTAGCTTTGTCTAAAAGAAAATGTAAGTATGTTTTCAGCACTTGAAATTTTACAAACCATTTCTTGCTACACTGCATAAACCAAGTCGACGACCCAGAACAGAATATTAGCATTTAATTGGCTATTTTCCCTCTAACATTTGCTGTTATGCTCTTCTTTTCTTTCCCTCCTTTTTTTTCAAAGCCCTAGGTACTGAAATGTGTGGGAGAGGTTTGAGATAAGAAGTTTCCTCATGTGATTGATCAGCACAATTTCCTGTGCCTCAGAAGTGCCTGAGTTTCACAAGGCAGCAGCAGCCTAGCAACTGCCCACATATTCCAGGGCCTCAGTGTGGACTGGCAGTGCATTGAGTGGCTCCTCTACACTGCACATAATTAGAACAACTTTTCTCTGGATGTCTTTAATGAGTACAATGTCACTTATAAGCTTCACCTGAGTAGCAGGCATTTCAGAAGAAAAACTTGATGACACACAGCTCTCATTTGTACATCCTGCTCTCTGCTTTCACTAAATACCCAGATGGGTGTTTGTTCCGTGGTCTGCTATATACTGCATGTTATAAGCATCCCTCACAACTGTTTTGGTGGGGCTTAAATTGATCATTTAAATTGTTTATTTAAATGATAAATTGGCACATGATTTATCATTATGCAACAATTTAACAGAGAATGTCATCAGGAAAAATAATGTACAAGACATAGAAAAGAATGTACTTGTTGCAATGGCTACTGCTACAAATACCTATTTTTTTGAGCAGCTGTCTCACATTTCTCAGTTATTCATTGTGTAGGGAGATAAATTACACTGAAATATGTTGCTGTAAGAGGAGTTACTTCTTTTTTGTGAGTGACATTTTATACATTGTATAAGATAATATGATCCTTTTGATACAAAACACAGAACAGGGCAGAAAAGAAAATTAAAGGTACCAAAACATTTATAGAAAAATTGTTTGAATAGGAAAATTGGAATTCAGAGCAAATATCCAATGCTGGTTTTAGTCTCAGTATTTCAGTCCCATATTTATTATTCCATTCATTTCCATGAGAAGGAAAAAATACCCTATGTAGGGAGACCTCTTACAAGGAGGCAAACTGAATTTCTGTGTGTTTCTATCAGTGGACAATTATGGATGCTCATGAAAGCAGTAGTATAATATTCTGCTTGGAAAAACACTTTGGAGATAGGATGAGTGGATAGAAGTTGATATGACAGAGTTTCATTTCTGCTCCAACCATCTCTATGAAAACTTAATATACACTAAACCAAATGACAAATACAGAATGTCTTCTTTAATATCAAATCTTGATTAAATCATAAGAAAAGATACCTTGGCAGTCTATTTAATACTGCTGACTGTATTCACTGAAAGCACTATGTGTAACCAGGTTTGGGTACCATACAATATAGATCCAAATATTATCTTGTTTTGATGTGTTTATAGAGGACCAAATTCTCAGAGAGGTAGTTTTAGGCATATGTCTTAAACCTTTCAGTCTTTAAAGGAAGTAGAGAAAACATTTTCAAGCACAAATATATTCATATTATGTTTGTGGTTGCTGGTAAAATTGTTATGGATATACAGTTTTCATACACTTTATTGACATGTTGCCATTTTGTTTTCTCTCTTTAAAGTTTCCCAAGATTGTACTTAAGGGGAATAACATGATAGTAAAGACATCCTGAAGTGGGAAAAGCTGCTATGCAAGTTTTATTGCTAAGCCTAGAATGATTTTTGTTTTAAACAAAATGAGAAGGGAAAATCAATCTGTCTTCTAGTCATAATGAGTAATAATTTTTCAGATTTTTGTTGCAATTGAAAAACAGCTTTGTTAGCTCAATGAAATGGTAGTAAGGATTATGAACTAATCCTTTTTGATGAAAATGAGAAATATGAAATAGCATAATCATTTCATTTTAACAGTTAGACATAACAGATGCCAAATGGACGCTGTTGAGAAAGAAAGGAGAAAAGGGGCACTCTCAGCTTGTCCACTTCATGAACACGGGTCATTGACAGCTACAGCTTCAGTGGAGTAGTTCCTTGGAGTGCTTAATGAACTGAGAAATTAGTTTTCTTACTTTGGAGTACTCAGCTTCAAAGAACACCTGAAAATCCCTGATCATTTTTATTGCATCTGCATCAATCAATGTTGCAGTGCAATACTGATATTTGAAGCAAAACATTTATGCAGAAAGACTAATGTTAATCTGCACTGTATTTCAAATGCCACTACCTGTAAGGCAGTATTGCAGAGAGGAAAGTCTCCTGCAGCAGTGTGATTTTAGAAGACAGATTTAGGACAATGCCAAGAGCAGAGTATGAATATCTATAATACTTATATTAGATCATAATTTCTGGCATATTGAAGGAAGATTGCCTCATTATTGTTTAAATCTGGAGGCAAACAGATTGCTCTCACTGGCAGGCCTCCTCAATGAGCTGCTGTCCCACAGCACAAGCTGACACCTACAGCCTAATTCAATGTCTTCCCTAGCCATCCATGATCTCCGTGATCTGCATCTTAGTTTGGGTTTTTTTGATTTTTTTTTTGAGGTATGTGTCTGTGGGTCGCTCATCCTCTTCTCTTTTCATTGTCCTTCCTCAGATTAATTTTACTGGATTTCATCAGATTAATCTCAAATACCTCTGAGTTTGTATAGCTGGGAAAGAAAGCGATAGATGAGCTGGTCCTCAGTATTCCTCTCTGAGTCAATGGTGAAGAACAGGATATTTTAGTGTTTGAATGTCTACCTGGCCTGGTTTTATCTCAGCATTAGGATGGGATGCATCATATCTCAGAAGTTTTTCTTTCCTTTGAATCCAGGGGGAAGCTATATGACTATAACAAGCTATAATTCATACACAGATGTCTGCAAGAGAGATAAAGATATTTGTTTAGAAGAATTGCACTCTTTGAGTGCTTTGGTCAGAATAAAAATACAAACTAACAAACAAAAGACCTGAAACAAACAAACAAAAAACTTCCACTCAAACGAAAACAGACTAACAAAAAGTCATACTGCCTATCTCACGTAGTATTAAAACTCCAGATTTGGTAGGAAGTTTGGAAACACTATCACAGTTCTGAGGTCAGTTAATTTTCAGGGCTTCGTCTTAAACCAGCTAAGTAAGCATTAAATTTTTATGGCACAATGAGGTCTTACATGTACCCTGGGATTAAAATCTCTTGTGTTAATGAGGTATTTGGTGGGTATGAAAGAAGTTTCTTTAAAGATCTCTAGGCAAAATGATTTAAGCCTCTTATATGATCAAGGATTTAATGCCAACTTGCCAGTCAATAGCACTTCTGCTCCTATCCAGAGTACAAGTTGAAGAACAGTTCATTCACTCCACTTGGTTGTGTTACCAAGAACGAGAACTTCCTGTTGTGAGCAGCACCTCGTTCTGGTGGTAACTGAATAGGACACTGTGTGCCACTTCTACATATTTTGAATCATGAAAAAATAGCACAGTGCCAAAATTAAGAAAGAAAAGAAGGATAGAAAAGAAGGAAAAGAAAGAAAAGCCTTATCTGCTGCCATTTTATCTGTTTCAGTTGGCTGGCAAAGCCAATTTACTGCCTGAATCTCTTTGCAGGGTTTTGACCATGTTCTGTTCAAGCACTGATGGCATGAACAGCCTCTCCTTTGTGGTGTGCTCATACTGAGACGAGCACTGAGGAAGATCACCTGTGGATGGGGGATACTTCTGTGGGCACTGTACTTGCACTGGCTGGGAAAGGTAGATGGAGGGGCAGCTCCCTAGGAGCTGCAGGGCCCTTTTCCTTTCTCTTACAATTAGTTTTGTATTCACTGACTCTTCTCTTTTAGTGTTACTTTGGAAGGCAAACCTGAATCCACAGATCAGTTAAAACTCTGATCAGGCAAAACACTCAAGTGCACCAGCCCTATTATATTTACCTGTGTATTTTTCATCACTGTAGGGAAGTCTAGCAGTTCTGCACCTATGACCAGCTTTCAGACTGTCATTCAGATCACTCACCTGAAAAAAATAACAACAAATCTCAGTTACTTGTCATTTGGAGGGAGTGGAAAACTTAGCCCAAATTCATTATTTGAAGTTTCTTGAGAGAAGAATTTCTGTGTGTGTGTGAAAACAAGAAGAAAAAGAATCATTACCTTAAAAATATTTTTACAAAATGTGGAGTTTTTTTCTGCCCCCTCACCTTTGCTTTGCAGGTATTTATCCTTCAGTACATGCCTGCACAACTAACAGAAATAAAATTTAGACTCATTATCTTCTGAGGTGGAACTAAATCACTGTAGCAGTACTAATCTAAATGAACACCATGGGGCAAACAGCAGTGAGTCAGCAGACCTTTTGCTTCAACAAATTTTTCTTTGTAAGCATAATACTGTTTTCAGGATGAAAGTGTAAAAATTTATTCAGACAGCACACTGTAAGACACATACATTCTCAAACTCACTTTAGGAAACTCAAAACAGACACCATGCATACACAAATCTTTCCCAAACAATTTCATATTTAGAAGCTACAGGACAGTGGCATGTAGGCAAAAAGCTAGTTTGCAGAAGTAAACATTTATTGCTGCAATCTATCTCAAATCTAAATTGCTTGAGTAATTTAACTGACATTGATGGTACGCAGAAAAAAAATCCAGATTTCCTAGAATACTAGGAAAAGTGGGAATAGAGATTCTTTCTAGCCGTGAAATATTTTTGTCATGACATCAAGGTGTAAAATACAGTCTTCCAGGCCTATACTCCTGGTCACTACAGGCAAAATTTGAGATTATGTGCTTTTCATCCATTAGACATATAGAAAGTTAAATTAACACTCTCCAATTGAAACTATAAAGCTGTTCAATAGCTGAAAGAACAAAATGGTTTAAATCTTCAAATATTTAAAGAAATTCTGTCATACGGCCCATGGACTGAATTTATCAATATTAGGAATAATAATTTTGGCTAATACCACACAAAAGAAATACACTTTAATTATATACACATATTTATGCAAATTTTTCATCCTTCCATTTCTAGGCACAAAAGGACTGGGATGTTGGGGTCCTATGCCACATTCTACTTCAACCCTGCAATATAAAGTGTGGATGAACTGAATTAAATTTATGTAGGCTACCCTGACTGAAAACCCTTTCTTGAATTCTCTAATGACAGGGCTCAGCTGCTTCCAAGACCAAGATCTCAAGCAAATTTTGAACCCAGAGATAGGACCAAGACATTTGTCATGACCTTCAGTGCTTTTTCTCTACTCTGAACATTGTTTAAAGTTTCAATGCAATAATGAGCAAGGAGAGAGAATTTTGCGCAGAGAACCTGGAGTTCATTTTTTACTTCAGGAGCCTGAAGTCTTATTGATGAAATGAAAACAAATGATGAAACTTCAGCAAAAGTTAGGAGCAATGAGGAAGAAGACATTGAATCAGATCAGTTCTTCCATGCTATAACATGGTCCATTTTTTCCATCCTGTCACCAGGGAATGGTAATTGGATGTCTGTTGAACACAAGCTAGAGGTGGTGCGGCATTATCTATTCTAGGTTGATTTTTCATCACTGCTCTTAATTTTATGGGATTCAAGAAGAAACATTCAAAATATTTTATGATCTATGACACAAGTATTAATGCTGTCAAACACATGAAATCTGATTAATTTTATGAGTATTTTAGAACTGTTTGTTTTTTTCAACTCTAGAAACTGGAGATTATCTTTAGAAAGTTATTATTATCAACAGTTTTTTCTTGTCCTATTAAAATGAGAATTAATTTCCCCTCTAATTTCTTTTAATATCACCTCTGTCTATTGCTTCACCTGTGACACTGTAGTGACATTCCCAGGAAGAAATTCTAATTGCTTTGGATTATGTTTTTAATTGCTTTGTTTGAGCCTATTGCACTGGTTTGTGGAAAATGTCAGATGTCTTTCCCAAATACCCACATCAAGAGGATTGCCACTCAGTCCCACAGTTTTCATCAGCAATCTTGCACCTTTCCAAACCCAGATCAAAATCTGGCACTCCAAAACAGGCTTTGAGAGTATTAGAGAAACATGAGATGACCCTTGGAGAGCTGGTCCTTTTGTGTCAGTAGGTTTAATAAAGATGATGTGATTTCCACCATTATGATTTGTTTTAAAGATTATTTTATGACGATATTAACCCCTACTGGGACAATATTCCTATACCCATACTAGTATGTTACAATTTAATTGTGTTTATAATTGTCAGTGTTATAGCCAGTTTTAAACTGCCATGTACAATTTCAGTGGTACAGAATGTTTGCATTTAAAAAGAACTCTTTTTAACTGATTTCAAGACCATATCAGACATTGCTTCTATAAACATGACAAAACTCAGCCTGCAGATGTACAAACTTACTCTTTATTTCAGTAGGAGCTGCATATATGAATCTGGAGGTGGGATATGTTTGACGAGGGCTTGGCTGGTGTTAGAAGTTGGACTTCCATGATCCTTGTGGGTGTCTTCCACCTCAGGATGTTCTCTGATAATACAAGCCATTATTGCTTCTACGGCTGTTAAACTGGGTAATTCAGTATTGCTTCCATATCAGTATGAGATTTTGATCAACATTTGTCATGTGTGTAAGTCCAGGTCTCCATCTTTATGATTTCTGGTGGAGTGTGGAGGCCCTGGCCCTGCAGCTGCTCAGACCAGAGCTCCTGAGCTCTCCCCAGAGGAGACTGGGGCCAGTTTGGAGCCGGATGGACAAGGATGCTGAAATGTGGACAAATTTTACTATCCAAGGAAGAGTCACAGAAAAGACTTAGTACAGTTGCATATATGGAGTAGGACATAGGGAGGCCATTGAGAACTCCTGAGACATGTCCTAGTGTGGGAGAAGGGTTTTTAGGAGGAGTCTGAGCTCTTCCCACTTGAGCTGGTGACCAGATCCCCAGTGGGGTACCCAGGCATTATGGATCCCATATGACTGCAGCAGCTTGCAAAAGGGCAAAACATCTGCAGAGTCACCCCACAGCCAGGGCTAACCATAAGGACATAGTCCAGCTGTGAGGAGGAGGCAGAATTTCTGTTCAGGAAATGCATAAAGTGCAAGCTGGCTGAATTTCAGTTGCTCTGGAAACCATCCTTTGAGTATCTTTACTCCTGTAAGTGTAATTTCTCAATCATAACATTACACTAATAATGTTCTGGGTTTTAATACTGCCTCTTAGAGCCAAAAGAGAAAGGGGGAGGCAGAAGTACAGCTGATTGCAAATTGAAGTAAGTGAACATACATTTACCTGAATATATAATATTGTAATAACATTAACAAGCGCTGCATTAACCTTTATTAAAAGGACTGATTAAAATAATGCAAATGCATGTATTTGAAAATATGGGTGTCTAACCAGATTTTTAAAAATGTCTTCTGTTTTGCCTTGGGGTTAAAATCCATGTAAAATCCACTTATGAGCCTTGAAAAACAGTAACAATAGAATGGTGTATTTTAAGGGACACTTCCAAATCCTGTTTAACAAAAAATAAAAGTTTATAAACCAAGCTATTTAAAAGGACATAAATTCTTAGATGTTGTTTTTAAACTAAGCCATAACTTCTTTCTTTTCTGTTCCTATAGGAATAAAAAGCCATCTCCTTATGTATGTCTTGTAGCTTTCACAGTGTTTTCTTGTTTGAGGTAACTTCTTGTAAGCAAAATAAGGCTGGTGGGTTGTCCTTTTTTTCCAAACAGAAGGAAACAGCAGTGGCATTGAAATGACAAAGAAATAATCATCAAAGCTGCATGAGATTTATAGATATATATTTTGGTTTTTTTACATTTGTTAGAGAGGATAAAGCTTCTGTCTGAAGCAAAACAAGGAAATATTCAGAGGGAATAAATATCCTTGGAAATATCTGTCCCTGAAGGGAATGAAGGCAGAAGGCAAAGACACAGGGCATGTACAGTTGAATAAATTGGTTCATTGGTATTTAGGAGGGATGATTTCTGGTTTTGAAAAAAAAAAAAGGATCATCCTTGACTAATAAAAAGCCCTTGTTAGAGGAGCAGAAATTCAGACTTTTGATGACAGATTGGGTGGGTGACAGATTTGTTGTGAGAGTCAGAAAAGCATTAAAGTATCTAGTAAAGAGGAGACAACAGAGCAGTCACCACAACACAACATCCAATCTCTCATAGATCCAAGCACTGAGGCCACAGAAATTACAGCTGTACTTGTAACATTTTGATGCCAAGGGCATAGATGGTAATCAAAGTATTTTGGAGACATCAATGAACTGATGAAATATGGTGGGATCGGTGTTTGTGAACTTCAGTGATACATTTTTTTCTGAGTAGGGTTTATGAATAGTGATCGTAGTTTTTTCTGTAAGAATAGGATTGGAAGAAAAGCAGTTATTGGTTTAAACTCATGGGCAATTCAGAGCTATGTGGCCCAGGTTCTTGTACACTACAGCTCTGATTAGTGAAAATTAAAGCCTAGAGAGCTGTGGGCCTCTGTTAGATGACCACATCTCAAGGCAGATTGCAACAGCACAAAACAGGTAAACATCCCCACCTTACACTTGAGACAGAAATGTGTTCTTGTGGATTACTGCTTTGCTGTGCTCCTGATCAAGGCAGAATTTCAGGCTGACCCAGAGAACCCAGATGATCCATTCATGGACAAGCCCCCCAGCCCTCACAAGTTTCCTCCTCATGTACAATACGATGTATTGGATGAGGATGCCTAAAACAAGGGGAATCCCAATAGGAGGCATTAGTTTGTGATGGGGGGGAGTTGGCTTTCTGATAACTTATTTAATAGAGAGATATTTTAGTATGCTAAACATTTATATAGCTTTTGGCATTCAACTATTTTATCTGAATATATATGAAGTGATATCCTGAATGACACATTTGGAGGCTGTAAAAAACATTCACAAACTGTTCTTTGCACTGGTCATGTAATGATGATGAATCACATTTCTAGAGATTTCTCTCCCTCTTTTTCACTTTCATGGATGTGGCAGTGGAGAGGTAATTTGAACAAGTGCTCTTTTTTCCACTCAGACACTTCAAACTGTGTATAACAATAAAAGCAAAGGGGAAGACTGCTTGGGTTTTCATTGCACACTGCAGTGTGCTGAGAAATAGTCATTTCAAGGACAGGTAAACATAAAGAAATAAAGCAATTCTGCTGATGCCTTGCTTCTGGTGACAGAAGTTTGGCTTTCCTGGTGTGCAGAGCCCAAATATTTGGATTTTATGTCTTTTAAGGCTTGAAGGCTCATGCAGTTTAAAGCACAGATCTACTCTGACATGCATTTGTTTGTTTAGTGAAGTAGACCTTGTCATATAATCTCTAGACTGCAGAAGAGTATGTAGTAGTACTACTCTGTATACATATCACTTCAGGTGATACAGTTAAGGCAAATTATCATGTCTAATGACTATTTAGAAAGACATTGATTATTTTCATTGTTTAGGAAACAATTACTTGTTAGGATTTTTTAATATACAATATACATCTGTATATAAATCTACATAACCTTATTGGATTTTTGTATTAATAGATTTATACCTCTAGCCTTGTTTACTTGGATATTTGTTTCCAATATGACCTTGTGAACAGCTTCCCCTGTCTTGATCTCAGCACTGTGTCCTATCCTGGAGCTTTCAGCGTGTTCAAGAGAAACTGAATCCTAATAAAAACTTTATATATTTTACAGGTATGACCTTGAAGTGACCCCTGCCCATTATTCAAAGCACGAGTATTTGACAGCCAAGCAGTATATACTACATAAGCAAACATGTATTTGTATCTTTAGGGGAAGTATCCTTTTTTAACACCAGTGTTTAAGTCTCTCTTCCCACACTGCAGTTGCCGAAGTTCTTACGTCAAGATCCCACTGCTGCTGCTTTAGACATGCTTGATGAGATTCATTTAATCTAACTCTAATAGCTTGAAATCTATGCATTTATATCCTGGTTTCAGCCAGGATAGTGTTCATTTTCTTCCTAGTAGCTGGTACTATGAATTGTTAGTGATTTAGGATAAGAATAAGGTTGATAACACATTAATGTTTTGGTTGTTGCCGAACAGTGTTTCACACTAAATCATGGACTTTGCAGTTTCTGGATCCCTGCCAGCAAGAAGGCTGGAGAGGCCCAAGTAGCTGAGAGGGGACACAGACTGGACAGTTGACCCCAAAAGACCAAAGAGATATTCCATACACGATGGCATCATAGTCATTATATAAACTGGAAGGAAAGCTGGCAGGAGGCTGCTGCTCTGGAACTGGATGGTACTGGTAGGCAAGTAGTGAGCAGTTGTTTTTCATTTGCATCACTTGTTTTTCTTTGGGTTTATTTCTCCCTCTCTTTGTTATTTTCATTATTATTGTTATTTTTCCATTATTAAACTGTCTTTATCTCAGCCTACTAGTTTTCCTACTTTTATTCTACCAATTCTATCCCTCATTTCCCAGGGGAGGATGAGTGAGTGGATGTGTAGTGCTTTGTTGCTAGTTGGGATTAAACTGCAACAATCTCCATCCATTCTAAATGTTTGCCTAAGCTAAGTAGCACTGAAAATGGCACATTTCTTTCCATTCTGTGTTACAAGACTTGAAACAATTAGTTGAAATAAGTAACCTTTGATTCCTTACTTGACATTAAATGGACATGAATCCCAACCTCCGTTTTCATGCACTCCATTTCCTGAGCCACTGCTTGTTTTAGGACACTGTGACTGTGTTCAGTGCACTCTTGATTTTAGTTGCACCAACCTAAGAAGCTTAGAAACCTCTTTATGGTGAAGTACTCTAGAAAGCACTCAGAGCCTGCACCCCCACAGAGCTACAAGGTGCTCTGTGCAGAGACATCTCAGGTGACGGAAGCATTATTATTACCTTAGTGCTGTGTTTCATCCACACAGGCAGGGAGTAAGCTGTGTCCTGCTTCAGGCTGTTACCAAGGATATATTGCTCCCAATTCAGAAGCAGATTCTATTGCCAGTGTTTCTGAGCTCTGTGCTCTAGTCTACATGGTATAGGTTGGATCTGTGCTTTGTTCTCCTGTCTCTCCAGTCCCAATAAAACACAACACAAAAGTCAATGGATATATTGGATCACATTCTACCCCCAAAAAGTAACTAGCATAGTTCCTCATGCTGCACGTTGCCACTAATTCCTCAGGAATTATTCCTGATTTACATTGTTGAAAATGGAATCTGCCTGCAGATGAGTGGGGGTGTAAATGAAGCTCCTGCAGCTGATGGTATTTTTACCTCACTCGCATATTCTGATTTATGTTTTCTGACAGTTTTTCCACAATAACCACAGAAGAGTCCATTTACCTTGTCATTGCTTCCTGATATGGATCAAATATCTGTCAGCAATATGTCTTCCTCTGCAATACAAGCATTTTCTGGATCCCAAAATATATCAGGTTGCATTGTGACTTCATTCATAAATAAAACTTGCTCTTGTGTGGTGGGTGGGTTTACGGAGGTGGGAGGGAAGCCTTGTTATTTTTCTTCTGACTTGTTAAACCTTGTGAAAGGTATATTTATGTTTCCAGAACAAAGTTTGAGTTTAGGAACTCTTGGTGCAAGTTGAGAACCCAGGAAAAATGTTTTTACCCAGAGAGAGGCTGAGCACTGGAACAGGCTCCCCAGGGAAGTGGTCACAGAACCAAGCCTGACAGAGTTCAAGAAGCATTTGGACACTGCACTCAGGCACAAGGTGTGACTCTTGGATTACCCCAGGCAGGGCCAGGAGTAGGACTTAATGATCCTGATGGTTCCCTTCCAGCTATGATTCTATGATTATTTGTGAAAGTAGGTATCTGGAAATATTTTTCATCATTGAATTTTCTATTTCCAAAAGACAGAAAACTTAGAAGATTTTTGATTCAAAACCATTAAAATGCTCATTTAAATTCTTTCTATTCCCCTGATAGCTCAACTGTGATGTTTACAATAGGTATTAATGTAGTAAAATCCAATTTGAAACATTTAAAAATTGATGTAAAAGTACACATATTTGATATTATCAAAACAAAGCAAGAAAATAGTTTTAACTTACACTTTGGGCTTAACTGGCACAAACACAAGGAAATTATTTTAATAAAACTGCACTTTTTGACGGAAAACTGAGTTTATTTTTTCCCATGTTCATACATATTTTTTTTCCATAGAATTCTCAATATTCCACTTTATATTTTTAATACAAAATAAGAGACATTCTACTACCATTGTACTTCATTTCTAATTAGGTATTGATGATTCAGTCTAGAAATTTAATAGTCATGATTTTGCCGCTTGTCTTTTTTTATGCAAAGAATCATTTTAACCTCTGAAAAACGTTCTTCATTGCAAGATACATGGAATAAGTAAAGTAAAACAAAATCAAAAAGTAGAAGGAAATGGAAATGGAAATGGATGTGGAAATGGAAATAGAAATGGAAATGGAAATGGAAATCATGTGTGCCTCATATGACTTTTTTGTTCATATAACACAGTACTAAACCCTATCTCAGTAGAAGAGGGGAGATCATCTACTTCATTAGTGTCACTGGAATGTGGGGAAAAAGCAGGTGACAGTTTCCTATTTATCAACTGGGAAAGAAATCTTGTGGTACAACACCACTGAAAAAGCAATATTTCTTGCAGGTTTAAAATCAAATTATGTCACCTCTTCCTCCTCCTGATAACATAAGAATCCCAAGCAGGATTTCTGAAATAAAAAATCATGAAGGTGAATCAGGTGGCTGAATGTTTCTAGCTTTTGCATTTATTTGTTGCGGAATGCAGTTATTAATGACAAAGTGGTATGGGAGTACCATGAGTAACAATCCTTTTATATTCATTGTGAAGATTTAATATTAATTCCAAAGGCTAACAAGTTGTGATGAGAAACAGTTGCAGAAATTCAGCCATATGTTTCACACTTGGAAATGGCTAGCAAAAAGCAAAATGTGTCTTGACCTAAAAAGAGGCACATCAATGAGAAGTAACCTGTGACTGAATGTCAAAGAGACAGCATAAAATTGCCATTTTCCTTTAGTTTTGCAAGCAGATGGTGAACTACTTAGACTGGAAAGAAGACAGGATGTTTTTAGAATTCTGAAAGAAGTAATTGTAGCACAACGAGCACAGGACTTCTTTGTCTTTTTGCCGGAAGGCTGTTTCTGGAATACATAACTGAGACTATGCTGTTAAATATATGAAAAAAACCCAGATTCTCTTCTTCTCTTTTGCTAGAGCTTAGACACCTTGGGATTAAGTTTGATGTGTTGGTTTTAAAACAAACTGCATACTCATATAAAATACACTTCCACAGTACTGTGAAAATGAAACCATAAAAAAGTGATTGCTTGTTTTTTCCTGTAGAGATTTACAGTTGATTTTCCTCCCTGGTGAGATGCAGGGACAGCGGAAGCAATGCACTCCAGAAAGGAGAAAGGTAAGGTAGATTAATTTATGCAAGGAGATTTAGAGAACTTCAGTTTCCACAGTGAGGCTTTAGTGTGCCCCAGCAAGCAATGCTTAGAGGAAGGTGTCTGGCATGGTGGCACCATTCACCTTAGTTGTAAATAGAAGGTGCGGATGACCTTCTAGTTTGGGGCTGATTTGTATCTCCTACGAAGTTTAAGCTTACATTGCTGGAAGAGACTCACCCAGCTCCTTAGCCCCATTCAGTGCCAAACCCAGTTTAGTGGTCAGCTGATCATTCCATGATGGTATGGCAGGGTGATGCAAAATATTACTTGGACAGTTTGAGCATTGCTATAGAATAAGAGGCATTTTTAACTCTGCAGTTGGGTTTTGGAGGAGCTCTTAGAATCACAGAATCACAAGATTATTTGTGTTGGAAAGGGCACTTAAAGGTCATCTACTCAAATTCTCTTGGAATGGGCAGGGACATCTTCAACTAGTCCAGATTGTTTAGAGTCGCATCTAACCTGACCTTGCAAGTTTCCAGAGATGGGGCTTCTCTTTTTATTTTATTGTCTGAGTTTTGTGAAATTTCTATTCACAATGAAACCTCTTTCAAGGAAGGAAAAGAGTAAATATAAATAACCATACTATCCTAGTTATTAAATATTAAATTCACTTTATATAAAAACTTAGGCATTTGAGCCAACCTTTCTTTTACAATGGGAAGGTTCTGAAATATATGGGGTCTAAAAGAGAAAAGGTAGGAAAGAAGCATACCATGATTATAAATTTCAGTGCAAATTTTCTTTATGTTTCCCAGAGCCCATACTAGAATATCTTTCCTGCTTCAGGAATATGCAACATTTTTCTTTGATTTAGTTATAAAAAATAGAAATAAAATTCCTGATTTATAGCTGTTGCTTTTGTCGGTAATGCACAAAGAGCAGAATTCTCACTTCCATGACTTTGGTGATTCTGCAGTTCTGACAATACTATCAGGCTTTCTGTCTGGCAGTGAAGGCAGGAGGTGTCACAACAGCTCTGAGGAAAATAAAATGCTGAGTGTGAAGTGTAATTTTTTTTTTTTTAGAGATAATTTCTAGTGATTTGCCCTAAGGAACACTAGGTTTATTGATTTATACTTCCTTTTAGTCTGGAAGATAAATCTTAATTTTTTATATTTTAACCAGAAGGTATAGAAATAATACTTATCTATATCATCAAATATAGGAAGGAGAAAACATAGGAAGTAAAGAAATCTAAGAACAATATACTTAGGATATAAGAAAAGCCTATGTCCTACATAGGTGCTTATAAGATCTTATAAATAAAAAGAACCTGGATGTGATTGCCAAGTTCTGAAGATGATCAAAGTTAATCAGCAAAGCTGAGAAGCACTTGATGAACCTCTATAATAGTATGGCATGGTGCACCTATATCTAAGATTAACTGCCAGTAAGGATTATGTCTGCCACAGAGAATATGTGTTCTATACAGATCTTATTTTATGTTCTAAGGTTCTTACTCTGGTGTGGAGGAGATACTTTGGAATATTAAAAAATATTTAATTCTGTTCTTGTGCTGGAATTCATACATTAGTATTCCTACATTTAATTATTTCTGGGTTTTTTCCCTTCCTTTTGTTTTTTCAATTTTTTAGCTTATAAGCAACTATGTGAAACCCTGTGAAACTGAAGAGGAGGGTGAGTGAAAGTGTGTAAGGGGCATAAGGCAGTAGAAGCTGAGAGAGTGGTTGGGTTGCAGAGCAAGGTGGGAGGTTTCCTGAGTAGGGAGCTTGAAGAGGCAAGATTACAATTTACAGACTTTACAGATAAAATACTCTTTCCCATCCTTTATTAAAAAAAACAAAAACAAAAAAACCCAACAAAACAAAACCCAAACCCCCCAAAAAACAAAAACAACATAGGAAAAACTTACTCAAAAAGACATCAAGGCAGGACTGATCAATGACAGGCTTTAAATGTGCATTTTGATTTGTGGGCAGCTCCTCAAGGAATAGCTCTAAAATAGGTCTGGGAGGAAATAAACATCCCCTTGTGTTTCTATTCTGAAGAGCAGCCTCAAAACCTGAGGGACAGGAGAAGGACGGGCCCAATGACACCGTGGGGATTTGGACATGCTGAAGGTGGTAGTGCCATGTTACAGCTCCTGCACAAAGGTGGGGAGGGGTGAAATGTGGGCAGAGCAGAAAATTTGCATTAACAGCATTGCAAGGGGTACTAGAAGGCTGAGGCTACCTCTTGGTTTGCAAAGGAAAACTCATTCCCTATTTTTGGGTCTAGGGATGTACTCAGGGCAGCGAGCTCGTCTCCTCTGCAGAGGACACAGACTTGTAGTGTACTGGAAATGATGCATCTGTTCAATAAGTGACACTGATGAGATCTGAGGGGAGGCCATCCAGTACCTCCCTGACAGCCAGATTTGATTAGGGAGCTGTGAGGAGGCTCTAAATTGGGAAATTTTATAACAAAGAATGGCTGACTCAAAAAAAATATCAGTGAACAAGTAAAAAGTTATTGAGCTCAGCACTTACATTAATAAGGAGGCTTTTAATTTCTTTCATTGTGATCAGTCCTATATTTTCTGTCAAAACTCTGGACTACCTGTGATGAAAGTTCATACTGTGTTTGCTGTTAAAGTGTCAGAAGAGAGTGTTCTTCATCTGGTGATTTGAATGCCCAGGAATACAAACCCCTACTCTCAGAGGCAATCTACCTTTCATGCTTTATGAAAATTAAAATAGATTTATTTTTGTACAGTCAAGGTTTCTTGTATTCCTTAGTAAAGCTGATGCCTGCCATCTGTTCTAGGACAAAGTCAAAGCCTCTGGGGGTGGCAAAACATGCCTGGGCTAAATACTCTGTAAGGGATGGTGGAAAAAGCCCTCATTATGTTTGATCATGGACCTGCAGCACCCACCAGCACAAGATCCTTCTTTCTTCTAGAAATTGTAAAACTAAGAATGTTTCTAGGATGTTTGGATTGGATTTTAGAAAAATACAGAGGGTGGTTGGGCAGTGGAATAGGTTCCCCAGGAAAATGGTCACAGCACCAAGCCAGATAGAATTCAAGAAGCATTTGGACAATGCTTTCAGGCATATGGTGTGATTACTGGGTTGTTCTGTGCAGGGCCAGGAGTTGGACTGGATGATCCTTGTGAGTCTCTTCCAATTCGGTTTTTCTGTATTTCTGTGATATTGTGAAGCTGAGTAGTGCATTTAATTGAGAGTAGCACAGCTGTGACAATGCAATGGGATGGAAGAGGCCAAAAAGCAGTGAGAAGCTATTTAATTAGCAGCATCTAATGATAGGCTAAAGCATTTCCTCCAGTCTCCAAAAGAGTGATATTTCACATTCTGAGGTATTTCCATAAGCAGCAAGGTCATTGCATTTTTACTTAGGAGAATCTGACATTTTTCAGATAGGGAAGAAGAGAGGAGCTAAATATTTTAAAGGAGAAGAATGGACACTTTTTAAACAATGTATGAGCATGAGTACTGGCAAAGAGTATTATATCATAATAGGTATGTTTTTCATTAATGAAAAAAGTGCATCTATTTTTCTTGTCAGGATTTCATACACCAATGGAAGCAAGAAAATAAAGATGACATCCTGGGCCTACTGAAGCAAATTAAAACACTTCCAGTTATTTAATGGGGCCATTTTTTTCTCATTAGTAATTTTACCAGCAGAAAAGTACATTGAGAGAGAGGCCAAGATTGTGGTGCCAATAGTCCTTATCTGACCTGGGGCACATAGACAAAATGATGCTAGCTAATGTGTACATGAAGAGGTGAGAAACCTTACTATAACTTAAATTTCCCCATATTGAATTCCTCATTGAGGGTAATGAGAAAATTCTGACTCCTGGATTAACCACCAAGGAAAATGTACTTATATCACCATGTTCCAGAGTAAAAAGAATACCAGAAATCCTTGCCCAAACAAAATCACCTATTTATTTTTTTTTTGTCCTGGAACACAGTGATGTTCAATAATAATGCCTGGGTCTAATTTGAAGTTTTCTATATTAAACCAGTGAATTAACAGAGCAAAGAACTGATTTGGACTCCTTACCCTGAGCTGTTCTTGAGTCCTATGCAGTTTTGGGCTTTTTGGAGTTGATGTTTTCAAATCTGAAGAAAAATTGCTCCAAGTGGGTGCAGCCTTGACAGTTAAGAAAGTCAGTCCCTCCTTATGCATTTTGCATGATTCTGCACAGTTTAACCATGCTTAATATAGAAGGCAAAAAGTTTAAATCCAATAGAAGATCTGGACAGGTCTGCACTGGATGGATGTCAGTATAAGTCAACAGCCATCATCAGGCAGCCTTCTTCCCATCTGTATCTATGTGAATAACAGTAATAATTATAGCCAACTATTGCTGCTAAAAAAAGGGAGGTTTTAGAAGGGAAGCTCGCTGTCAGGAATAGCCCCCACATCTTCCATTTGACCCAGACAAGTAATTTTTATTTCTTTCATAGATCCTGGGGAAAAATTCCACAGCTGTTTTTAGTTGGCTGCTCTCCTGCTGGGATGTAACCTTCTACTTTGGCTTCAGCAGCCCTGTGGCTGTGAACCATGATAATTTTACCAGATGTTTATGTCTTGTCATTCAGATTAAAGACTTAAATCTTTCTCAGCCATTTCTCTTCTAATTTGCTGATTCTTGCAGGTGTTGCAATATTCAAGCTAAACTCTGCTTCTACAAAGCAATGTAAAGGTAAGATACAACTAGTAGATCTTTGACTCACATTTCTCTCTTTCTCTCTGGCTGTTTCCTTTCTTGTTTCTTTTCTCAACAAGATCTAAAAAATGTAGCTTGCTCTTCACATCTGACACAAATAATGTATCTGTACAATTGCCTCCATTCCGTATAATGCATGCTGCTTCTTGTGCTGAAGTTATATAAGAAAGTAAAGCTCTCTATATTCAATTCAGTAGCTGAACTCTTGTCATGATGCAGAACTTTTTCCCATCTTGTTAGAGTGTTGTTGAGGATTAAGAGAAATGCCATACTTTTTCTTTAAAAAAATCTGTAGATCAAATCTGACATTTGTAGAACACTAAAGCCTGCCTGTGATGTGTGCCTCTGTCTCTCATTCACAGAAACATTTGTTCCTGGTACTTTTTCAGTTCATGCTTCTCACTTGCAAGGATGTCCCATGTTTCTACCTTTACAAACACTATTTTGCACGGTTGTATTAAAAAAAAAGGCTTTTTTTGGTGGATCTGATTAGGAGGGATTCACAGTCAGATCCCAAGTCAATCTTAACTTTACTTTCACAAATTTTAAACCAAGTCTGGGTTAAGGTACAGCTGGCAGCCTTAACATATATAATTTTATTTTTTAGTGACTCTTAGAGAATCACAAAATTAAGGTAGCATACTTATGTATCTATCCATATTGATAAGAGTATTAAAAATATTTTATCCATTTAAGTATGAGAAAAATCTTACAATTAAGTATGATTCACAATTCTCTTACATAATATATTTTTAATGATAAGTTCAGCTGGCTCATTCTTCTGGTTCACTTGATACACGTATGTGATTTCAGTATAGTATTACAGTCCCTTGGAGAGTCTTCTTAGAGTCATTAGCAGCTCTCTGACTTAGCCAAATAACACAAGTTAAATAATAAATTTTGTTAACTTCCCCCTGTCATCTCCTAAGGAGAACCCAGAAAAAACAGGATAATAAAATCGACTGCTTTTTTCTTCCTAGTTCCAAGCCTAATCAAACCCAACTATTTAAAGATTCACTTAAAGCACCAAATAAATTTCAAGTTGCGTAGATCATGAAAATTTCACTGTAAAAAGAAACATATTGGTTTGTCTATTTATCACTACATATATCAATGAAATCTTCCAAGTGATGTTTCTTCTGATTTCTTATCTATTGTTTACTAACTAAACAAGATCTGGTCTTTGATGGATAATCCTACAGTCACTTCTAACTTTTAGAATTCTTTACCTCTTAGACAGTGCAAGTAGCGTTGGTTTTTATCTGTTTTTGAAATCAGACTCATGCTGAAAATGATTGCAAATATAGCTATTAAGGCAAAATAATTCAATTAAGAATTTAAAAGTAAAAGCAGACAGACAGACAAGATGTATGTAGGTGTTTCCATCAAATAAAGGAGCGTAAGAAATACAGCAAATATTTTTTCAGCATGAGCATATTGCAAAAGGGAAACTCAAATATGGCTGTCATGTGTCTTTATAGAGTAATGGAGATTTCAGACCCCTCTTTCATAGTGTAACAACCATAGATATAATTTAAAAATCAGTTTATTGCCTAAAAAATTCATGGCTTTTCCACAAATAAACCATTATGCATATAAAAAATATCGAATCTAAAAAAAAAAAAAAACAACTTTCAAGAAACATCAGGCATTAAATAAATTGATAGTGACTCTGTTTCAGTTTCCTTCATTTCTTGTTTTCTTTTTAGCTTCAGATATTTCTAGGGTTAGGCTAAAATTTATACAACATTTTTCTCATCATTATTTGCTGGGTTACCAGTTTGGAAAGTGGTTGTTGTTCTCAGCAGAATTATTTCCTCCACTGATCCACCAGTACATTTAAGTGATTTAAATTTTTTAAAAATCTGTGATTTGCACTAAAATTGTAATGGGTGTAATCACAGGGTAATCAAGCTAAGTTGCTGTACATACATAAACACAGTTGGTCTGTTTGTAGCTGTGGCCAATTACTTTTACACATTTTGATCACAATGAAAATATCAATCACTATTCCCAATTCTCTTGAAAGGCAAGAGAATTATTCCCATTGTTGCAGAAACTAACATAGAGAAAATAAAATGAGATGGTAATTCTAGTTCTTTCCATCCTCATAGTTTTTATCAGCTCCATGTTATTAATGTTTTAGAATAAAAAGTAATTTAGTGATAAAAATTAAAAACATTATAACTTTTTAAAAAATAAAATCATGCTTTCTAAAAACTTCAAACAGGAAAATGACCACTCAACTTTCAACATCTCTATGCAATAGATTCATGAGCCACAAGTCATGCAGCCAGGGAAAGTATAATAGCTGTTCTTTCAGGGAAAATGAACCATTGGTGCCTACTAATCTTAGTGCTTTAAGCTAGACTTAAAACTCTGTAATACTACAAAAAAATATTAATAGCAGGTTGACAGTATGGGTTTAAAATTAGAGAAGAAAAGAGTGTATAGACCCCAAGAACTCTGCAAAAGAGATTTAGTTTTTAATCAAACCAGGAAATCAGCGTAAATATTATGACAGAGCATGAGGAAATGCCTCAAGATCAGTGTTGGAGTTTGGCTTATGGTTGGGACAAAGATGCATAAGGATGTAGAGTTAATTTCCTGAAATATCCTTTTGACATGTCTGAGCATTAGCTTATTAATTGATAAAAGAAAGTGTGATACACCAGAAATACTATAAGACTTAGGTCAGATTTGTCTAACTTTGCACATTAAAAAGTCACTTGGCTTGACTAAAAGCCTTATCTAGGTACTTCTTATTACCAACTTAGCAAAAGAGTCACCTCCAAGGGATAATATAACACATGGATTGGTCATCGGTTTCAGGATGGGATGAATTCCTGCATGGAAGTGTTGCTTTCTGTCTTCACTGATTGTGGAGTAATCCTTTTTGGACAGTACTTGCTGAACTAGAATCCCATGAAATTATTTTACTGGGATTTTTTTAGGAGAATATCCATGTTTGAAAGGGGATTGCTGTTTTGTAACAAGCATGTTCTGGTTTTCCCTTCCCTTCCCTTCCCTTCCCTTCCCTTCCCTTCCCTTCCCTTCCCTTCCCTTCCCTTCGCTTCCCCCAGGATTTTTGTTTGTTTTTCTTTCTTTTGTTTTTTTGGGGTTTTTTAGTTAAACACTGAAAAACATGAAAACATTTTTATTTGGATTTTCCCCTCTTGAAAGACACTTCAAAATGTCTCCAGTTGAATGTAACTTGAATCAAAAGCAGAAAAAATCAAAACTTTATCCTAAGACAGCCTTGACATTCACATTTTCTATGGGTATTTGATTTGTAACAGTCAGGAAAAAAGAAAAAGAAAAAAAAGAGGCTTTTTGCATTTCTTTGTTGATGCCACCGAATATCATCTATCTACTGGAAACACATATCAGTTCATTTAATTTATTGCATCATTAGGTGGCAATTATCTACAATATCATTGAAAATCATGGCAATATTTTCATCCTTGAGGAAAGGAGCAAACAATTAGAAGATTGATTTTACTTTAGTTGCTATTGATTTTTATTATTATTTTCTTGGGTAAACTACATGGACCATAAAGCACCCAGACCAGCAGCTGTTAAAATTATGTATTGAGAGATAAATCCTGCTGCAAAAAATGTAGTAGTCAACAACACAGGGAAGAAAGGTTAGCTATTGTGCTCTACTTATTTTGTCTTAGGTGTACTTAATAGAGTATAAGAAGCAGCCTAGCCCAGACTTTTAAAGCTTTTGTTTAATTTTATTATTTTGAAGTTAAGCTACTATAGAAAAGGAGAAATTGTTATCGATTTTTAAAAGAATTCTTCAACTTATGTTATTTCTGCTTTTTTTTTCTTAATAACTATTAAAATATACTAAAAATAAATAGAAAGAAAAATGAATTTTACTTTTGAAAGACTTTAAGCCGTGTTAAGGAGCCCACACTGGAACAGTTCATGAAGAACTGGAGCCGGTGGGAAGGAATCACACTGGGGAAGTTCATAGAAGGCATCTCCTGTGAGAGAGACCCCATGCTGGAGCAGGGGAAGAGTGTGAGGGGTCCTCCTTCTGAGGGAGAATCTGTGGCAGAAGTGACGTATGATGACCTGACCACAGCCTCCATTCCCTGCAAGCTGCAGGAGAGGAGGAAGAGAGAACTGGGAATTAAACTGAGCCAGGGAAAAAGAAACGGGGAGGCATTTTAAGATTTATTTTATATTTCTCATTATCCGGTGCTGGTTTGATTGGTAATAAATTAAACTAATTTCCCAAGGTCTGTTTTGCCTGTGACAGTAAATGATGGATGATGTCTCCCTTCACTTATCTCAATCCAAATGCTTTCAATAAATTTTCTCTCCCCTGTCCAGCTGAGGGGAGTGAAAGAGTGGTTTTGGTGGCTAACCCACCACAAACATGCTTGAGCTAATCAAAATATTTCAGGCTCCATTAAATCCACCAATATTTTACACAAGATCAGACATTTGCATGGTTGAAGGCAATTCAGAATGCTTATAGTCTGGTACTAGATCTGGTACAAAAGTTCTCTTCACAGCCTTGAATGGGGATCATATCTGAAAAATCTTATAAGCAAAAAATATATAAGCTTCCCAAGCAAAGAGGGTTAAGATTCAAACATAGAATTTTAACCTTCCCAAAGACATTCTTTAGAAAGAATATTTTTTCTCCTTTAAAATGGCATTTTTAGTAAACAACTTTAAGGAAATAGTAGATGGTGCATTTAATTATAATAGATTGGTTTTCACATTAATTTTTATGGCCAGATTTTGGGAAAAGTCAACAAAGTTAAAAAACTATCAGAAAATACATACATTTCTACCAAGAGAAAGACAAGTCAAACCAAATTTTTAGTAGACCATGCATAAATACAGTTTAGCAAGTAAGCTATTTGCATTTTAATCAGCCAGTATTTACACATTTACCTGACTCGATGGTTTTGGGAAAAGTTAAAAGCTTCTTAAGCAGGTATTTTTTCCTGATGAAGAATTATTGTCTATTGGGTAAGTATGTGGTTAGGGAATTGTAACACAAGTAAATGTCGGCCTTAAATCCCTGTCCTGGATAGATGCCAGGTTCTTAATAGCTGTTCTGTATTTCTCCTTACCTCATCTTTGTTCATATAGGGAAACTGCTGCTCCTCATCTCCCCTACCAGATATTGTGGGATGGTATCTTTTGTAAACTGGGAGATAATTTCCCAAGCTACACCAAAATCACGCACTTCTAAAATGATGTTGATAGTCCATTCATTTAGGAAGAAGACTGGATATAGACACACCTCACTGAGCTGCATGATGTTACTTATTTCAGAGGATTTTAGTGTTGTTTTTCCATTCCAAGTCCTTTCATGTTAAAGCAGAGGCAATGTTAATTCTCTATTTATGCAAAGCTTAATCTTAGCATTTACAAAAAGAACACAAACCAACAAAAAGAAGTACAAACCAAGAAACACGTCCCACCACACTCCACACCCCCCCAAAAACCCCAAAATTGGCAAAGCCACTAAAATATAGCACACTTGTGTTACTTAGGGCTGGCCCAGAGGAAAACATTAGAACACAGGTGTAATGCAACTGGACAAGTATTTGCACACAGCTAGCCAGGTAAGAGGGCTCAAATAAAAGATACATCTTATATAATTTCTTGGTGTTACCCTGTCTCAGATGTCTTACCTAAAGTCATTAATAGCATTTTTTCAGGGTGTTTTGCCATGTCCTACTAACTATGCTTGCAATGTGCCTTGCATTTTTTCCCAGCCAAGTATGTTGGCTTTTCTTCAGTTTTTGCTTTTCTGAGTTTGGACGTTTATGGTCTAATCCGGGAACTATAATTGTTTCAGTTTTTTTCTTTTCTTCCAGTAGCTCCATGTGCCCTCTTCCTTTCCATTAAATATATTTTAAGGTCTCTTGCCTGAAGTTTTACAGAGGATTTCACTCCAAACTGATGAGAAAAAGCCTTATTCTAATCAATATTTCTGCACATTTCTTGTGTTCATTGCAAGGATCAATTGAGGTAAAAATAATGAAGAATATTTTTAAGTTTTAAATGCTATTGAGAAGAGACCATTGAAGTTATGTAGTCTTAGAGCACAATTAATTATTTGCCCAAGGGAAAAAAAATCATGTATGCATTATGTATCTGAAGTTATTATGTAGAAAGATAAATTTAAAATAAAAGTTTAGAACATCTCCAAAAATGAAGATTCTGATGAGTCAAAATACTCAGTTTTATATTTAAAATAAGGAAAACTTATTTCCTTTACCTGTAATATTTATTTTAAAAGCACAAACTAATTTTAAGTTTTCTGAAAACAAAAGACATCCTGAGAATACAACATTTCTTATTTGGGTGTTTTATAAGGAAAATCTCAATTGTTCAGTTTGAAAATTATAATTCTAGAATAGAGTTACATTTTGCAACGTAGAATTTCTATTAAAAGATAATTGTTTTGAAAGTAGAGTTCAAAACAAATTTTTTTTTAAATAAATGGTTTTCTATGGTAAAATTTTATGTAATGGGTTTTGATAGAAACAGCAGCAATATTCTTGATGAATTCTACACTTCCTATTTTGTTCTGTCTAACCAATTTTCACTGTCATTAGTTACTAGGGGATGAGAACAATCCGTCTCAAAACTGGAAATTCCACATTTAATGAAAAATATCTTACTACATGGATTGCTCCTTTTTAAAATTTCATTTTCAGGGAGTTTTTTGTTTCTTTTTTTCAGTAGGATTCTCTGTATATAGCTAGAAAAGTTAGAATATCTGCCCCTTTCCATCACAGACAGAAATAGTTAAGGGTTTTTTTATTAAAATATGTTATAGTTGCACCAGATAAATAATTCCTACAATTTACTCAAGAATTTTGCAACCATGTTACCAGTAGCAGATGTTGACTACTAAGTCGATGGGTTAAATTCCCACTAATTGCTATAAATTTGAAATCCAGCCCTCAGTTAGTAATACACTGCCATAGTTCCCTGCTATAGAGGAACTCAAACTTGAAAGACTCAGATCTTAAACATAAGACACATTGGTTCAATATTTACTTAAATACTGAAGAAATATTAAATATTTAACTAGACCAGCCTTTCAGTAAAATTATGTTTTCAGTGAATTTTTGCAGTTCCCTTCTTATGCTGTATACTGTAGAAAATAAGAAGGACTTACTTTTTCTGGTAATAGAACAATAAATTTGTTTTTCTTTCTACCAAGTACTAAGAACACATTGAATAGTGCAGACAATTGCAATAAAATTTAGAATATATTTAAACAAGACTATAAGAGAAAAATGGCAACACTCTGGAACTAAAAATGTTAATCCTTTATGTGGTATTTCTCAAGCAGAGGACAATCCAAGGTTCTTGGTGAAAAACTACAATGTGCTATTTATAACTAAGGTAAGAATTTTTTAAAATTGCCAGAAGCTAAATATGAAACAATATATATTCCTTATTGAATATGAATCATAAAAGCTTTTCCTGATTTTTATTTTACACATGAACATTTGCACAATTTTATACCCTTTTAATTTTTTTTATTTTATCCTTGGACTGAAAAATCTTCTGCAGCATTTTCCAATTGCTACAGCTACAGATGCTCTTGTTTTCTAATGTGTGTATGGAGAGAAGGCCAAAACCTGTCTGCTAGTGCTTACAAGACTTCCTAAATTACCATCTATCCAATATTCTGCAAGGGAATGTAATTCCCAATTAAAACAGATGCACATTCTGCTTATGGGAGAATGGTATACCTCTGCCTAGCTACAAGAGCTGAAAGTGAATTTTGATTTGTTGTTCCGTTAGGGTGTTTAGAAACAGACTGTCTACTTCCAGAAAGGAGGGATCCAAATATCTGCATTATCATGTTTTGTGCAAGTCTGCTCAGGACTCTTTTCTGCAATGGACTCACCCAAATGCTCACCATGTACTGTTTCTTTAGCTACCTTTGCTAAAAATGTGTTGCATGAGGAAATGAATCATGGCATGTAATTGTCTATATGACTTCACTAAAAAGATATTTTCAAAGAAGAGACCAGAAGAATAATCATGACTAGAACTTTCCAGGAATTCCTGCAAATAGAATGGTGACAGCACTAGAAATAAAACGTGACCTAGTATGCACTGAAGCTTCCCTGAGGTGTAACTTCCATTTGATTTGGTTTGGAATGTGAGTATGGCTTGACCCAAAGTTAACAAAACTAACTGCAAATGTTCACAATAAAACATGGGAAAATGGCTCCTTGATGAGCAACTCCCCTCCCTTGTGCTATGTGTGTGCAAGGAAGTGGGGTTCATAACATAAACTCCAGGAGTGAATTGTCTCACACCTTCGCATTGTTTGTTTTTCTAACTTTAGTCCCTTGTCCTGTATTTGCTTTGCCTTCACTGTGCTACAGTCCATGAGGACATAAAGTATACTGACCATCTCACAGAGGATTATTTTATTGTGAGCTGCTTTTCTTTCTCATGAAAGGCTGTTAAAAGCCTACATGATCTTTATTGTTCTTTGTAGCTTTAAGAAGTTCAATGAAGAATTCATATTCTGAACATGGCCAAGGCAAGATTTTTCAGGGTAAATAATTTATTTTATGAGATCATCTGTTGTAGCTGAAGAAAAGCCTGGCTACTTTCTGGTTCATAAAACTTCCTGCTGTGCTGCTGCTCTGAAAGAGTATCAGTAACTCTCATAAAAAGTTTGGGTTTGGCTCCCTGCAAACCTCAACACTTAATTATACAGCTCATCATGGCTCCTCCACTATACTTTGACCACTAATTAAAAGTCTTAAAATTGAAACCCTTGTGCTAGATTTCTGAGGTTTACAAAGGTGAAAACAAAAGCAAATTTGGCTCTCCCTGTCCCCTTCACAGGACAGGAAGGATAAAGGTGAGCACAGTTATTCCTTTGAGCACCCATGGAAGGTTAGGTGCGGGACAAGCATCACTGAATTGAATCTTATGGTAGAGACTCAGACTGTGCAGCTTTCTACAGAAATTCACATCATCAAAAGGTGCAAAATATATGGCAAATTATGTGGTGGAGAATGTGGTACCCTCCCCCAAAATGGGAACAAGGGGGAACTTCTCCAGCTGTCCTTTCCCTCCCTCCTTTAGCACACAGCCCACACACTCATTTCTAATTTTCAGTCACAGCTCCTGAAGGCAGTATAAATTTACAGCTATTGAATAGCATTTAAAGATAGTCAATAGTTTACTCAGAAAATGCTTAACTGCTTTTCTTCCACGGCTGGCAAACAGTGACCTTTCCATTTTCAACTCAAATGATGCGCAAAAGAGTGACTGCACAAGTGGGAACACTGTCAAAAAACTAAAGTTAATTCAGAGCTCAGTGTCTGAACTATTCAGTACCATTGGCTGAGCCTAATCCTGATATGTTAGGGTGTAAATTTCTAAAATTCTAAAATACAACAAATAGTGGATTCTTGATAGGGGTAGCAGAACAGGAGAATGTATTTATTTTGCATGTAATTGGAACTTGGCGACAAAAACTGCATTTTTATTACAATTGCAAATTTCTCAGAAGGAAAGAAAGATCTTTGATTCTTGTATTCTTTAAAAAGGGCAAGAATTTAACCTTTTTGGTCCCAACTGCACCTTGCATTAGAAAGAATCCCAGCACCTTGTCCATGCATATTGAAATGTCATAAAAGTATTCATCACAGAAAAGTAGGATGTCTTACTGCCCCCATCTCAGTGTCAAATGACTTTGTTTACATGCTAATTCCGTCCTCAGGGATATACCTCAGTGGCATGTCTTTTGGTTAATTAAGATTTGAAAATTCAGCTTTTTAATCTGCACCTTAAATTCCTAAATGATAGCCAGGGTGAGAATTTATGCTCTTGTGAATATGTCTGTACCTCACAATGAGACCCATGCATTAACCTTCAAAGAACTGTACAGTAATGGTTCAGAGTACTTAAAACGCTTATGAGTGATCTCTTCAAACTTCATTAATTACTCTAATAATTACATAGTTAATCATGTCATAATAAAAGCTGAAAAAATAGATAACAAATCACAGCTCCTCTTTTCATCATTTCAGTACTCTTTTTAGTTTTACTGTAGAGACACAGTAGAATTTTTTTTAACAAATCAATTATATGCAAGTTTACAAGTTTATTTTGGCCTTTGTAGAGGAAGACAATTGCTTTTATGAAAAGACCCAGATATTTATGTTTCAGCATTTCAGTCAATAATGATGAGATTTCTGCCTGTTCAGAAGCTCTTTCATGGCTTTATTTCCAGCATGTTCCATCAAAAATCAGAGTAAAAGCCAACATCATCTTGGGAGAACTACAATTCAAAAGAAGAAACAGCATTGAATAATGCTTAGCATGAAAGAGTTGGACAAGGAAACCCAGTCTTGTTGCAGAGGGAGTATAGAGCAAATGGGTGGCTCTTTCTTCTCCTACTGCTCTCTCCATTTTAAATTAGCACAACAGAGAAGGCATGGAGAGAAACATTTGTACCTTATCTTACAACAGGTGGTGTGCAAGAAACAGGGGACAATTGCCACACTTTCCAGACTTGATCTACAATTGAGAAGACTCATGGAAACAGAGACGGGGAAAAAAAGTGCCATCTGTGATCTTGTTAAGAGCCATCATGTGAACTCATGTTAAGTCTTTGCCACCTGTGATGTCAAACACTGAGAACACCATATGTCTTTCCTCATGCCTATGTGAGGAAAACACAGAACATACAAATTCTGAGTTGCCAGACTACCCAAAGAAAAGCTGTCTTGCTACCACAGTTCTCTCTTTTCTCAAAGGAATAATCACTAACAGCCTTAAAAATGTTCCTTTTTCATATCACATAAAAGTATTTACAGAAAATACTAAAAAATCTTAAATAACAATGCTGTTGCTCCTCAGGGTTTATCCTGAGTATGGATTTCTCTCAAGTAATACGTCTTGGTGTCCATGTTAGTCACTTCTCTGGCTGGTGTTGAACCACAGCTCATGTAAAAGTATGAGAAAGCATCTTTGTTTAATAGCAATTCAAGCTCCAGTTTCTAGGGGGGAAATAACACCCTGATTAGACAACAGAATCATAGAACCGCAGAACCTGTGAGGATCATCAAGTCCCACTCCCAGCTCCTCAAAGAACCAAAAACTAAGCCATATTAGGAAGAGCATCATTGAGATACTCCTTGAACTGTGATAAGTTTGGTGCCACTTCTCTGGGATCCTGTTCCAGTGGCTGACCATCCCTGTAAAGAACCTCTTCCTAATGATCAGCCTGAACTCCTCCCAGGACTTCTTCATTCCTATTGCAGGTCACCTGAAAGAGTAGACTAACACCTGCCTTGCTGCTGCCCTCCTCGAGGAAGCTGTAGACTGTGACAAAGTCAACCCTCAGCCTTCTCCTCTAAAGAATGAGCCAAGTGACCTCAGTCACTCCTCACAAGTTTTGTGCTCAAGGCCTTTCACCATCTTGGACACCCTTCTCCCAACAACCTGGAATTTGATGTCACCTTGTACTGAGATGCCCAAAACTGCACAAAAAGTTCAAGGTGAGGCCGCCCCAGGGCAGAGCAAAACAGGACAATTCCCTCCCTTGCCTGGCTGGTGATGCTGTGCCTGATACTTCCACAGACATGGTTGGCCCTCCTGTCTGCCAGACCGCTTCTGACTCATGTTCTACTTGCCACCAGCCTAAACTGACAGAGCTCTTTCTGTGGAGCTGCTTTTCAATTCTCATCCCCCAGTCTGTCTATATAAACAGGATTACCCTGTTCCAGGGGCAGAATCCAGCACCTGACCCTGTTATAACTCTTTCCTGTTGATTTGTTTTTATTATTTTTACTATTTTTGGGTAATATATTAATATTACTTAAAAATCAGGCCAGTTACAAGGAAGATGATCTTCATTTTAACAAAACCTGAATTTGCTTTTGAAGGCAAAGCAAATACTTTATTCGTGACAGAAAACATATATTCAGTTCACTATGAGCTGAAACTACTTGTTCCACAAACTCTCTAGAAATTCATTGTTTGGATAAATGTGCCTTATCTGAATCTACTTTCTCAGAAATCAGACAGCCCAGTACAACTGGTCCTTAAGAGACAAGAAAAGAAACACTAAATGAAGTGAATGATAGCAGGTTTACAAGGTGATCTGATTACTTTTGGAAGTACTAATGATACTTATCTGAAAATATATCTGAAAATCTTATCAGCTCCATCAGTGTCTGTGGTGCATTTTATACATTTGTAAGTACTTTGAATTTCTGATTTTCAGTAGATCAACTGCATCTGATGATACCTGAAATCAGAATAAAGGTTTTCTGATTTATAGTTTGTCTCCGTGAAATCACTCAGTGCCAATATCTTCCAGGTATGATTTATGTATTTCTATCTGCAGTAGGTGGAAAATAGCTTTCCTATTGCCTCACAGACTTTGGAGTTATTCACTCAGAAGGAAAAGGGAACCTCTCACATTCCTTGTGCACCCATCTCATTTTGGTTGCACCCTGTAGGGAGCATGTGAAAACTACTAAGTAAAAGATCAAATGTAACAACAAGTTATTTTTAGCCATTCTTTTAGCTAAAAAACACTCCTTTCAGAAGTTTGAGCTGTGCCTTTTAGTATCTTGAAATGCCTAAACATACACATACATATATATATACACATACATATGGATATTATAAATAC
Source organism: Petroica traversi (assembly GCA_025920805.1). Taxonomy (NCBI): domain Eukaryota; kingdom Metazoa; phylum Chordata; class Aves; order Passeriformes; family Petroicidae; genus Petroica; species Petroica traversi. Next base: position 12,745,970 of record JAHLSL010000019.1, read on the forward strand.
ATGTGATAAATATATAATGAATGCTTGAAAAAAGAAACCTATAAAATTTTGAGAAGGATTTTATACGCAAATACTATTTCTACTTTTCAGTTCATCAGACTGTATATTTGAAACATAAGTAATTTTTACTTGATACTGCTGGTATATAAAACCAGCACGTGTAAAATAAAAAGTAAAAGCAAGGAAATACAATGCTTTCAAGATTCTTTTAAAAATCTAAACAAGCAGTTCAAAAATTGTAAAATCAGATCACCTGAGAGAAATTACCTTGATTTTACTGTTAAATGGTTGCTATATAATACACTTATCCATTTTCATGAAGCAGAGCCTGATTCTTTCCTTATATTGTCTTTTCAACACAATCGTGGGTGTGAATTCTGATGGGAACATTTGAGCTTTGAGAAAAGGCTTGTCAAAATAGACACAAAGATATTTTCAGAGACAATTTAGAACAGTGCATACTTGACTTTTGCTCTATTTGATTGAAAACAAAGTAAGAGAAGTCTTCAGAGTTTATTGACATTATCAGTTAATCTAAAATATGTTTATACTAATTACTTCCTTAGAGTAGGTTTGCTTTGTGTTATGCTTCATAAAATGAAACACATTTCTTAACGTTTAGAGACGCTGCCGAAATAAAATATCTGGAAATACAAATTTGGGGTTCTGTGCCTCCACTTTCCAGTTTGCCAGCAATGGAAAGAGGTGATGGGCAACCTTTGAGATGACCTTGTGCAAGCTCTTTGTTTTCCACTGGCACAAGAGGGAAAGATTCCATTTCTAAAGAAGTCTGAGGCATGTGGATGAAGGTTCTGTTTACCATTAGTGCTTCTACTCTTCATGTTGTTCCACTGTGTATGAACAAAGAGCATTTAGATGAAGAAACAAGCCAAAGTATACTGCCATTTGAACAGATGATCCTTTAATATTTTCATAAGAAAATTATTATGTATTGGTGGTTACATATGCAGTGTGCTGAATTGTGAAATTTTTCCAAGAACGCAAAGCGAGAGTTCATAAAATTGCTTTGCCTCAGCTGAAGATACCCTTAATTCAATAGACAGGGTACCAAACATAAATTATTTTGATAGAATGTATTGTGCTGGGAAAGGAGACTACACCAAGCAAGGAATATTGATGTGGAGAAAATTAAATTGTCATTCTTCCTCACATAAATGTTATTTCTCTTGAGAACAAACCTCCATCAGTATACTTAATAGTTACAATCTCTATCAAATAATCATGTTATTGTCTGATTGCAATAGGCAGAGATATAAGGCAACATCCTCCTTTGTTTCACAAGCTAAGTGAAAATTCTAGTAGAGCATCTAAACTAAACTCGCTTTATTTTAATCCCTAAAATTAATTTCATTGTCTGCAGGTAAATTCTTACACTTTATGTAGCTCCTATTTCTTTAAGTATTTGCAATTCTTTCTTTTCATTCAGTTGCTTCTTTTCTCAATATTGCTTGTATTAGCTTGGGGAAAAGAGGAGAATCAAGGCCAAATCCCATCTCTTTTCACTATTGTTATTAGAAGAAATTCCCTGGTAATTCTCATTGCACTGTTTCTAAATTCTACACAATGATTGGGGTTTGTTCCTTTGTTCTCAAGACTTTTGAATTTCTCTGCCTCTCCTTTTTCTCTTCTGCATGTACCATTTTATTTTTCTATTCTGCTTTATCTTTCTGAAGCCCTTTTTGCTGCTCTTCACTGAGCCTGCTTTCAAAATGGAAGCAGAGGGTGAGCAGTGACTCATTTATCTCGAAGGTGGAGTCCCTATAGCTTCAGGGACCTGAAATGCTGTCCTGAGATGAGCCAAAATGCGGCTTTCATTTCCCCAGACACCCGTAGTCCCACAGGGGAATGAAAGGCACCCTAGATATGCATCTTCAGCGGTCAGGAAAGGCCATGGGAAGACCAAAGTGCCCTTTTGATCATGAAAAGTGTGTTATGGCTGATTATACAGACCCTAGAATACATTGTGCTGCTGAGAGGAGACTTAGCAGTCCCATCAAAGGAAAGGATCAAAGGAGGACAAGCAGACATAGTTTAGGTATGGTGTGATCAAACAGGGGAAGCTTACTTGTGAGCAAAATTTGGGGATTATGTTGTCAAGCCTGTTTTCACTAAATACCGTGGAAAATATTTAGCTGGCTTCCTCTGGGGCAACTGGGAGAATGTAAAGTATTTTTAAAAATTCCATCTTTGTTGAGAGAAAATGATACACTTAGCAAATTATTATTTTCATTGTCTCTCACTGAGGATTCCCCAGAGGCACTGGAGCCTTAAGAGGCAACTTATTTGAATGAGCACTGCTGCATGGACTGTGAAAAGCCTCAAAAACCATTTGAACCATTATCTGTCTATTACAAGGACATTTATAAAACAGAACAGCATTTGAACACTGACACACAATTTAAATATTAACTTTGTTCATAAACTTACGTTTTTTTCCAAAAGAAAATGCAAATTAAAAGTGGGAAAGAAGTAACCAGAGTAAATTGTATTAAGACAGCAGTTACCTGTTGAAGCCATAAGCAATTACAGGTGAAATAGACTCTCAGAGAAGCATAGAAATATTTAAGTGGAGGCTTCCTCAAGCTTTTCCATTCATATTCAGGATCCAAAAATAATTAATTCTGCAGTTACTGATCAAATAAGGATGTAACATGCTGAATTAATTGGATAACTTTTTTATACAGTGCAACCAACCTAAACTTCTCAGAGACATTCTGGTCTCACTGTCCTCTAATTGTCTCAGAAAAATGTGGGCAAAAACATTTCTGCTCAGCAGAAGCCTTTATTATTTTAGATAAATACAGCATGTAGTTGAACACGTTTTTTGTTTTATCACCTGTAATACTTTGCTTCTGAGACACAAATTCTCTGCTCAGGTATTGCAAATATCTCTTTCCACATAAACCAGCACAGCAGCACTAAATTTGGTTGCAGTTTATTGCTTATCATAACAATGACACTGTTCAATCTTTTTGCAAAGTAACTAGAAAAGTGTATTTGTTAGAGGAAAACTCATCATTGGCAGACCAGGTAGGTAACCAATATGTCAACACTGAAAAATTACACAACGGAGAGTATGGAACATACACTTAAGTCAATCTTTGTGGCATAGAATAATCCGTTTGTTTCCTGACATCAGAAAACTTTCCTCTTGCTTTGCCTGTCACATTGCTTTGCTTTGCCTGTCACATTAAATATTGAAACCTTCTGCTGAGCAGTAGAAATATTGGGAGCCCTCTGTCAAGGTCTGCTCAGAGAGACATTATTGATACAGGATGTGCAGAACATTTTCTCTGTGTAATTTATGGGTCTGATTTTCTCACACACCATCTTCCACACAGAGGGGCAGGGGTCAAACTGTATTGTCAGCTGTCTCTTAAGCTGCAGCTTTAGGATTAAAGAGGCATAAAACCGTTTTGAAAAGTTCATTCTGACCAAAGAATCAATTCAAGTTACAGAGATTACAGAAACTTCAAGACACAGAATTTTGACAGAAAATGTATGCAAGGATATGAAATTCTAGCAATCAGTAATTATTTTGCCCTTGTGTCAACTTTTATCCTCTTTCTTTTAGGAAAATCTGGAAAAACATTCTCAATCAGCAAAGAAATATCCCTTCTTGAGAGTTTCAGAAGAAAACACTGATTGTTTTTCTGTGTAAATTTAGGATAAAAAGCAGTCAAGTGCTCATTTGTAGAGTATTTTGAAATGTTCTGAATTTTATTTTGCTTCAGATACGGCAAACTTGTTCTGCCTACTTTACAGCAGAAATCTAGCGAATTAGGTCTTGAGGCCTTTGTTACCTGCAAAATTTTCTCATATGAGAGACTGTGTCATGTAGCTTATCATTATGCAGAATTTCTGATCACATACTAAGAACAAGTACTGATAATATTTCATGTAACACTCTTTTTGCTCAGATTTCCCATGACTTTGCTCTGATGAATTTGATTACACGGCCTGATTTTCACAGAGACTTGGTAAACTTACAGAAAGGTTTGTACACAAGATTCTTCCTGCATTCAGCTGTGCACTAATGTGCTACACAAAATCAGATTTAATTTAAGGAGTAAGAGAATAGGATCCCTCTTCTCTTCTTTTCTTTTTTAAAAACAAATCAAGTAAGTGTAGAGAAAGAAAGGCAGTAGGTTTTGTTGATTCCCCATGGCACTCTTCCAAAATATGAAATATATTTTCAGGGTACAAACACTATATTTAGATGAAAGATTATTATACATCTAAACTTTGGCTGAATTAAGACCAAAGATTTTGTACCCTATGAAACACAAGTATGAAATATTGAATAGGGGATAAAGTACCCTAACTCTTCCTAACTGATGTCTACATGGTTGAGAAAAAAGGACTTGATTAAAGCCCACAAACTCTACCTTAAAATGTTTATTCAGCATTTTAAAAAGTGCCATTTTGTGTGAAGTCAATAAAAATGTTTAAGAATTTTATTAATAAAGGCGTGTCACATGTTTAAAACCCATCTTTGAAAATACATTGATATCCAAAAGAGAAATTAATTCAAAGACTTAAAACATAAAAATAGGATTTTGTTGAATTTTGGGCTTACTAAAAATATTTTTAAGACAAATGAAACTATGAAAAATGGCACAAGTTTCTCAGTTTACTGAATTATGGTAAAAATTCAAATCAGACCTTTAGCAATTTATTCAGACAAGTAGAAAAGTGTGAATATTTTCTGAAGCCCTTTTTAACTTAACATCAATCACATAGTTATTTCATTGGGATTTTCTTAGAATGTTGTGGGTTTAATTGTAGCTAACACAGCACAATTGTCTATTAATTTAATGAGCATGCAAAGTTTCTTAAATCATAGATTTCATTGTTGCCATGTGCACATAATAAATCCATATGACCAAATGATCAGGATGATAATGAAATTCTCATCTAGACAGGATGCTACTTCTCTCAGCAGGAGCTTTCCTTTTAGCAATTCCTTTTGCCAATAAATGGAGTTGCCAAGCTGGAGGCCCTTGACCTTTAAAAGTAAGAGAAAGGACATTTTGATAAAAAGAATCCCTTTTCAAATGAAACAGGATACTTCAATTAATGGGCACATAAAATCAAGAATAACTTTTGCAACTTGGATAGTAACTTTTCACAGATATTAGCGAGATGTTGTTCCATAGTGAGGTCACCTCACATATGTCTGAAAAGCTCAATAGCAGTGCTTAACTTGTTTTAAAAACCTATATAGGAAAAAATAAAGTGTCAGAATGATGAAACCAATCAATTTTTAAATCCTTTTGCTCCTTCTCAGTGTGTTCAGACATGGGTGATTAGTTCACATGAATTTTCCCTGAATCCAGAGCTGATAGCAAATGTTATGCTTGGCCAGTGTAATTGCTGATATGAAAAGATTTACTGTTATCTCCTCAAGATGGCCATGATTCTCTCTTGAAATATCCTTTCTGCTTTGAGAAAAGGCAGTCTTGAGGAAAACACTGTTTCCTCCCTGAAAACTCTGTGCCAGCCCTTCCTTCCTCTTGTGACTCTGTTGCCATGTGTTTGCTTCTGAGACTATTCAGGCACTTTAATCTGATGTGAGAGATTGCATTGTGAATGTCACTGGAAAACATCACATAGCCTCTGAGAGAGTATTAAGTGTTCTGCCTAGACTGTTTTGCATTGATTTTCCAATTTTTTTTAGGATAGGAGATACTTAATTTTCTCAGACGTGGCTGGAATGATACTGTATGTCACATGCAGCATTTCCAGGACAAAAAAAACCCCCTTTAATCTACTAAGAAAGGGTTATTTGATTTTGTCTAGCAATGCCAGTGCTGATAACCATGTTCAAGAAGCATTCAGTTTTCCTCTGTTACTATCTCTCTGTGTACCAGAAAATGCATGTATCAAAAAGCACCTTTGAGCTGTGTTGTGCCATCAACCTTTTGAAGCACTTTGAAAGTACATTGAAATCAACAGGGAGTCCTATTAAATAGGCAATTGCACTGCCTCAGGATGTTTGCTAAGAGCCATACTCTTTTCTGGAATGAGATAAGCTGGAGAAAAGAAATTGGCACATAATTAGAAAATATAGTTCTTCCCATACAGTTTGTTCAAACTGCAGCAGTCCTTAAAGCAGTGGATGGAGTTTTGCTAGGCAGGCACAGAGGAATAATCAGGAAAAGAGCAGGACCTTGGATGACACTGCTCAGAGCACGTGAGCAGCTTCTAGAAATGCTGTTTTGTTTTTAATCAGGAAGCGGAGGGCTGGCAGCTGGCTGCCCCGGGCTGTAATTCAGCAGAGCACTTCAGCATGTAAGCAAATGGGACTTCAGCTGGTCCACAAGGTGCTGGCTCAGCACAACCTTCCCCTCAGCAGAGCTCTGCCTCTCCACAGGAGATAGAGAGTTCCTGCAGTGCCTGCCCTCCTCCTGCCCTCCAGCCCATTGTCCCTCAGGAAATGGCTGAAAGGTAGGGCCTTTCTAACAGACTGGAAATGCAAGTGGACAGAAAGCCAGGACAGAGAGAAACTGAAGCTTCTTGCCAAGTTCACACAAAGCAACATTGAGTAGTAAACTGGTCAAAATGCCAGGCAGCAGCACAAAAACTGCACCACTTTCTCTCCCGCACTTTGTTTGACCTGAACAGGGGCTTGGTTATTCCTGTCCTTAATTCTCCAGCCAAGCATGGGGGACAAAGTATTTGCCAAAAACCCCTGTGTTGTCCAGAACATTCTCTGTGTTATGGAGAAGCACAGTCTCATTATATTTCCTTATGTGCAACTGACGATAAAACTTCTCAGAGCCTTCTGCAATGTGAGCAAAAACTTGGCAATTTGTACACAGAGGAAGATTTTGGTAGGACTTTCCTGCACTGGAAGATAGCCACAAAGAGAAAAAGGTTTATTAATTGCTTTGGAGTGACTACATAATTTGAATATCTGGCTAAGGAACTTTGTGTGGTGTGAAACCGTCTGTAAGAAATCTTTACATAGAAGTACTATACAGGATTTATAAAACATATGGAAACTTATAGTTTCTAACATGGCTGGAGAAATTGTGCATCAGTTCAAAAGTGTTTGGAACCTAGGTTTAGGATTTCTGAGACCACTGAGTTTAGGGACTTTATCCCTACAAGATGTGCTCCTGGTATTGCACATATAGGTGCCAGAAGTCAGTGCAGTTCACTGGGCTGCGTTAGGCACTTTGTTCCCTTTGTACTAAATGGGAATGGTACATGAAATTGGACTGTGGAGAACACGTCTGGAAGCAGCTGAGATGAACAGAGGCATGAAAAGTCAGTGTTAGGACTGAAGGTGCCCATGGGTGAAGAGTAGGTCTGGAGTTCAATGCAAGTTTGCCGCAATTTAGTGGGGAAATCCCACCAGCCTTGTGGAACAAACCTGCAGTTCACTCTCAGCATCTTTTCAGTTGAAGATGGACAGCCCTGCAGAGCAGGGCTTTCCCGAACTCTTTAAAGCTGCAGGAAGGATGTGATCCAGCTAATCAGCTCTCTCCATGCTAAAAGAATCATCTTAAACTACTTCCTGTGCACAGGTTTGTCTTGTTCGGCCCATGAAGGAGGACCATTTACCAGTATCACAATGAACCTTTAGGTTACCAATATTTAGAAGTTTTTAGGACTAGAAAATTACTTTGAAAGCAGCATATTAAGCTTTGAGGTTGTTCACACTATGTGAATACAATTCTGAGGAATTTGCTTACCAGAGCTAGAATCTAACAGGATGTGATGCTCTATGAAAGTATTTTAGCCTATCAATATTATTTGCAGACCAGGTTAACAAATCCTTTGGAAGAGATTGTTGATTTTATAACGTAAAGTGCCTTCTAGACCCTGCGTATTCAACATTTCTGAAAATTCATTTTATCTTTCATTCTGACTGCCCCTATTACTATGCCAACAGATTATTAGAATGTAGAATGAAATGAAATATTAGAGATGTGTTTTTAATATAACCTGCAGTGCATATGACAAGCTTGAGAATGAACAAGCTCAGAGAAACTGAAACATATTTTATACCAGTTTTCACATAGTATGACTTCCTTTTAATTCTGACGTTTGGTAATATTGCAATGGAGAGCAAACCCAGATTTGTCATGATGTTCAGATTAAAGCTAAGACTCATTTATTTATTCACTAAAAGTGGGAAAAGCATAGTAAAAAATAATGGAATACTACCCAGAATTCTTAGCTGTCAAAATTAATTTTTTATAATATTCAAAGATGAAAATTGTCAATCAATAACATATTTTGAGCATTTTAAATAGTAATGATATCATGCATTATAAATTACTTGTACAAAATGAAAGTTCATTTGTCCTTATAAAATTAATTGCAAACAGCACATCTTGGACTAAAGGCCAAAATTTCAATCTCTATCCCACGGTTAAGTTTATTTAGAGGAATAATTAATGCAAGATCGAATAGATACTTGCCTAAATGCCATTCTTTCTATGACTTTCATTGCAAAATGAGAGTTTCCTTAGTCCCACAGTATCTATGTATAATATTTCAAACCTCCAAATGTTATTAATATTTATTCTTTTTATATTAATCCTACTTTAAAGAAAAATAGCAGTTTTAGTAATAACTGAAAAATAACTAAATTTAATAGACTCTGGAGGTAGATTTTTTTCTCCTATGAATCTAACAAATCATCCTTTATAGCACTATGTTCCTCTCCTGCCAGTAGAATTAATATGGCCAAAGTAGAGCCTTGGTCAGTACTGTCCCCCCTGAGTTTTATCTATTCGTAATTACAATAGGCATTTCAAGAGTGTGAAAATTGCCTGTCTCTGTGTGTAACCAGGGAAAGAAGCAGAGCAAAAAACACAAACACAAAACCTCTCAGGAACAGTGTAGGCTCTCAGTATGCACAGTTTTGTTACCTTCCCTGAAAAAAAAATAATATAAAGTGCTTATTCATTATAATTAGGGAGGTCTTCTGGGAGATCGTTTTTCAGTCCATAACTCAGGAAGTACATTATCTGTTAGGACTGGTAGTTGGTTATACTGTAGCATTATAACTTCATGATCAGGCATTTAAATTACAGGGTTTTGTTTTTTCCATGACTGGATGATTGAAGTTTTACGATCAGGACCAGAAAGCCATTAAATTGACTCTTTAATAGGGAGGGAGTGTTGTAGCTTGTAAAGAAGAAAAAGAGACACAGGCAGGCAACTGGATGTTGTTATAATTACTAGGGAAAATATATTCTTTTAAAACAATCTGGGTAAAGTCAGATTCAATTTTCTCTATAGTTACAGACAGCTAAAGGACTGCTGTTGACAGGCAGCATTCATGGACTAATGGATTTTATGTGGGCTGTTTTAGAATTACACGTTACATTAAAATGGGTAAAAAAGATACGAATCCTAGTAAGAAAAAACCCAGTTAATTTTCCTCAATGAACCACATTAATGTGGTTAATAATCTCTTGGATCTAGAAGAACACTTTTCAGGGGACATGTTCCCCATTCAGTATGGGTTTTTTAAATGCTCAGAGACGTTTTCTGTTTTTCCACATGCAAGAGGATCCCCTCCGTTAATGATCACACACACAGCTTGCTACAGTGCAAAACTCAGTCCAGCCAGGAAGGAACTGCTTTCTCTTTCAGTCTATTGTCTTTATACCAGTAGCTTCAGAAGGCTTCTACCTGATGGGTTAAATTACCTGTTCAATACAGAATGATTTTCTTCTCCTGAATGCCTTTCAGCACAGTCAGCAGCACACACGTGCACATCTTCCTTCCTTTAAGCTGCTGAGAACATCTGGGATGACTGGGTAAATTCTTAAATAGAAATATATTGTTACAAATCCTTGGGGATCTTTGGCACTCAGATATGCTCCTTAGTTTTGCCCCACATGCCAGAGTCTTGCTGGTTATCTCTGGTTCAAATGATAGATTATCTCTCTCCTGGACTCAGGCTGAGAGCTCCCAACTTCGTATTAGTGTCTACTGTGGTGACACATTTGGAAGAAATAATGATTTATTTAGAAGAAATAAAAATTGGTCTTAGAAAATGTTTTTCAGGATTCAGGCTGTTCATCACAAAAATTTCCAAAGTTATAAGGTGCAAACATAGTTAAGTCAAGTTTGGTTTAAATTTTCATGGTGTAGATTTTTTTATGTTTCTTTCAATATTTGTCACAAGCCAGAATAATGAAAATGAATGTTCAACCACTTACAGTTCTCAGAAATGAAAAATGCTATTTCTGTTCTGCAGTCCTTGAGCCTCCTGAGATGTTATCACTGTGTACCTATTCCAGGAAATCTAAAGCACCCCTTGCAAATCATTATTTTATTCCTATTTTTAAACTAATATAAGAAAGAAAAAAAGAAAACAACAAAATCTGATGTCATGCAGACCTATAAAGCTTCTCAAAATAACATTGTTGAGTACTTTATTAGAAGAACAAAACAGAAGAGAGGTGGTTAGAGGAATTCTGTACCAATGTTGCTCCTTTGAGAGTTATTGTTTGCCTCAGAAAATCAGAATAAATAATGCATAGAATTGAAGTATTAGCTAACTAACTCCAGATCAATTTTCTCTTTACTGAGAAGTCTTTTAAGCAATATTATAAAGTAATGTTTTAAATAGGAACAAACTATATACTGTATATTAGAAACAGAAATATGTAGGGTCAGGTTTAAGTAGGAGGAAGTCATAATTTTCCCAGGAAAAAAGAAAGTTTTGGTGATCTACAATTATAACAATTACAAATTATAACAAAAAAACCAATGAAATGTTTCTTAAAAACTCAAAAGTGAAAATAGAGGGGGACTAATTTGACGTGCAATTTATTAAATGCAGTACAAATAAAAGTGTAGCTAAATACAGGCAAAAATCCATGTCAGGAGCAATAAGGATGACTTTTTTGAAGTTACATTAGGAATGAAGAATGATGAAATTATTCATAAACAATGTAAAAAACCTACATGTCCAATAAATGTTTCTGCTCTTTATTTGAAAATAACTGAACTGTGTGATTTGTTTTCAGAGGACGACTAGACACATTTCAATTTTATAGTAACCAAGTGACATGTGATTTATGTCTATTCAAAGAGAGATGTCTTAAATATCAGCCGGTTTTGATAAATTGAATCCAATCTGTTTGAGATAATCTTTGGTCTTTTAATATATCATGGAAATTCAAAGAGAAGGAGAATAAATCCCTTGAATTTGAAAAGAGCAAGGGCCTGAAGAACTGTTGGCTGACCCAACTGAAATTAAAGGAAGAAGGTTGGAGTTTGGTAGAAGCAGTAGCTGACAACAAAATCAAAGCATAAGGGTAAGACAAAAGAACTCCAACATTTTTTTTGAAGAATAAGTCCTAGTTCTATTCTTTGAGGTTAGAAAATCAGTTAATAACAACAGCATTATAAACTTCAACAAGTTTGGTATGACCATAAGAACATGAGCAGTCTAGACCACTAATAAAATTTGTGTTAAATGGATAATGGAGAGTCCAGTACAGAGCTATTGCCAGTGGATATTTGCCTTGAAATAGAGGACCTGGGATGATTAAGACCAAGCTCACATGGAGCATTTTCATCAGCAAAAGTGCCAGTAATAAACATTGACCAAAATGTGAGTGTAAATGCCACAAAGACTTGTGCAAGAACAGTGTGAGATTCATCAAATAGAAGGATCTGTATTATGTGATAAAACAGAATCCATTAAAAAAAAAAATAAGAAAAGGAGGTTTTAAGTCCAGATAAATGTGAAAATATATAACAGTAGCAAGTACTTATAGAAGTGGGGATGGTACACTCCTAAGGAATGATGAGTAAATTATCCAGGAGTCCAAGGGAGAAAGAAAGCAGCCCAGTTACTGATAGAGGATGTGCCAGAGGGTTGAGTTGAGCTTCTGGATGAAGAGACAAGGGACTAACTTCTAAGACGCGAAGGAGGGGGATAATGCTGTTTTTGGAGACTGACACAGTCAGTGCATTAATAGGATTTCCCTGTACAATTCTGATGTGCACACTTAACAAATGTTTTGTTGGGAAAACATTGGGAAGAAATTTTCTAATATAAATGAGGTAAAGAAAAAAAGATTGACTAGAAATTCAGACGTAAGTAGCAGATAACATAAACAGTTGCTGAATGCAGAGCATTAAATTGTTGTTTGCATTATTTGATTTATAGAACTTGACAAAAATTCCCTGTGAAATGCAGAAAGGTGATTCTTGGCTTTGCAAACACATTTTCTATAACATAAAACAGTCGGTGTGAATTCCCCAGACTAAGAATGGAGAAAGGCTAACATTTTCTGTTATTTATTTTTAACTGCCACATTATTAAATACAACTGAAGCAGCTGCAGTACTGATGTCAGGAATGCAGAATCCAGCACTTGTTGAAATCAACACAAACATTCCTAGTTCTTACTTGTCTCCAGCTATTGTGGTGCAGAGTTCAAATCAGTGAGGTCCAGGTGCATAAGTGAAGCTTCTAGATGATATTATAATGCACATAATAGCTAGTAATAATAATGAACTATAATCCCTGGAGTATTTCTTTGGAAATTCACTGCCTTTGATATTTCAAATTCCTATTTAAATTAATCCGATGGGAATGAGACTGGTGTGAAACCAAGTTTGCTCTTATTCTCCTACCTAGCGAGAAATTTCTATGGTAAATAAACACACAGCGTCACATAATTCAGTGTAATTGGATATTTTTTTTGTTTTAATAAGATTCATAAGACAAGAAAAAAGGCCCAGGACATCTACTTCCCCAAAATTTTTTAATTTTTTTTTTACCTAACATATGTAGACTCTCTCTTCAGGAGTGCTTCCCTTCAGCAGACACAGTGATCTAGTCTTTGTATTCCAGACATCCAAGTCTAAAAATTGTTCACTGTAGAAACTACTTTCCATAGTGCCTTTTTTACAACCTTTCTTTAAGAGTTATGGATGACTTTGTTTCTAAGTGGAGAGAAAGAAAAGGAATAAGAGTTTTATATCTCATTACTGAAAAGACTATTTCCTTAATTAGCCCTTTCTTTAATTCTATGGCACATCTCTAGTTTAGATGCACTCATTTTTATCTACGTGTTTATCTGGGTGCATTTAACTAGATGGACCAAACAGTGATTGTGTAATGAGCTATGTAATTGATTTAGGATATGTACTTAATAGCAGGCAGGTGGTTGAGGTAACCTATTATTACTGCAGGATTAGATTTCAGTAATGTGTTCCTTGTTCTGTCTATTTTTTCCCAAGAGAACAATGGCTTGAGTAGTTGCTTGAATAACTGTTCTCTCAGATGCTTCTCATTTGTCTGGTGGGACTGGGCTCAGTTAATACTAAGGGCATGTCCAGTGACATTTGGTGTAAATAATGAACCAAAGCATTATGCCTTAGCATTTTGCACACTAATTACCCAAACTGAATAATTTAAAATACTCCATTGCTAGATTTAAAATATGAATGATAAGCAGACTGGGTAAAATTGCTTGGAGAAATATGGCTGCTATTGCCAGGGCATTCCTTAGGCTGTGAGTCTGATTTTATGATCATGTGCATAAGGTTATTTGCAGCAGGGAGAGGCCTCAAACTGAGGTCTTTAAGTGTCTATCTCCTGCAACAATAAAAAATTGCTAAGGCTTTTTTCCTGCTTTAATTCCTCTCTCTCCTTCATCTCTATCTACTTCTTTCAAAACCTCTGCCCCTCCATATAGCTTGAAATCCCAGCTTCATACCTCTGTGTCCACCCACATAGGATTTTGTGCTCAGAAGGCTGCTGAATATCAGATTATCTATAACATTTAAAGTAGAAGATTGATTCCATGCTCTTCTGCTTCAAAGGAATAAAGTAAATCTGGACTTAGAAAAAAACCTAATATGTAAAATATTTTCATATATATTATGCTACTGATTTTGCAATAGTATATACTAATGAAATAAGCACGTAAGTCTTCCTCTCTGTTTATTCCACTGCAGATGAGCTGACTTGATTATTCAGACACATGTGCTTATCTCCTCTGATTTTCCAGGAAACCATATTAAAAATGCTGGAAGCTAGAAGTGCTCCAGCTAGAAGCTAAAGCATTGAAGCGATGTGATTGCTAAAAGAACTTACACTTTAAGAAAGATTTAATGTTTTCTTTTCAGACCTAAGTGCAGCATGTTCCTATCATAGTGATTTTTACTAGATCTTAATAATTAATAGAGTAATATAAAATTGAAATAGTAGATAGAAGGCTATAATAACATTAGAGATGGCATTAGAGTCAGGTATTTGCTCAGAAAGGGTGAGAAATATCCAATTTTGAATAAAGGTCATTCATGAACTACAAGACCACAGCTTAGATACTCATTTTACCACCTTTATCACAGTCAGCTAGAAGTGTTCTGGTAAGTAGATGACTGAGATACAGGATTATTGTCCCACATCCAGCCTGCTGCATATGGTATTATATTGCCTGCTCCATCAGACAGCTCATTAATGGTCTGGTCTGACCATCTCCATGGTAACAGAGGAAAAACCATTTCTCCAGCATCACTGCCCAGCAGTGTTAGCTAACAGCTACCTTTGGTTCAGTGTGAGCACAGTGGCAGCCAGCACAAAACCTTCATCACTCCGCACAGATCCTGTTCTCCCCCTGCAGCTGTTGGTGCAGCGAAAAGTGTTCCCTGAGATTAAGGAGAAGCTTCTGACAACAACCCCCTTAAGGAGCATAGGTGCTGTAACTCTAATATTTGCAGGCATGTCTGTAAGATCAACTTTACTTTCTGCTTGCACTGACTGCAGCTCTGTGCATGTGTTACAGAACTCGCCCCTGTGCAGCTCCAGCCTGCCCAGATGTACTCAGGAGTCCTCTGTGAGGGGTAGGATGAGACCCCCTCAGACATGCTGCCTCTTGGAACTGCTCTGCTGCACCACAGTGCATCCTCTTGAGCTGGGCTCTCTTCAGCCCTTGGGCAGCATTTCCTCTTGCCCTCTCACTAATGGTAACTGAGGACTGTAGCCAAAATCTATTCATTTTGCTGAGAAGGTTTTAACCTCCTCCAGAGATTTTCAGATTGATCACAACTGTTTTCTTCTATAGCCATTATCTGGGTTGCTCTGCAGGAAATTTGTCTTCATATTTTGGACTCACTACCCTACTATTTCCAAACTCTAAAAGCATTTACATCAGCGACCCTACTGCATAAGTCTGGCATGTGGCTAATGCTGGAATATTCTTTGTGTTTATTGTAACCTATAAAAACATAATAGTTTTAAAATTAAAGTCTTTAAACCGCACATATTCAATAAAAATATTGGAAGCAATTAAGAAGTCTTACTAAAAATAGCTTCCTTTTTTTACAACTGAAACCACTGTTGTGTCATTGTTTATCAATACTTTGCTGTCTTAATTATATGCTGTCTTTAATAGGGTAACTGCAAGTCTGCAATTAAATAATTGGATCTGAAAATTTTCATCCCCTCCTCCAAAAAAATTAACAAAAAAAAAAAAGGAATTCCAACTTCTGAAGAAATTTCTACATGGAAAAAAAAACCTGTTGGCATGGGTATACTTTTTATTGGGACTTTAATTGAAACTCAGCAACATTGCGTTATGCTCATAGTGAAACCAGCGAGTACAAATTTGCCTTTAAATATCTGTTGCCCATTTCTAACTTCACCTCTGCAAGTGTGCACACACACACACCACACACACATTTGTATTTAGATTAGTAATTGCCATTAATGCTTATCCTGTACTCTGAGGGTATCTCTTCACAGAAGATTTGTTTGCCTATGGAAATTATCACTGGCTTTTCTTGTATGGGGTTTTGTTGTTTGTTTTTCCTGCAGATGAGAAACTGCAGGTTGTTCACAGTATTGATTTTTTCTCAATAATTCAAGCTTTCTAACTTCTGGGTAATTCCCCACTCTGTTTGACTGGGCAGTGCCCTGTAGCTCTGAAGAGTTTTTTAGCAGAGATACCTGTAGCAGGGCCAGTCAGCTAAAATGGTGCTAAATAAGATTATGCTCTGGTGATATTTTTGTTTCAATTTCTTATAGTCTTTCCTTGATTTGTGACCTTTTGAAATTAGCTGGCTTTTTTTCCCCCTAATTTCATATGATTAACAGTGTGTAATACTAAACCTAGGACCATTAGTATCTTTACTTCATATATATTCTATCCCTTGTGACAGTGAAAATCACTACTTTAACCTTAGGCTTCCACATGGATTTGTCTACCATAAAATGACTGGAAAGTGTAGGTTGCTGGCATAAGAGAATATAAAGAGATGATATCAGAAACATTTTGTTTTTTCATTACAATTAACAGATATTAGGTACAATAAAAGAAGGAAAAATTCACTGTTTTTGTAATGCTTTTAACAGGATTAAAATTTGTGTCATTTGTGATGTCAATTTTCTGAAATTTTTGGCATCTGGTATATATATACATAAAATGTCATTATACCTTGGTGGGTTCCCAGAAAGCCTACATATTTTGGAAGCCTATGACAGTCTGGATGTAATCAAAGAGAGCATCTGGTGAGAAGCTGGATTTAAAATGTCATTCCAGGGCATGCTGAAGAAAGTCACTGCATTTACTTGTGCCTCCAGTTGTGTCAACATTACTCTGTCCTCTGCTTTGCTACAGATAAGGGATCTGAAATAAAGCTGCGAAATGTGACCTGAAAATAGATTTATTTTAATCCAAACTGTGGGTAAGTATAAATTAGACATTCCAGTCATCCAAACTTAAAAGGCTTTTAATCTCATTTGCTTAAGCCTTCATCTTGTCCACCTCACCATGATGTTTTTGCCCTGCATCTCTTCAACACTGCCCTGAGCTACCAGATGCCTGCCTGCAATGCTCTTTCAAGTTATCCAAACCCTTTAAAAATAAATAGGACTCAGTTGAGTGGAAACTCTATCACACCCTATGCTAAACAACTGATTTCTGTTGATGCCTACAAGACAGCAGAACATCCTGAAGAGTTAGCAGGCTATTGATGGGCTTCCTGAGCTGAAACTCCCACTGCACCTGCCCCTGTGTTTTTCTTGCAACTAATCATCCACCAGGAAACACCAAGGGGTGCTGGTCCTGACACCAAACACCACTGAGAAGAACTTGGCTCCATCTCCTCTGTTCTTCCCATCAGGTATTGATACACATGGATAAGATCCCTTGATTAATCCTTCTTCTCATCTTCCAGGTTGAAGAGTTCCTTCAAAATCTATGTCTAAGGGATGCTTCTGTCCTTTAATCATTTTTCTGGCCCTTTGCCAGATGCTTTCCAGCAGCTTTATGACTTCTTTATGCTGGGGACCCTGGAGCAGGACACAGAGCTCCACATGGAGTACTGAGGGTGAGATGAGCATCTTGTGTCTAGTAGACATTGACATAATTTTCAGATGTAACAACTTGAGTGCTGGGGTTCTCAGTACCATGATGGAACCCAGGACTGGGGGAGATTTACCAACAAACTGCGAGAATCCAAAATAATTTTCTTGTAATGAAAAAAATAATGCTAAATGACAGCTAAGATAGGTGTTGTTTGTTTGAATCAAATAGGATTGTCTTTGTGATAGGAAATAATCTGATTGTCATCGATGAGACAAAATGTGACTTGCACTCCACAAAACCAAAGTGACAGAATGTATGAGAGTGACATCCCAGACTGAATTGGCAGGGACTTGCTGTCATTTCCATCCCCTTGCATCTGCCTGGATTGAGTTAGTTATTCTTAGCCGTCTCACATAAACCGGTATCTCCCAGAACAACAATTCAACAGCTTGCCATGCCAGCTTTCTCTAGTTACTTTTTGTTTGTTTGTTTCAGTGTAAATTCCTCACTGACTATTTTCTTTGAATTATTCCTCCTCAGCTTTTCTGAATGATTTTTGTAGTTTATTAGTAAACAACACCAAATGTAATCTTCATTTCTGACTTCTTATTCTTCTTCTTCCCTTCTTTCAAGCTCTTAGAAGAAAGCATTACTTTCCTTCCAAATTTTTTTTTTCCTAACCACAGACTCTATAATTTTAATCTTTAAGTAAATTCTCTAAAGCCCTACATATTCTTGTGGGAGACTTTCTGTGTTGTATAATGTTGCTGCTTGATGCCAGCACAAGTTAAAATAGATTTTTTTATGATCAAGTTACTCCCAGGCTCTGCTACACCCAGCAGAAAAAACCCTGCCATCAGACTAGTTAAACAGGATATGATGGTCAAAATGTCAACCCTTGTCTAAACATAGTTTGCACTATTGACCCAGAGAAAACCTGAAAAGTCACTCACATCTAGCTGATGGTGACTTAGAAAATCTGATGGAAATCTACTTCCTTTTCCTCTCCACTCTCTGAAGGAGAAGAGGTGGCATGTGGAAAATTTTGCTTTAGCCTGGGAATTTTTACTGCTCTCGGAGAAACACCAAAATAGAGTACTTCTTTTGTGCACCTCCATGATGCTTAAACTGTTGATGGGGTGGATTTCAACCAGTTATCAGACTGCACTGGAGGTACAAACTGGTTTTCCCTCTTTGCAGAAAACTGCAATTTCCTTCTTTCCCAAGGAACTGAGTTCCCTGGCATACAGCCAGTCAGGTTGGGCTGGCTTTTAGGAGCAATAAAATCTTAATCCAGCATGGCTAAATCCTTGATTGTTCATTTCTCATAGCCCTGGGCAAAATCAAATAGAAGTTTTCACATAAGATATTTTCTTTCCTTCATATCAGAATATGACTACAAAGATGGTATTGACTTCTCACTTTCTATGTAATAGGCTTTGCTGCACTTTACTAACATCATCTCCAGCTGTGAGAGTATATTCTCAGTAGAGCCTGTGGGAAAACACAGGGATTCTGAAATTTTTCCATGTTCACAAATTGTTTTTAAATCTACATGATGCTCCTTAAAAAAATAACCATGTGAGTCTTGCATCTCCAGTCTCCAAAAACTGAAATAAGAGAACAGTTGCATTTTCTGTCAGGCAAAAATATGTCTGTATGTGTTTGAGTGTTGTTTAGAACTTGAGAGTTTATATATTGGAGGTGTGGCGGAACAAAGGTTGGGGGGAGGCTACTTCCTCTAAAATTGGGAAAACTTTGGACCTTGGGCTTACACAGCCTCTAGAAAGCAGGTGCCACCTTGCAGGATAAATAAAGTGAGTATTTAATTAAGCAGTTACCTAATCAGCTCTTTGTATCAGAACACTGCTGGTAAGCTGCAGAGCCCTTTGCACTAATTTACACAGACTCTGGGCAAGCAGTAGGACTGAAAATTGTTTCCAATATTCCTTTATTGCTGCAGTGGCCTACCAATGTTCTCAACAAGAAGAAAACCTGAACCAACAAGATTTCATGAGATCTGATGATACTAGAAAGGAAATATTAATTTTTACAATTTAAATTGTTTGAGAGAATTTTTAATTTAAGGGTTTCTGGTATAAGACTAGGAGACACATCCCCCCCCCTTTTTTTCCCTCTAAATATTCCTCCTATAGAAAAGAACTGTTGAGGAGACATAAACATTACATCAGATACTGTTAAAGAAAGTAAAACATGGGATCTTTTATTCATTTTCTCTTCAAAACCTCAGTTTAAATAATTTCTTTTCTTTAAAACAGAACTGAAAACAATATTAATTCTCCTGTCTATGAATATATGACAGTTAGGAGTCCAAAAATAGATTGTCCTCAAAGAAAGCGCATTCTGCATTATTGCTTACCTAAACAATGGTAAGTAAATGTATAGTATCACTAGTGCAGCTGGTCAGAAGTGGTGAAGATCTTAAGAGTTTGGAAACTTTATTGAAATTTAAAGCAAAAGTTTAAATGAATCTGTGAATTTGAGCAGCGTCTGCAATCAATTTTTTAAAGCATACATCGAGAATGTTTTTTTAAAACAGTATTGAAAGAGTCATATAACCCATGAAAAGCATCTGTTGCAAACTAATAATGCAAATGCTTGGTTACAGTGATTTATTAACCAATCATAATGAAATTATCAAATTAATGTAAGGAATTCTATAATTTCAGACTTTTACAGAATGGTCACTGTGTTTCAGTCGGAGAAAAAAAATACTAATTTTAAGCCTGTTAAAAATTTCAGCTGCAGTACCTAGTGCAGATTTGATATCTCATGTGTACATATGCAGAAAACAGAAAGGGCTGGTTCAGCCCAGAGGACCCCAGGGTGCTACACTTTAAGACACTCAGCTTCCAGCTGTCCCAATGCTTGGCAAAATATGCAAAGTCTAAATCAGTGCGTGTGTTTCTGTGCAAGTGGAGATTAGTCTTACAGGAATGTGCCAGTGCAGTGACTAGAGAGCTTTGCAAGGCTGATATCAAATACTAAGTATATATAAAATCTCAATCACCATCAGCATCCTCCCACCATTTTCTGCCCTGCTGGGAAGCATCTTCTCTGCTTTTCAAAGTTAATTCTTGTGGTCCTGGGCTCTTCTGTACTGTATTAAAGAAATATTTCAAGGTGAGGGCTGACCACGGAAAGCTGAGCTGCTGCCTTTCACAGTTTCTGCATGATTCATTGGTGGGAAGGCAGGGAGCTTGTTCATCCGCAGCTACATCCTGCTGCTTTGTATTAATGTAACACAAAATTATATTAGGGCCTCATATGACAGTGGGACATACTGAATCTGCAGGGTGTCAGGCTAAGATACACCTCTTGCTATTCCTTTGCCTTGTGCAGCGTAAATCAGGTCGTTTGTACACATCCTAATCTTGTAAATGGTGACCACAGCATAAACATTCGTTCAGATAAATGGGTATCACACCAAAGTAAATAGGCAGGGTGCCTGCTAGTCTGTGTGTTACAGATGCAAAATGCCTTGCAAATATTAGCAACATTTACCTTTACAATAAAAATTGTAAATTTAGTTTTGCAAGCTCATTCAGAAGACTTGCATTACAAACATTTTTAAAACATGTATTTGCAGTAAGAAACACAAAAAAGTGATTAATAATTTTCACATAAGTGAAAAGAATATTTCATTTTTTTGGTGCCAAGATCTTGTTTAATTGCATTCTTTTACATTTTCTAGTTTTTGAAAATGAAATAGTAAATAATTTTTAATAGATGCTAATTGTCTTGGTATCCAACAAAGGCAGATCACAAATGCCAGTGTTTTAAAGCTCTTGAAAACATTTACATTTTCTTCAGGTTAAACAGTGCTATCAGTGTATCAAATCCAAGTACATTACATGGAGCAAGCCTCCATCTCTTCTCATGGCCACTGTCCCCGTGAAGTGTTTGCAAACCTGAACACTGATTTTCACAAGCACCTCATACTGAAATAACCACTTGGAATTCAGCTTCAGCCATGTAGGTGCTGAAGCTTTTCCTCAGTCAGGCACTGAGTGAACCATTTGTGCTGCACATTTGGCAACTGTCCTTCAGGAGCAGGGACAGGCACAGACAGGCTGGCAAGGTGGGAGGGGAGAACCTTCTTAGGGGCCTGGACAAGCTCAAGACATGGGAATCTCATGAGGCTTAATAAAACCCAGTGTAAGGTGCTGCATATGGCTTGGGGAAACCCCCAGTACCAAGACAGGCTGGGGATGAGGTGATTGAGAGCAGCCCTGGGGAGAAGGACTTGGGGGTGCTGGTGGGTGAGAGGATGGTGCTGGACATGAGCTGGCTTACAGTCCAGAAAGACAATCATATCCTGACTGCATCAAAAGCAGCACGGCCAGCAGGGCAAGGGAGGGGATTCTGACCCTCTGCTCTGCTATGGTGAGACCCCACCTGCAGTGCTGCATCCAGCTCTGGGTTCCCCAGCACAGGAAATACATGGATCTGTTGGAGCAAGTCTGGAGGAGGCCACCAAAATGATTAGAGAGATGGAGCATCTTTCCTACCAGGAAAGGCTTAGAGAATTGTATTGTTAGCCTAGAAAAGGGAAGGTTTAGGAGTGACATACTTGCTGCCTTTCAGAACCTGAAGGGAGCCTACAAGATGGAGACTTTTTGTAAGAGAATGGAGTGACAGGACAAGGGGGAATTTTTCAAACTGAAAGAGAGTAGATTTGTATTAGACCCTAGGAAAGAATTTTCTACTGTGAGGATGGTGAGTCAGAGTAAGAGGTTGCCCAGAGAAGGTGTGGATTCCCCATCCCTGGAATTATTCAAGACTAGATTGGATGGGGCTCTGAGGAATTTGGTCTAGTGGAAGCTGCCCCTGCCCATGGCATGGGTTTGTAATGAGATCATCTTTGAAGTCCCTTCCAACCTAAACCATTCGATGATCCTATTCTAAAATTCAATCTCTTCAAGGGACCTCCACACGAGTAGTAAATGGTGGATGGGGGAGACTGGCAGCAGCTGGGTAGGGTTTGTTGTTTGCTGTCTGTGCTGTGGAAAAGAGCCGACCAAAAGTTTTTTAAGAGCTTCTTCCAATGTTCACTCTGCATAATGTGGGAGTGCTGGAGCAGTGATATTTCAGATATGAATGTAAAATCCAAGTCTTTGGTTGAGGATGAGATGCATAGGATTTTATTTAAACTTCTACCTAAATGTACAGTCTACCTCTGTCTAATTGTATGTGGCCTTAAATATGTGGTCTTCCTTTTATCCAAACACTCGATTTTCCTCTTGGATCTCACTCTTTGTTCTTTTCAGAAATGCAATAAATACACCAACTTAATGCATTAAATATGAAAAGACTTACTGAAGGGACCCAACCTATAAATTATTCAAAAGGCCTTATGGTGGAAAGCATCTATTTGAAAGCATTTATTATTAATTTCACAGTTTAGATGAAGTTCCTATAAGGCAGTCATTTATTAAATATTGACTTCTGTTCAGTCCACCAGATATGTTTATCTGTACGACAACACCTATAACCAAACAGGAGAAAAACACCAAAATGTTCCAGTCATTGATTTAGGTAATGAATAGGAAATGCTTATTTGCTAAGGTACTATCAAACATAACTAAAGCATTTAGCTGAGACAACAAACATTGTATATTGTGTCACTAAAGCAAAGAATGACTTCAGAGTTAAAACAGGTGGAATTAAATTGAATACAGGGGGGGAAAATTGGCTAATGTTATATTTATAAATTGAAGTAATTTCAAGTATTTCAATATAAAGTATACTAAGAAAGAACATGTTATCTTCAATAAAACCAAATTACTTTGCAGACAAAAATTTCAAAATCAGAACCAAAACCACTATTGCGTTACGGAGGCAATAACATCATTCTGAAAGGTGTACACAACAGTGCTGAGCCAGTGCTGGTGAGTTGGCTCCTTCCTGCCTACCAGCTCTTTCTAGGCTGAGGAGATGGTAATTTAGTCACAGTGGAAAGGTCACATAGGTATTGTTTTGTGATGGAGCACAAAAAAATGACAGTGAACAACTAACACAATAATTACTTTTAGCTCACCTCTTTGAATGATTTCATGTTATCCAGTTGGGTGTTGTATCAAAAGAGCTAGAAGGTAATCTTATGCCAAAAATGAACAAGTGAGGTCAGGCTGTATGGAGGTGCACGTAGATGGATGGGATCTTCAACAGCAAACTAAATTACTCCTGTTTCTTAAATTCAAAAAAGGACAGCTAATTGTCATTTTAGTGCAACAAAGCATCATAATTGGGGTTAACTACATTAGCCCCAAGATGAAAGAAAATATATAGTAATAAAAACCTGTGAATTATTTAAGTGTTGCTGCTAATGTATCTACGTGAGGGGAACTGAATCCTTATTGTACCTTTCCCACCTCCTTAGTAATGCTGGTCCTTCTCTGGGGTCACTGTTCCTGTAAGTCAGAAAAGAAAGGGCAGATCCATAAAATAGGCCAGTTTAAAGAAAATGTTTTCCTTCAATCAGTTCCACAACTATCAGGATGATCTGAAGGATTTGGGAGGGAGGGAAATTATTTGCAGTGGTGGTGTCATGCAAGTGGGGGACACAGAGGGAGCCTGCTGAAGGACAAAGAGCAGCACATCAGTCTAGATCTGATTCAACACCATACATAAAATACTTGTGAAATCAGTGTCAGAATTATTTTAAGACTTTCTACTCCACAATCATCATGCAGTTCTGAGCATTACTGTATTTCCTGATATTGTTTAAATTTTAATTTTTTGCCTCAGAGTCTGTTCTGACCATGTCTCTGATTTTTAAAGTGTTTTTTCCTTTCCTTTTGTTGTGAGAATGTAAGTGTGATTAGATGTATATCACGAACACTGCAGTGATCAAATCAGATAGTCAAGATTGAAATAAAAAGTATTTTATGTACAGTAAGAAAAATACTTAATTTCTTTTTAGCTTTTCTATTTAGGTAGCAGCAAAGCTTTCTCATGGGGGTGAAAAATCAAAGGCATCAATATTAATGCTGAAATTATAGACTCCACTCTGATGTCATTTGCATTCACAGGAATTAAAGATGCTTTATTCTGCTACCCTGTATCACAAATCCAGATAACTTTGAAGAAACCATTATGGATTTACAATAGCATAAATGAAATAGGGATCTTAATAGCTTACATTCTCACTCAGTAGTCATTGTCCACATGCATATTTCATGACCATCACTACCAGCTCATCAGCCACTTTACCATTTGTGAGGAGGTACTGCGCTGTATATTTCTTACCTAAAATACTTTTCAGTCTTCTGTTGAAGGTTGATCGAAAACAAAGCAGGTGTCTGTAAGAAGTGCCTAGTGTCAAAAGAAAAGCTGTGTGCTCAGCTTGAAGATGCTCCTGTGATGATAGGATTTACTTTTAATCTGTGACTGCCATGTCAGCAGCTGCAGCACATCTTTAGATGGTTGCCTGTGTCAGTAAAAAACCATTCAGTTATCAATACCTCGCCTCCTGTAGTGTTTTGAGGAAGAGTAGTATTTATAATATAATGAGGGCCTAATCCAACAAAAAGAGAGGCATTGAAAGGTGTTGCTTTCTCTTTCTTAAGTGACAAACCTATTGCTCTTTATCAAACAGCTTCCAGTATTATGACAGCGCTGGATTGCACACCCCTGCCCAATTAAAAGATCTAACACTTACCTAACATTGGGTTCATCAGTACTGAGCCTGCACTGTTGGAAGTGACAGCACTTAGGGGACTGTAAAATTGATCCAGCTGAGATAATAATACACCCTATTCCTATTCACAGCTCTTTGTTTTTATTCAACTAAACCTAATTTTTGACATGCGAATGTAACACAGGATGAAGTGATTGTCCAGAGACTTGGAAGCTGTAAAATGCAGAAAGCTGTAGAAAAGACTAACACTTGGTTTAAGAAGCTTAAATCCCATGGCTAGATGTTGTTATTCACAGTTAGAATTTGATAATTGAGATATCAGCAATCCACTATGAAACTGTTCAGCTGTGAAATCCATCATTAGCAGAGTTAGAAGTAAAGGCATCTTGAGGAGCCTCTAGCTGAGGTGTCACCCACATGGTTCAAGTGCCCAGAGAAAATGTTGGTACTGGGAGCAAGTCCAGTGCTGCACTTTCCTCATTTTCATGCTTTGGTGAACCAACTGAGTCTTTGGTGTTATTGCAAAATTTATGAAGGACACTGCATTTTCTGTGACTTAGTTTTTGAAAAATATTTACTTGGGTTTGCAGACAATTTTGTTTCTAAATTATTCTTTTAAAGTTTTGTAAGTCAGACCCCAGACAAATTTAGAAGAAATTTATCCTTTCTCCTGTATTTATCTCCACAGAAAATATTTCTGAGAGAACAACAAATAAGCAAGTTGGAGACAATGATCCAAGGATATGTTTCAGAATTTACCCCATTTGGAATGAGAAAAAAGAGAGGAGATTGTGGCTCTACTGAGCTTCAGAATTGGTGCCCAACAAAGAACTGATGTAGGTTAACAAGAATAAATCATGAAGTGGATGTGAGAGGAAGTACAGATGGAGGATAGGTGCTTACCTAAGCACAAGATGAAAATGTAGTAGCTACCCTTCAGTCCTCTCCAACACGTTGAGAAAGCAGGATGTTGGCATTATTGGTCATGACTACTTTCTCTAGAAATGTGATGAGGTTGAAAGGCAGGGCACCCTTATGGTCTTTGTTGTGATAAATTATTGATTGTTACAATAATTGTAGCTGACTTTGCACTGCAAGGTGGTGAAAATGGGCTCACTCATAAATGCATGACTGTCTCCTGATCATGAAGGTGCTTGTGCAGGAAACATTCTGCAGGATTCCTTGGGGGCCTCCATTCCTTTTCCTACAGTCATGTTGGAAAACACATCCAAGTGCTTTGGTGGAAGAGAAGACAAAGGGAATTCTTACAAATGTGACGGTCCTGTGAAACAGTATAAAAACAAGGCAAGTCCGTAGGAAAGGAAAGGAGACCAGACAAATGTGAATAGTCTGTAGCTCACTTCTGTAGCTGTGAAGGGCCCTGCACTCACTCAGATGCGGATGAAGGGAAACATGTTAGTCAGGCTGAGAGCTCACCTCTGCCCCAATGCAACCTTCAGCTTGCATGGAGGAATCATCCAGGTGCCTCAAAGGGACAAAAGGAACCCTGGCTCTTTGGCCAAGACAGATGTTTGAAATGTGTTTGGTTAACTTAAAGGTTATACATCCATATCAGTCTTTCTTATTTGACACTTTTCAAGAGTCTTAAAATAGTAAGGAAGAAAAAACAGGTCTCAGAAACAAAATAAAATTTGTATGGGGTTTGGGATAATCCCAGTTCAAAACTTATTTTTTCACAGACTTTTGTAACTTGTGTGTATTTTCTGTAATGTGCCATTTCAGTTTTTTTATGAGTTGCTCCTCAGGAATATTTAAGAATTTTAAACACTTTAAAAAGTTTCAAATATGCTTGACCCTGTAAGATTATAGAAGGAATATTTATACTGGCATTTGTGAAACATTTATGCATGAGGAATGGGTTTGAGATTTATATTTTTCTCGTATTAATATTTGATCAATACAAGCATTTACTTTATCTTTCCTTGGGTTAAGATGTTTGGGGCTTCCTGTTGATATTCCCATATTGAAAGTGGAGTACTCCACAGGAGTGTGGAATGACAGCAATAAGGGAACAATAGCTTCCACATGTGTAGATTTTAAAATGGAAGTTCAGCTGATGTCTATAAACCCATCCCAAAAGAAGATATAATCTCATTTACTGTGCATCTCATCAGTAACTCTCATTTACCAGTTCTTTTCTCTACCAGAAAATTTTTTGAAAATAAAGTTATGGAAAGGAAAAATCTTTATAAATTTTAATTTAAATTATATGCAATATATCCTTGAAATCTTGCCTTATCTTTTTCTTTTTTCTTTTGTGTGCTGCATGCACAGCACTGTGAATAAAATAAAATATGGTGTGCCTAGACTTCTACAAAAGAATTCCCTTCAGAACTGTCTAAATCCAATTTGCTACGTCTCTTTGCCTGCAGCAAGAATATCAACACATACTGTAAATCTTTCTGGTTCTCTCATTTCCTTTGGCTGTTTAAACTGCTTTGAGACACTGAGTAGCAAACATATAATATGTTATTGCTTTCTGTATGTGTCTGCAATTGTGAAGGTTTTCTAAATGAAAAAGATTATACTTTTTGTTTCTTTTTTCCTTTCTAAACAATTTCCATTCAGTGAGAGACAGCTTTATGCCAGTTAAAGTAGTCACACATTCTACCTTCTGAAAACACTTCTTTAAGTTACTTGAAAAATACAGTTAATAAAAACTGATGTAGCATTCCAGCCTGCCCAGCCTGCAGCTCCTCCCATGAATGCCAAGGTGGGGTTGTTTGGTCCAGCCAATGCAGTCCTTGCTTTCAACAGGCAGCTCTGGCTCCCTCATTTAAAGAATAGAGTTACTCACTGCCAAAGTTCTTACTTCTCCCCACAGGCAATGAAGACTAAACTACTCACTCTAGATAGCCATCTTCCAGATTTCTATTGTTGAGGGGTAAGCCCCACCCAAAATAGTAAATGCTACCCTGGTAACTAGAGAGGCAAAACTGAGTTTACTGCATACTGATAAGAAGTCCTAAGGTTACTCTTGCCTAGTCCTAGTTTTTGTCTGGGGACCACAAAGCCAAGCTGCCATTAATTCTGCTGTTCATTCCCAGGTCCTAGTCCTGTGTTTTGCTAATTAGCTCATTAGCTCACAGGATCTTCACTGCCATGACCTGTGAAATTGTTTCCAGATGCAAAATGGCCTGATTAAAGAGATTATGGGACCCTTCTCAAAAGGAATATTGATTATAGTGAATATCTAGTGAAAACTGCGTTCAGTTTTTCTTCTGCTGCTCTAGTTGGCTCTTCAGCACCACTCATCAAGCATTTAATCCTCAGTCAATCTCCCATGCTTTTATGCCATACTTTCACATCATGTCACACACATTTTGATTTTCACACTGTGAAAATAAACCCAAGTTACTGTCAAGTTGACATTCACCACTGCTGCTGGAAAACATTTAGGCTATGGAGCTTGAAGTGTTCACATCTATTCTCAGGTAACTGCTGGAGACTTGATACTGGACACATAAAATTTAGATCTTATCTATTCTGTCCACTTCTTGTCACTAATATATTTTGGTTTTCAGTATTACTTTCCATCAGGATTATGATTACTGATCATACTCATGAACACAAGCAGATTTGTTCCCCAGAAAAGCAATTACATGTTTCAGGATCTTTATTGCAAATCTAAAACACTGTTGCTTGTATTGAATACTTTCAACTAAAGATTAATTCCAAACGTCTCTCATGAATGGACCCTGTATAAAGATAAGATAAAAAACAACAACAACAAACCAAGCAAAAAACCACTACAATCTAGAGCCCCAAATAAAGAAGGTTTCTAGGAAGTCGTGTAGTGATTGGGGTCAAAGAAACCATTCTCCCCACATCCAGTATTCTCTACAGGAGACTTCTAAATTAGGTGGGGTTTGGTGAAGGGAAAGAGAATATAAATTGGGAGGCTCCTGTAGCATCAATCACAGCTTGCCCCCACCTCCATTTTTCCACTGGATGTCACAAATAGAGGTTGCTACTTTGTGGCAGGGCAGGAAGGGACAAGCTTCCAGGTCTTCTGCCATAGGGCTGTCACAAGAGCTGACAGAATAACTTCAGTCAAACCTAGAGCTTATCTACATGCCAAAGTATCCCTCGCCAGCAGTTTTTGAGTGACTGTCATGGATCAATTTAGCGTGGGGGACAACGAAGGTACAAATATTTTGTCATGATGGCAGAGACAAATCCCAGAACCCTTCTGGGGTAGAGACCAACCTGGACTTTAATCTCCAGGATGTCTTATTGAAGAAGTAGACATATAAACAACAGTTTCTCCAGTTGTGGATTTAGGGGATTCAAGCTGTCATCATGCTTCAGCACTGAATCAAGCAGTATCAGGACAGTTGTATCTGATGAAACAGATGAAAGATTATTTATGGTTTCAAATATATAAAACTAGAAGTTCAGTGGTTGTTTGTCATTGACACATTAATAGATTATTTCACCTCCCCTAAATTATAAAGTATGAACAGCTTTGAGTCTGGGAAAAAAAAAAAAAGACAAAGGGAAATAATGCATATTTCATTGTTCTGTTCAACAACTAGGATTTTTAGTTACATAGAACACTCATCAAGTATTAGTGATCAAATGTAGATTTTATATAGCACAACAAAATAGAATGAATAATCTGAAGCTTTCCAGACTAATAAGAATAACTACTCTATGAATCAAAGGATGATTGAATACTCTCCAGTATCTTCCCTGCTTTCAACTATTTAATCCAAGTACCTTCTTCAAATGAGAAAATCTATTTTGTATGAAAAAAGCTCATATTTATTAACACAAAAATCAGAGCATTAAAGCAACTGCTAGACAGCAATTTGCATAACTGAAAACTATGACTGCTTCATAATTTTCTCTGATGGGAGATTAACTTTTTTTATTTGTATCTTTTTTTCCCTTGACATTTTTCCTTTTTCATTGCAATCCCCCAAAATTTAACACAGCACACTAGGGACAGCTGCCTGGTCTCAGCCCATGCAGCTCTATTTTCAAGTGTTTAGTTTGCCTCAGAAGAGCAATTAGCTATATGTGCAGCCTTTTTATTTGTATTTTTTTTCTGAAAACTACCTAATTGATGCAATATATAAAATATACAATTTCATGTGAGGTGCATGTAAGAAGATACTGACAAACCCCTCATGTTCAAGAAATAAGTCATTTCTCATTAATCTAAGTGAGAAATATATACATATCAGAAGATGTCTGATTTTATTCATTACTGCATTCAAATGAGTAAACACAGCAATTTAAAAGAACAAGTGATTTTTAAAAATATATCTATTGGATGTTTTACTATAAGAAATAAATTTTCATTATTTTGAATAGTATTAACCATAAGATAGTGATAGGGATACCATCTTATGAAATATATGTATAATCTTACAGTCATGATAAAACATATTTCTTAAAAGTGTCTCCTCTCATACAACATAATTCATTTTAGTCCCAGTGTTTAACACAAAATTGACATGACTTCATTTTTTTATTTTTAAAACCCTAGAGATATAGAGACCATGTAAAAAAATGTTGCATTTGCAATTGATCTAACATAATTTTTGCCTTGGACTGTGAATAATAGATCTTAGATTTTTTTTTTAAATTGGGCTAAATACTCATCTGACACAAAACAAATCACCTCAATGGTTGAATCTGCAAATAATCCAATTTTCAATCAGATGTTCTGAATCACATCTGAGCCTTGTGACCTCAGTATCAGAAGGAATGTTCATGTGAAACATAGTGTTGATCTTCACATTTCTCTCTCTGTCCCTCTCCTCTTTCTTTTCCTTTCTTTAAATGACAAATATTTTATCTGCTTTCAGTTTCTAAGTGTTTGTTTTCTAGTTTGCCTTGGATGGCTGACATTAGGGTTTTATATGTGTTTATCTGCTTTCTGCTACTCTAACTTCTATCACTGTTCCGCTATAAAATGTGATTAGCGTCACTCACAAGATCACTTTGATCCCTTTGAAACAAAAGCTTGGGTTATTTGTACTTACAGATAGGTAAGTACATTAATGGGTAGCTACTATAGCACACACCGTATTATTGATATGGTAAACTAAAGGTTAAAAATACTTACATTTAATTTTCCTAATAAGACTCTAATATTTGAGCATCTAATTTGCAAGGGCACAAATGCTGGTGTGAGATTGTCTCTCTACAGAGTAGCAAAAAGTTTTTCATCATCTCCAGACACCAACCTGCAACAACAGTAGCTGCTATTGTAAAAGCTGCTATTTTCAAAGAACACAGTGCATTTAAAACAGTGGAAGTGGAACTTCTGCACTGAAATCAATATCATCTTGAAAAGAATCAGAATACCTGCCGGAACAAAAGAAAACAATCCATAGGGACAACAAAGTGGTCTTTGGTAAAGCAAACCATTTAAAGCAAACAGAAAGAGTGATTTAATATTAAAACCTAATCTGTTTATATTTTAAAATAATAAAAAATAAGCTATTTCTACATAATTGCCCTGTAATTAACAAGAAGTTTAAAATCTGTCCTAGGTTTTAGTACAGATGCTGACAGACAATGCAGATTTCAGGATGCTGCTTTAGCCTATTTTTTCTGTCCTCAGCCAAAGAAAGAGAGCATGAGACTGTGCCTGTGATAAACCTACTGTGTTTATAGATTTCTGTGCCCAAGGGGGTGGGTGAGAGTGGGAGGCAGCTGCAACAAAACCAAAAACATTTCATTTTTTTTCCTGAGAATCAAGAGTGTGTTCCAAAGGACGGCAATTTAAACTGGATTTCAGCCCTTGTAGTCCCCAGAAATCCTTAAATTTGAATTGAAAGAGGCATATAGAACCCATAACAAAGTGCTATTGCACTATGGGTGGAACAAAGTTCTTTGGGAAGCACTGATGTGAGTAGCTTTTAATATCCCGTTTCCAATCATCAGTAGTCTAATTCAAACTGCAGCCATATTTAATAACCACACTCAAAAAAAATCATAGTGAATTAATTGTTTTAAACTCTTATTCACCTTCTATTAATGCCAAACCTGTGCTCTTATCTCTGACTGGAATTTAAATAGGTGGCAGTGTTTGTGTATTTCAATACCCCTCCAATTCTCTTTTTTCCTTTGAACACAGCCAACATTGGCAAATGTTCAGGGAAAAAAAATGAAACTCTGAAGTCTCTACATTATACAATACTCATTGCCCCTTGCTGCACTTCCATTCTACAATGACCTAACTATACTGAGGTGACCAGAAATGCTCATGGAGTATTAAATATGACCTCATTAAAGGGTATAAATGTCCAACTGCTATTGCTTAACTTGTGTATCACACTGAGTCAAATCAGCCTTTGGCTGTCTGCATGGACTACACTGACCTAGTATTTGTGAGAGCATAA
Source organism: Petroica traversi (assembly GCA_025920805.1). Lineage (NCBI taxonomy): Eukaryota > Metazoa > Chordata > Aves > Passeriformes > Petroicidae > Petroica > Petroica traversi. Next base: position 12,778,341 of record JAHLSL010000019.1, read on the forward strand.
TTTGGCTGACTATGTCCAGAGAGGATGTACTGTTAGTATTTATCTTTTTCTTTTTTATATGGAAATAAGGGTGGGAAAGGGCCCAGAGCAATATGTCTTCTGTTGTGGAAACATTTTTTGGTCCTTACTATGATACAAATGCAAAACATCACTGCAATATTTATTAGAGCAATTTTTAGGATGGGCTGGAGACGAGTGGAAATGTTGCTATAGGGCTTCCTGAGAAATAATGCCAGGGATTTTTTTCTCGACATTCAGCACAAAACTCACAATTTAAAAGCAATGTAACATTGATTCTAGTGGTGATCCATCTTATCCCTCTTTTAACCTCATTCTCACATAGGCAGCGTCTTACAATTTTTTTCTTTCCACATCACCTCTTTGAATCCGTCTTTCTAACTTCTTAACACTTCCTTTTGCTTTCTTCTACACTTCTGACAGTGTCTTTCTGTTTTGGAGGTGCTTTGAACTGCACACAATTGCTGCAGGTGAGGTCACAGCAGGGCCTCAGAGAAAGAAATTATTATTCGCTGTTACATGATGAGACTCTCCACAGGCTGCAATTCTAATTCTTAGTAGCCATTCCAGCCTTATACCAGGTTTGATTTCAGAGATTGTGTGCAGATTTCACGATACCAGAACTACCCATCTGTTGTGGAATCAGGTCTGTTGTGCACTGCAGGAAATTGAGTGCTGAGCAGTAGAGCCAAAGTGAAGTCTAATTGGATGCCTGTGGATGCACCTTGCATGTAAACTGGCACAGAACCTAACCCTAGGTCCTTAGCTGCCCACATGGTGTAGCTGTGAGGGAGTACAGTGCTTTTTCCTAAGTTTTTGCTTTGTTTACAGGTCCCTTCCAACCAAGCCATTCTGATAAATTCACTTCAGGGTCTCACCTGAGAGACATTATAAAGAAGACAACTGTGTTTTGGCTCCTTCTGGCTCTTTCACTTCAGGCTTTGCTCTCCCAGTTGCACTGCTGATGTCACTCCATGCTGCAGGGTATATCACACATACCCTCAGGTTTCTGTCTTCCAGTTAAGCTCGTCTCCTGCATGTTAGGTTACATGTTTTCCTGATTTCTCCTTTGGTGTATATTCGCATTTCCCGTCCTGGATGTGGTTCTGGTATATACCCAAGCAGGAGATGACACATAGATTTAGTCCATGCAGTAGGTATCATCCTTTCATCATCACTTTAATTATTTCTCCAGCTATGCCAAAGGACCTAAAGAATATTTTGTGTTCTGAAAGGCAATAAAAGCACATTAAAAAGATTGAACGGTTAAGAATCCAGACAGCAGAAAGCAGCACACTTCCGAGTTCCCACTTCTTTGCTTGCAGTCCTACTATTTTGAGAGCTGAAAGTCTACAAGGAACAGCCACTAATGGATGCAAAACATACAAAGATCCCTTCCATCTCCCTGATTATAATCTTACATTTTAGATTAAGTTATGTACAAGTTACATGGAATATATAATATTTCTCTGAACTAAAAATCATTACTAAAAACTGACCCAGTCATCAGCCATATACAGTTCAAATCTGTTTTTCCTTGCCAGTATCTGAACAAAACACTCTGGGGAAATTTTTCAAAGCACAAACAAGAATATGAGGGGAGAATGTCTGCACACACTTAAATAATTTCCTTCTTAATTTAACAAAAATATATTTTCAGTTTAATAATCATGAAATGAAAATGCAAATCCAATGCAAATCTTGTAAAGGGTTTTCTGTCTACAGAGAGATCAAAAGCATGTCTAGATTTCCCACCAATCACAAGTACTACTCTGCTACCCAGAAGATTGAATTTAAAAATATTTGAGTGGCCACCACTGCTTTCCCTCCTTTAAAGTTGTACTCTTTCATATCTTGGTAAGCATGATTTGAAGAACTGAGAGAGCAGTAAATCAAAACAGCAACAAAAACAACAGGGGGAAAAAAAGTGAAAGGAAAAAGCCCACAGCATAGAAATAAATTACTGAAGAAATCACAGTCAATAAATTTCAGCAGAAACTATGTCAGGTATCAAATAGGAGAGGAAAACATATTCCTCCAGGCAGCAAAATGTATATTGTTTTTAGCCAAACCCAGCAATGGCAATTCTGTAGCTGAAGATTAGTGGCTCAAATTCTTCAGCACAAATCAAAACAGAGCCTTCTAAAACCATCCATGGAAATGATTCAGGCTCAAAATTAGTATCAAGAACATCATTCAGGTGTGATCCATAGCCAATAATAGACTAGACTGTATCCAATATTCAGTGACTCACACTGAGAGTGAACCTTGCTTTGTAAAACGCTGCAACACCTCCTTTTTTACTACCTGTTTTTCCTAGTCACTGCAGAGCTGGGAGCAAACCTCATTTTCTTTCCAAGCTCTCTTTCTGCTGCTGACTACTGCTGGGACAGGAGCAAGAAGCAACCAGGTGACCTCCAAAAGTGAACTAATTTTTGCAGCACATAAATCCTTTGACAGGGACCCAGGAAAGTCCAGGAGCCTTCTCTCCTCCTGTTCTTCTTAGTAGCCAGGCATGTACCAGATATAACCTGGTCTAGCAGACAATGAAATATTTCTCATACTGGATGGAACAACACACTGAAGTCTTCTCAGCATCAGTGGAATTTTTGTCTGTACGACATTCAATTTCAGAAATAGGGCAAGCAGCTTAAAGAAGAATACACTGGAAAAACAAAACTTAATGGTTAGTGTGCAATTTGGATGTAGCTGGGAAAAAAATAGCGAGAAAAAGATGGAAGATGGAAAAAGATGGAATTGGTAATAATATCTTTGCCATTCATTACAGCTGATCTAGTACATGACTTTACATATAAATTAATTTAATTTCTAATTTTGGAGAAGACATGATGACATGGAGGGACAAAAATATTATGAAAATAATATATTGAGTCTACCATTTTTATTTGGTTAGTTTTAATAACTTGTATTAAATTTTCTTCCTTTTTAAAAAAGATTCTTAAAAAATAAATAAAGCATTCCCACTCTGTGGATTATTTAGTCCTCTATCATTTGTTATTATGGCTGTGATTTTGTATCCAGGCCTAGTGATTAGTATTGTTTCTTTCTTGTAATTAACCTTTATAAACTGCAATTGGCATTCACTCAGGTAAATTTTCTTTAGTCACCAAAAAAGTCTTTTTGTGAATAAGAAAAAATCTTGGATGTTAGCCAACAGAAATCTTGATTTGCTTAAAAGCTTCAAAAAACCAAAAAAAATCCAAACAAAACATTAAAATGGGATGTAAATCTAGTCGACAAAAACTTTTGATTGGAAATAATTTCCTATTTGTTCATTTTTATTCCTTTTCACTCAATTTAAACATATGACTACTCAGTGGTTGTACTCCTGAAATTTGTCAGTTTGGAATAGTTGTATAGCACAAATTGTTTCTTCTTTTCTGCAACTTACTTATAATTTAAGGTATTACAGTACTGATACTTTAACTTTTGTAACCTCACATTTCCCCCATGTTTCTGTACCTCTCTAATCCCTGTCAAAGATATTCGTGCAGTGATGTAAAAAAAAACCAGATTAGCTTTGAGCTTACATGGACAAGTTTCTTTTTATTTAAGATTAGTGCAGGAAGCAATTATTCAGAGTGGAAGTTGTAAAGGTTAGGTGGGCAGCACAGAAAACAATCTGAAACAGCTCAAATACAGAAATACGCAGTCTTATAATGTCTTAAAACTTCACCCCAGAGCAAACACTGAAGTCCTAAAATGGATATGTAATTATCACAGAGAAGATCTTCCCATTTCATGTTTGTCTAGTCTCTGCTGTCTCAAGAACTTGAAAATGCAGGACTAAGCAGATTTATGTGCTCCTGTAAAAGGCATTAAGTGGTAGCACATGGCCACGAGAGACTAAAGGAGGAGGTCTTGTGGTCTGCAGAACATAAGAGACTAAGAGATTATTATGCTTTTCAATAAAATTAAAATCATATCTATATATAGACTGACATACTGGAAAGACTCAACAGTTTTTGGAAACTGATAATAGTTAACCACAATCTACTGGTACAGTCATATTTTATCTAAAAATTCTTCTTCTGTCTTTGTCTGCTCTCCATTTTTGTTGCTTAATATACCCATCTGTAACGTCCTGTACATTTATATGCCAGGTGGAAGATTATTTTCCTGTGGCTACTAATCATGTGGTGTAGCCTGAAGGATAGAGTCTCATAAAGGATCAGCTTTCTTAAAAGATTCTGTTCATAGGTAATTCTACTTAATATAAATTTTATGGCACAGCAGAGTTGTGTTCTTCATCTTTTATTTCTAGGAGCATTTGTACTAAGCACAATAATATGAATAACATTCTATTACATTTGTACAGTATTCTCCATCTGAGGTTTTTCAGAGCTTTTATGGAAAATATTTAGCATGCAGTAGGTCTGTGAGGAGCCCTCTGATTTTCATTCTTGTCTCTGCACAGTTGGACCCATCTTTGTCATTTGTCCTGTAAGCTGTTGAAGTTCATTATCACCAGCTAAAAACAACTCATCATACAGCTCAGTTCTTGTAAACAGATAAAATTATGTCAAACTCATAGAATTCAGGTAAGTTTTTACCAACAGTTTGATTGACATAATAATTCTCCAGGCTGCAGTTTTTATAATCCAAAGAGACTCTTGCTGCTTATGAATATGTCCAGAAAGGACTCAATTCCCTTCTTCCATCATCCCCTCCATCCCCTCTTTCAGTATTTGTTTCATTTTTAGAAATGTTTATGATCTGTTAAATGGAGAAGTGAACAAGACCAGCTTTAACTTCAGGAGCAGGAAGATGTAGTCTATGCTTGTCTTCATGTAGAAACAAGAATAATTTGCATAGTTAGAGTCCTTGGATCCAAGGTCCTGCTCAAAGAAAGTCATGCCCATGACCTTGGCCAGCTGAGTTTTGAATCTTTCCAAGGATGCATGTTCCACATCTTCTCTGGAGAACCTGCTCCTGGAATTAACCACTCTCTCTGTAAGAACATTTTTTCTTACCTGTAATTTGAGCTGGCTATACATGTAGCAGCATTGCCCTGATGAGGCTCTGCCTCATTGCTACCAGGACCTGTTGCTGACTCTTGCTCACCATGCACCTGTCAGGACCCCATGTCCTCTCCTTCTCAGATGCTGCCTGGCCTGCACAGGAGCTGCATGGGTTACTCCCCTGCAGATGCAGAGATATGCGTTTGCTCTTGTTGAGCTGCATGAGATTGCTGTCACCCTATCATTTCTTGCAGTTTTAGAACTGGACTGTAATTATTTTTATTCATTTACCAGCCCTACCATTGCTAAACCTGAAATCAGGCAAAGCAGGTAGAGAATATTAAAATTAATGAAAAAAAAATGCTTTAATTTTCTCCTCTCCTCTGCATTTTTTAATGAATGGGTGTTCTAACTATAGGAAACTCTGGGCAAAACACAGTTCACCAATTCTGCATGTGAGGGAGATGCTGCTCCTCTATTGCCAGAGCTGAAGAACTCTCTCCAATACAGCCATGGCAGGGATGCTCCTCAGGAATGGAAGAGAAGACACCCAGAGCTCAGGCTTTACCTGCTGCCTATTTGTTTCTCACCTCTCTGTAGTTACAACACACGGTGCATGTGAACAAATGATTAAGTAAAGTAATCCTCTCCTGAAGTGCTGTAGCTATTTCACTTAGTTAGGCTTTGAACAGGGGAAGATGACGAATCAAACCCATTCTGTCTCTCTCAGATATGATATCCCATGTTCTTCACTGAGAGAACATCCAATCCTGATTACAGTTCTTTTAGCATAAGTATAATGAATCTGCTCCTTCCACCGGAACAAAATTATTTTGCTGTTTTTATTCTCCCCTAGAGAAAAAAGCCTGTTTCAGTTGTATTGGGTATCAAAAATACCATCAAAACATAATCTGAAACAGTATGTAATTATTTTTTCATTTCAGATCAGTCTTTGACAGACATGCCTGAAGGCAAAATAGATTCATATTCCTAACTACCTTCTAATGGCTGAAGTCTATAAACAGATTATACAATGTGCAAATTACTATTTCGACAAATCAGGAAGGCCTAAAATAAATCTCTGAAAAGTAAAGTAACTAAAATAAACTCTGTAGAGTGAAGGCATTCTGTATCGCACAAAGCTGGATGATCATTTAAAGATCTCTTTTTAATTGCATTCATTTTGTTAAATGAAATATTTCAAAAGTAACAAAATCTGGGTTGATTCTTTTAAATTCTGTACTGAAGTCAAACCAGCTACACTGACTTACTTCTAGAGACCGTGAAAACTCAACCATGTCATGAGGGTAAGAAATGGGAACTTGGATACCCCCATACAACACATATCCTGAACAATTGAATTATATGGGAGCTTGGGGACAAATTGCCTTGGAAATAACCAAAACTCCACTGACTAAAACTGAGTTATGTCTTCTGTGGTAGCATCTCCTTTGGACTTTATTCCTGCAAGTTTTGCAGCAGAAATATTTCTGATTTCTCAGCGAAACTGTACCTCTGGAAGGCCTTGTCAGATTTCAAAGTTGAGATTTTTTCCAGAATCAGGAAAATTCTGAGTTCTGGGTGTTCTGAAGAATCTGATTAAAACTAGAGAGGGAATCATAACATCAAAATATGCAGAGGGAATATATTTCATGTAGGCAGCTGGCTATACTCAGGGCACACTGATGGCCTTAACTGTCCATAGAGAACGGTTAAATAATCTATTCTTAGAATTTAGTGCAAGGACACAGCTGTGCAATCTTTTTATTTTCCTCTTTAGTTTATTTGTCCAGCTTTACCTGTCTGAGGAACAGATAGTGGTGCTGAAAAAGGAAGAAAAACAAGCTGAGTCCAAAGAGAGATAAGACCTCTATTTCCTCATCCATCTTAACTGTAACCATACAGCTCTGCATTGCATTTCCCAGGGAGGAGATGGGGCAGTTGGGAATGCAAGCCCTCCCCACACTTCCCAGGACCCAGGGAAGGTCCTTCACCAGCCTATGTATGCCCCATGCCAGGCCCCTTCACAAAGCTGTGTTGGTGCATATACCCAGAAGAGAGTAAAGCCTCTTTATTTCATGGAATAATAAGATAGGGATTTATTACTTGGCTTAAAGGAAAAGAAGATACCTGTGTCCTTCTTGTGGCTAAATAATGAAAGTGTGTATGTCAGGTTTGAAGCTGATTCACCAAGTAGTCCCATTACCACAGAAGAAAATGCTTTTATGGCATGTCATGGCAAGACCACTGCAAGTACTTATCAAAGGAGAAATGAAACTCAAAGTAGCAGGCTGATTTCATTACATTCAGAAATGCTTTTGATCCAATGAAATGCAATATTTTTTCTACCAATGTTATACTAACAATAGTAACCTGATTGTTGCCAGAATGCTTAAATATCTACATCTGCTCTTTTTCTATGGATGAGACAGCAGGTATTAATACTTCTCTTATTATGGGATCATCTAATTTCCACATTTTGTAATGGAAGAACACAGCAGTATCTAAGTGGAGAGAGTTTTCTATTACAAGCAGCACCTGTTTTAATTAATGCTGTGTAACAGTGAATCAAAATATAACAATAATCTAAGATACCCAAGTCAAACCTTGGGTTGCAGCTGTATAAAAAAGGATGTGTGCTTTCTCCCCTGTTATGAAAATACGTACTTAAATGTTTTATTAAAACTATGTTCTCCTTTAAGTAGAAACACACTCTGCTAGTTATGCTAGCAAAGCTTAAAGCATTTAAAGCAGTAGCATTTCTTCAGGATTTAGCATGCATCTCAGCTGATGCTCCCTAGGTATTTTAAAAAACTGAATTATATATTTATGTTTAAATTCTGAAACGTGTTTCATTTAGTTTGATAGTACAAAGTCTTACTGAAGCTTTTTAATCCGTTTCAGCTTTAGCAAATATTCTCCACAGTATTTCAGCTGAAGGCCTTCCTGTTTGTCTTAATTTACTGTGAATAAATTTGTTTCTACAATTAGCACATGGGCCCCTAAAGCCAGAAATACCCTAAATTAGTGGTACAGTGCATTTTGGGATGTAACTTAATTACTGAATCTAAGTACTAGAACTATGAACCAGAAGCTTATTATAAGTATTAGGCTACTTGCAAGACCATGCTGAAACTTCCCAATGGAAATATGATGATCTAACATGTTTCACTAATGAAACCTACTTCAAGCAATGAGAGGCATTATGTAACATTCAAAAAATTAGGAGATAAAACAGCTTCCTTTTTGTGAAAAATCCTTTTATATAAGCCTGTTGAAGCATATATGCCAATTAAAAGTGCTATGCCTGTCATTTTAAACTCTTCCAGACAAGCACAAAACCTTTTGTTGCTGCTGTTGTGGCTATTTGTGGAAGCAAGAAAGAAATGCCATGGGTGTTTCAAGCTTTCCTCAGCCTGCAAATGTGCAGATCAGCAGAGATATTCCTCTGTGGATTCTGGCTTCATGTGAAAAACATGAGGAGAACTGGGTGCCAGGAAAGCATGTTTATCTGGTGTGAGCTGCAGAAAATCTGTCTCTCTGCTCAAAGGCAGTGGTCTTCCACAAAGCCCTGGAGAGAAATTTGCAGTGCTGTTGCACTAGGCTGAATAATTCAGCTTATACTTCTTTTTAAGTGTCACAAAGCAGTGAAAACAACAAAGGAAATATATTTGTTAAAGCAACTTGCTGTTTAGGCTTTTTGGCAAATGCAGCATCCTCATGATAAATGAACTTCTCTTTGAAAGTACACAGGGCCGTGCCTGCTGTCAGCTGTGGGGTGAAGATTAAAGCAGTTCTTGAAAGCCTTAGCACATTTCCTTGCCTTTATGATTTTGCCTCCATACCAGCACTTTAACATCACATGAAACTTAAAATTTTTCATAATCAGATCATCTAAATCAAGAGTTAGGTTTCTTTAGTTATGATGTGGTTTCCATGCATAGTTCCAGCTCCAGGCAGGGTACCATCTGCAGCACTGATTGTTAAGCAAACATTGCCACATTAGTCACTAGACAGGTACAAAATGAATGCTATTGAAATGGAAAAAAAATCAAGCAACAGATTAGTAGGAAAAATAGGTCTCTGAAGTGCATATCACCTAGAGATTTAAAACTGGAGTTCTTAATATTTTCTTCATATGAATTTGTTTAAAGTTTTTCATTATGCATTAAGCAGATAAATCTTTTTCTTATATTTCCATTTCTTACAATGGTGTGGGACAGATACAATAATATAATAATACATAATAAAATAATGCAATCATGCTAGGGAGGTTTATCTCCTTCCTAAAATAATAATGTGAATGTTGTTGTTATCTACGCGTTTTTCTTCATCATTTTGTATCTCATTGCACTGTTATTTTTATATCAATATTTAAATTGACACAGTTTCTATGACTAGTACTTTTTACTAGCAAGTAGCAGGGCAGCTTCTCACCAACAACAAACTGTTTTGGCAGTGAGGCTCCTGGGCAAGTTGGATGGGCAAGATTTTGACCAACAGGCTTTTCTTCTTGAAAACTGGGGAACAAAAGGAGAAATCTTTAGCACTCTTGCAGTGTTTGGGTGGGACCTGCCTGAGATGCACCCTCTTTTCCTGAGAGCTGGGAAAGGTTGCTGTGTCCCATTTTTTTGGCACACAGCCAGCAAATATCAGGGACTTGGCTTGCGTAGGTATGGCTTTGCTTTCAATTGTTCTTTTTACATAGTCAGACAGGGTGTGCAGAGTTTCCTCATTTGCACTCTCAGCACAATTCATTGCTTTAATAATTTCTGTCATTAATTCCTTTGTTCATCTTTTCTTCAGTGCAAACTCTCTTTTCAGCATTTTTAAACAGAAGTTTGTAACATTTCTCTTTGCCCTCTTTTTTTCCTGAACCATTCATTCTTTAGTAGCAGATTCAAGGTATGTATGGTTCGGGTATCCATTTTTTCAAGACAATAACACCCTCCCTATTTTCTAAACCATGTTATCCTCTAGGTATTCCATTAAATTCTTCACTTTCTTAGTGGAAGGTGCATGTTAAACAGCATTTTTTATTAAGCTCTCAGAAATTAGGTCAAGTATTTCCTCTGTTTGTTGCAATTAAATTTGAATGAGGTGGTGTGTATGAGCAATTCAAATAAACGCTGGCAACACATATTATCAACTTGGACTTGTGCACTGTTCATTCACAGTTTTGTTGTCTTCCACTGAAATTTTAGAGACATTTCTTGGAGTTTTGTAACAAGTATTTATTTGCCAGCTGTAAATTTGTCACCTAACAAATAACTTCTTTTTCAAAATGTGGGAAATTACACAAAGCAGGGTGAGATATATTAAATATAACACTTGTTTCCAAAAGAAGGCTTGTGTCAGTCCAATATAATTTATTGGTTGGAAGTGGTTGGAACAGATATATGATTAGATAGTAAGTTGTGCACAACTTCATGTGCAATTTTAAATTTTTCATGAAGAGTCATACCAACGAAAATTTAAAAGGTTCCAGGCAAAATAGAAAAATCTCAACAATGAATTTTTATTAAATCTGTCAATATCAGATATCCAAGCTATATCCCCACACCAAAGCATTTCAAAGCCACATTGATGTGAACATGGAACTTATTTTCAATAAATTAGTCTTTTGTTCAAAATATATTTCAACAGTTAAACTAGTCATTCTTTTCTGTGTAGAAAAAACAACCTGTTATACATTTTCTGATTTTCTTTTCATACAGATAATTTTAAAGGGTTTAGCTGGAGGAACAGGCCCAGGTTGGGGTGACCTTTTTTTTCAGCCATGGAGCTCGGAGCAAATATTTTGGGACGTTCCCTAATGTTGTGATTTATTATTTCAAAGTTTTTATTTTTATTACTGGTGCTGCTTTTTCTGTGTCTTTCCATGGTCCCCCATTTCTACTTCACCTTGTTCAAGGAATGTTACTTTCCTCTGATTCTTTCTTTTCACATCTGAGATTTCTTCTGATTCCTGATGCACTAAGCAATCTAGTGTCAATTGGTTTTCTCTCTTTGCCTATAATGCTATTCAGAAGTCCTCCTTTGAGTTTCTAATTTTCCGTTAATTTTATTTTACTGTGAATACAATACTAAAATAATCATGTTGTCAGAACATAGTGCAATGTCCCATAATGTATAATGATTCTACTAATGGTTCAAGTTTGAAGTGGAGTAATTTTTAGACTAATCACCTCATCAAAGCATCATAATGGAAACCTCAAGTGGTCTCTGTAGCCTTGAACTCAAAACATTGTAGGAATCTAAATCTCAAAATTGACCTTTTAATGCCTCTGTACCAGAAGCCTCAGCAACCTTCAATTCAAATAGTGTTGCCAGTTCATATTCATCTATGTCCCATATCCGCTAGGGCTACATAAATATTCACTCATTCTCTCCCAAGACTATTGCTATCATGTGATCACCACAAGTTCATGAAAGCAACAAATACAACCATTCTCCAAGACTGAACATCAAAATGGATGTCTTCTCAATGCTGCAGACATTTAAACTGAACAATTATGCTCTATGCACATTCAGCTAACACACCTTGACCTTCATTTCTTATGTTGTAACCAGCCTAGCTGGTTAATATGATTCCAATCTGTTTCGCTAATGTTTATGCCTGATTTATAACTTAATTTGGATTTTATGTCAGTTAGAATGAAATATGTCTTTCCTTAGAGGGATACATGACTAACTGCGTTTGGGGTTTCAGCCTTAACTCCAAACATCCTGGTTTGCTTGGTCATTACCAAAATAACATGTAAGATTTTCCTTCCAATAGGAGATGCAATAATTAAATGTAAAGCAAGTATTGAGAATGATATGGAAAGGATCGTCATATAATTGCATCGTACAAAATATTATTTGGATGATGCTTAAACAAAGAAGGTTTGTTGAGGACAATTAAATCCACGCAATGAACAAGAACAGAAATTTTTTGTCTCATTCGAGGAAAAAAGTTTGAAAAAAATCTCTCAGTAGATTCAGCTTTCTTTAAAAGAACAGGTCTGCTTAAATTAAAGCAAGGTAGTGACCAAAAGCGGTTAATCTATGTTGCTCATTTCATACAAACTTAAGGTCTCCAAAACTTTCAGAAGAACTGTATGGCTAAGTTTTGTTATGGCAAAAATATTCTGGTAGTAAAAGGCTTCTTTTAACTCTAAAACGTGAGAGCCTTACAAGAAACTGTAAGAAATACAAAAAGTGAAGAAATGCAAGCATAATTTCATCATTCCTCCATGAAAAAATACTATCCTTACCATTCTTACCCCAGCTGCAATCAGAGAAAATCAGGCTTTTAAGACTTAAAAATGGTTCCTTTTTTCAGTTCTAACTGGCAATGAAGCATTTTCTATGGATCCACAATATTAAAATGCAGGAGAAGAGGCACTGTTCTCCAGTCTGCCCTTGTGTCTAAATGAGTCTGTCGAAGAAGTATACTGAAATATAGCATTAATATAAGGGACAAAGCGAAAGTAATAACTATTTCTGATAATTTCTGCATAATTCAGCAAACAACACACAACAATAAGACAGCATTTCCAGGGTGGTAAAATAGCCTAGACAATGTTTTTATTCATGGATCAAATAGATTACCAGATAAACAAATAAAAATAAAGATAAGGTTGAAATAAAGCCACACTTCATATGTGATTTTTATTTAGTTTTCTTCCAAACCCACAAAAGTAAATATATCAGGAAAAGGATGATATAAATGTCCTTTTATTGAAATTGTGATGCTTAAAAGCCAGATTTTCTTAGAAGAATATGAATAGTAAAACACAAAGAATAAATTTCGTAAAAATGGTAAAGACAAAGAGAGGTTCCAAGAAAAAGCCCACTAAATGTCATGGTTTCCTAAGTGGTCTTAACTCTCCTTTATATGTATCTTTATATATCTTCATTTAACTCTCATTTCTTTACAAGTAGCTGTTGCCTAGTAAATTTTGAGCCCTGACTCCAGCTACTGATGGAGGTTTATTTACAAGAAAAGATCTGTTTAATATTTTCTTTTAAGGATCTTTGGGAAAGTCCTGTTTGCAAGGTTAAGGCAGATGTTTTATATTCCCAAGTCAAACAATATCCTGAGTTAGTAGGGACTCATAACACCCATTGAGTTCAACTTCCAGCAGGTAGAACAGTGTCTTTTGGTAGTCTCAGAAGACCACACATACCATACCTGCTCTAAAGATAAAGAACAATAAAAATTACATATAAAAATTTATTTATTATATTAATTAAATATAATAATTTTAATATGTAATTTGAAAAGTGCATTTCCATTTAATCGATGAATGATTTTATAATTTTACCCTTAAGAGGGAAATATTTTGCTTTCCTTTAATCTCAAATGATATTCTCCTTTCTCATTAGTTGCATTCTTTCTTCCTCTGCTCTACCTGCTGCCCAGATGACAGTTAAACATTTTTTTTCTGAACTTACAAATCCCTATAGCTCCTTGGTATTTAATATTAAAGCCCAGGTCTGCTTCAGGCAGAATATTTTCACTCTGCTTTTTCTTTTAAGTCTGAGTTGTATGTGTCTCTGAGAGACACAACTTTATTTTCCATTTTTTATCTGAAGCAGAACATGTCCTTCTTTGATCATGTCTCTGAGAGAGTATAAAAAATTCTAGGTACCATCATCTACTCACTGACATGTTTCCTAATCCATATTGTCTCAAATGTTGTAGAAATAAGATCTCTCATAAAACAGATATTCCACTTAATCCTTCTTTAACTGCCCAGCCCAACCATCAGGCATAGGCCTGTGGACCATTCAACTACAATTCTCCTTTTCAGCATTTAGGACCTCAGTGTTATAATATGTCAATACCTACCCATTTGTTCCCTGAACAGCTCTCTGGACATTGACTATGTTTTCTTGTATTTGTCAATAAAAAGAACATCAAACTTTTGCTTCCTGGAACCCATAGTAAAAATAGTATCTTCAGGACCTCTTGAGTGTTTGCTTGTTATCAAGTGGATAGGAGAAGAAGAGATGCAAAGAGATGATAAAAAGAGGAATTTTGTCAAATAATTCATTGACATTTTTATGTTGGCAGTTGGTCAAGTTGTTTATTCAAGGAAAATTCTTTGAGCTACTCTATAGACATTCACAGAATTCTAGCAATTGGTACAGGCACCTATCTACACATCTCTAAGATTCCTTGTAAAATGATGGTATTCTTCATAATATATTTGAATAATTTTTCTCCTCCTCCCAAGTCCTACTTTGACAATCATCCTTTTCTGAGAGATCTCTGAAGTTCTGCTAACATGGTTTTCTTTGGTGAAAGTAAAAAAGCATGGATGGGTTTTTATCTAAATATTTTTAGGACACTGGAGGTTCCCATGTTAAAAAAATACAATTCATTTGCAGGGTCCTCATAATGAAAGAGTTATTTTAATAAAAGCAAATATTTTAATGTCTCAGCACTGTGTGCCTTACTTTCTAAGTGGATATATTTATAATCTGTTACAGCATTACTGTCTATCTGGGATCACTTGGCTATTTAAAATTAAACAGTGCTCTGGATTGAAAATCACCAGAAACATCCAAACAAGCAGGAAAATTCCTTCTTTGAAGACTGTTAATGTAAGGCTTTTGGATCAGGTACACCATGAAAAGTGTGATTCTCACCAATTCAAGAATACAAAACAAAAATATAAAAGTAAAATTAAGCACTGACTACACCAAAAAACCTCAAAAATATTTCTTTTCCTTTTTTTTTAAAGACCTTTTTTTGTGACATTTACTGTTTTTAAAAATTTTTAAATTTCTAGCGATATTGTGTATTTAGAGTTCAAGTTATTATTTTGGCTCCTGAGTTGGAATACTATTTGTTCAAAAAGACATAAAACTCTTCAAGGAAAATGCAGTATATAACAGCCTCTGTTATTATCACAGAGGGAAATATGAACAGAAAGTTGCAGCTAATATAGACTTCTGGGAAATAAAGCTCAGTGTAATGGTAAATCTAATACAGCTTCTGAATTTGTGTCAGCAAGGCAGTAAGGTGTTGAATATAAACTTGGGCACATCTGGTAGATGTAAATGATGGTGAAGTGCATACCTGAGAGACATATTCTATCTAACTTCCCTTTGAATGTACTAAATTCCTGAGGCAATGCACCAATCCTGACCTTGGATGTTTTCTTCCAAGTGGAAGTGGTTCTTGTAATTGAACCAGCTAATTTCCACAAGCTCTGGAAAGAAAAAAGGGGAGGGGTGTCTCCCAAGCTCCAAGATTCCATTTTATGAACATAAAATTACAAAGTTTCACAGTGCAAATGGGCCCAATGAAGCTTCTCTTCCTTCACCTGGCAACTCAATCCTTTACCTAGTGAAAATCCTGAAACAAAAAGTTGGATGACATATATTTGCACATTTAAACTTACATGTACAGCTCTTCAAAGGTTGTGCATGTATGTCATGTGGTCACCTACAAATGAAAGAAAACAGATCATACTTGTCAGTAGAGCTGGGACAAGCTGAGACTAAGAGTTACGTGGGGATTAGAAGTCACTGCTCAGGCCTTTCGGACACAAAGTAAATCTAAAATACTTCTGGAAGGAAATGTAAAAAATTGCAGCATGCAAGTGTATATAGTGTGAATAATTGCTGCATAGTTAAGAGCTTGAAAACATGCTCCCAGCAATGATTTTCTAAATAAAACCCACCTTCTTTCAGTAAGAAGTTCAATAAGAATAGCAGAGAAGTTAGATGAAGCATCTGACCCTACAGAAGGCAAGTTCCAATTCTTGTTTTGAGTGTGAGTGCTCAGTAAGTCATGGTCTCAAGAAGTTTTATCCTGTGTCTTTAGCAGATAGAGGACTTGCCTTTAGCACAGCTCAGGTGAGTTCCTGATCTGCAGCAGCCTCAGGCAGACCCTGGAGCCCCGGTGCTGGCACCAGGGCCACTGGTCTCACAGTGCTCCCATGACTGGCTTGGCACCATGCCACACTTCAGGGACTGCAGGACATAAATAAATAAAGGAAACCAATTGTCACTTGAGGGACACGAAGGGCCAAGTCCTGTGGGAGCTGAGACTTATAGGATCATACCCTTAGCAGTGAACCTGATTGTCCCAGGTAGAAGTTGCTCTAAAATTTGCAGGGGAAAGATACAAACTAGCTCTTGGAATGAACTGGCATATTTAGGGAGACAGGCTAAAAATCAAACTTCCATAAACAAGCAGAGAGACAGATGTCAATGAAGTAAGAAAAATCTTACACAACCCAGATACCCACTAAAATTGCTATTACTGTCTCTGTGGGTGCAGGATGATGCAAACATGTTACATGTAAAGATCACAAGGAGGCACTTTCACAAAAGGTCTAGTCTGAAGATAAAATTATTCAAATTAGTTGGCAAGCCAAGAAATAGTGATTTTTGTTTTGTAAAGAAAACAGTCATAGATTAAGTCTAGCTTTTAAAACCCATCAATTAGGATTGTCTTAAATTACAGCCAAAGGTCTCTTGTTACCTTCCTCTCATTGGAATCCCGATAGGTTTAAATTCTGCTGTGCCACTACCTCCAGACAAAAGTAGCAGCACTAATGCAATTGCTGGAGAATCAGGCCTGAGGTATTCAGAATAAGTAATGATTGACTTCAAAATTCAAGAGAAAGGGGCTCATTTAATGAAGGCTACTGCTGAGTATGTTTTTATAACGTTGCCTTTAAACATGTAGAAGTTTGAACATTTTAAGCAGAGCCCTAAAAATCCCTCTGTTTTCCTTGGAATGATTATTGCTATTGCATGCAGTTCTGAAAATGCCATTAGATAGAAGTAGGACACCGTTTCCCCTAGGGATAAAGGAAATTTTCCCTTTCCCTATTTTACAGAATAAAGCTGTTTACAGAGAGGAAATGGATGCACCACATTTTTGGGAACAAACAGTCATGCCCAGTTAGCAATTTTAATCGATGGAGAATGAATGCTGCTCCTAAGCAGCAAAGATACCTTGTCTTGTGTTGTGAGAGCAGGCAGGTGCAGCTTTGTCTCCAGCGCTCAGCAGGGGCTGTTCACCATCAGTGCTGCTGCTTTCCCTCACCTGCTGCCACGCTTGTCATCCCTTGCTCTAGCTGCAGTGACTGACCACCAAGCAGGAGGCCCACTCTCAGGAATGTCTGTCCGAGGCTTACATTGTTTGCAGATAAAGACAGCCTATCTGCTGCAGTTCCCTGTGGTTTGTGGGCTTTGCTGACTTTGTGGCAGCTCACTGCCTCTTCCTTTATTACAGTTTGTGAGTCACTCCTAGTAGCAATTAGGAAGTGACTATGTATGTTCAGTGACTTGGGGCAGAAGCTTATGTGACATTTGCATCATGCAGATTTAGCATCAGGCCCCTGAAATAGGCTCTGAAATTTATTTGGGCTCATTTCACCCCAATCCAAGAATGTAATCATCTGACTTATTTTATATTTAGATGAGATGAAACTCTGCCCAGAAATGCCTATTTTTCTCTGTGGAGTACAAAAGGTATCTACAAAACAAGCCCAGATTTAAACAGCTGTACTACAGAGAACTAAATTTGTTAAATTCCAGACGGTATTAGGACAGGCACAGTCTTTTGTGGGATTTACTCATGATGGCTTGTCTGTTTGAG
Source organism: Petroica traversi (assembly GCA_025920805.1). NCBI lineage: Eukaryota > Metazoa > Chordata > Aves > Passeriformes > Petroicidae > Petroica > Petroica traversi. Next base: position 12,795,954 of record JAHLSL010000019.1, read on the forward strand.
GAAAATTATTTTGAAATAGAAGGTGTTTCTAGATAGTCTTTGTAATTAACCAAGTAATAACAAGGATCAGCTTTAGGAAACAGACTTTAGACTTGTTCCTAAATAGTGCCTAAGAGCGAGATAGCCAGTTCAGGGAATGAAACATGTAACTCTGCTTAAGGTAACTAAGCTTGTTACCATTGGGTATGTAGGACTGGTATATTAGGATTCACAACAGCCAGCAGGCTCCAAGTTAGGACCCCTAATGACCCAGAGGAAATGATGGAATAATCCAAATCTGAAGTGCCCTGTAGGAGATTATTTGTCTATTTTGTTGCTAAAACCCTCCCTTGAGGTTGAAAATTTACACAATTTGTGAAGGAAGAAGGCACAAGAGAGTTGGACACATTAGATAGAACTTCTGCTGACTCTGACAAAACAAAAGGGATCACAAGCATCACTTGCATTTATAAACTGCCATCATTTGGAAGACATATAGGGACAGAGATTACCCCACCAGCCTGCAAGGGAGAGCCAAGAAACTGTGGCTCAGATGCTAGAGGCAAAAGAAAAATACAGTTCATGGTCTTTGAGAGGTGAAGTCTGTAAAACAGGCAGATGTTGTGCTTCTCAAAAGTACAAAGATGCTCAACCTGAAGGTGCTGAGGTGTGGGATTGAAGTGTTCCCTCAGTCCCAGGAAGCACTTTGTTTGAGATTTAATTACCTTAGGATGTTTTCAATGAAGGCCAGAGCTAATGTCAATATGAAATATATAGGGGTTTGTGCATGTATATAAAGGTCATGCATAATACAAAGACAGACTGGGTAGTATTAGATCTCATGTGGGCTCTCTGCAAAGCATGTTTGTGTATATGACTGGGACCATAGATATGGTAATCCATGAAGGCAGGATGATGCCCAGGCATCCACTAATGTCACTTAATGACTGCTCTTACAAAGCAAATATAGTTTATACAGAGGGCTTGCAACATAATGCGTTATTAGTGCCATTCAAGGGAAACAGATATGAGATAATTTTGCTGGCTCCTCATATGTTGGAGGATTGCTTAGAGGAGATGCCTCCCTCACCCTTTTACTGCTTGCTCTGCCAGGTGAGACTCAGCCTGATGTTAGCCCAGACAACTTCCCCATCAGATATGTTGTCCTCGGCAGTAGTAGTGAAGAGACATTGATGTGAATTTGTAGCCAAAACAGAAAATTTAACTTGTTGATGCTAGGCCTTATTGTAACAACAACAACAACATCAACTTGTCTGAAAAAAAAATCACATTTCCCAAACTTTTGTCCATGTGGCAGGAAGAGCTAGAAATAACTAGTGTTTCACGAGCCAGAGGCATGTTACAGGGAAGTCTAGCAACTATGGAGAAAACAGGCTTTTTTAAATAACTCAGGCCCTGAAGTGTTTGCTGTCAAAAATATAAATAGAGTAGTAGAGATGACTAAAAAGACAAACAAAAATTTTAAAAAAGCATTGGCAATTATGATGGGTAACTTCAGCACTCCTTAGAAAGAAAGAGAAAAAATTTGGTGACTGTGTAGGAGAACTAAGGTATATATGCCAACCATTAGCTAACTATCACTTCTTCACGTGGAGTCAATTCATTTCAATGACTCCAAGGGACTGGAAATTTTCTAAACACCATTTCCACTCTGAAAAGTTACTCCTGTAAAGCAATGAATTAGAAACACAAAATCGTACCAATACATGTTTCAAATAGCTGTAGAGAAAAAAAAAATCCCTTCAGGTTCCCTGGGGTCAGCAGATCCCTGCCATGTGGTAAAACCAACTTCTGCAAGGACCCAAGCGATGACATCAACTTTTGAATGTACATCAGAAAATATAATTACTGCACTCCTTCTGGCAGTCAGATGGATATTTTTTGAAAAAAAAAAAAAAAAGCTGATGGTTGCTATTTTATTGTCCTAACAAAACTCTTGGGGAAGCACAACATGACGTCAGCCTGGGGAACAACAATGTGAGATGTTAAACATAGTTTTTTCGAGGTGTCATTTCCAAGTTTATACAAAGCAGTGGCCAGTGCAAGGTATTGTCTGCATGTAGCTACTTTTGGCATCAAGGTGCCACAGGGGATGGTAGGCTGAGTAGGCGCAACCAACTTGTTACCAAGGGCAGACAGAAAGTGTGTTTTAGAAAATGGCAGTAGCAGAGGAGTGCTGGAACTATTCAGGGGCCATGGTAAGAGCATTTTGATCAAATGAAAAAGATCTCCCTGACAATAATTGTGCTATTTGAGTACCAGTAGTTCTCTCCAAAGGCATCAATCAGAGATAGAAAAACTTACTCTTGCTCCTCTTCTGGTGTTTGAGGTATCTCATGAAATCTCATCAAACTTGCATTCTGAAACATAAATTAGCCTGCAACTAAATATGTAGAAAACTTTTACTGAGCTGCAATATCTTTAGAACTGAAAGACAGAAATATTGTCATATGTGCAGTTTAAGTTACCATAAAAACCACATAAGCTTTATTGTCTTAAAAGAAATATATTGCCCTAGCACAGTTTTTATTGACAAGCAGCAGGAGTTACTTTCATCCAGTGTTTTTAGTTACTAAACATTAAAAACCCTGATCTTGAGGAAATTGCAGTGCATAAAATCATTCATTTTGCAATACACTCCTTATCTCAGTCTGAAGTGAGAAATTTCTTCCTTAAAATTACTGTAATTAGCACCATGTGCTTCTGCTTGTTGCCTATGTGGCTGCTGTTCCCCTACAAGAGGTACTCAGGTACAATGTGATGATCTCTTGTCTTTAAGATGCCAGGTTTCCAACTTGCCTTTGGAGCCACCTTCCATATGTTTCTGGAAGGACACATCTCTAGAACAAGATTATTAGTTGCAAAATGGAATTACTGTGATGGATACTCCAGTGAGGATGACCAGGTGTTGATACGCACAGAAACATACCTGTCTTGATATAGGACTCCTCCATCTTTGCTGCAAAGATGGGATTTTTGGCCTGCTCAAGGAGTTTTGATTAAACTTCATTGTACCTATTTTTTCTTTATATTTAGCCCACAAAATGCACCTTGTGAGCTTTTACTCAAAATGCTGTTTATACATAAGCATGTTGTACATTTGCAGCTTCTAAACAAAAACGTGGAGCTTTTTTTTAATGCTAAATTTACTCCTTCAGTTCAAAAACCAGCACGTCAAACTGACTTTTTTTTTTTTTTGTTATCTCATTGATATATATTGGTCTTGTGATTAATTTTACCTCTGAACCTTAAATGACACCATCTGCAGACTGTCTCCTCTATGGCTTGAAATAGGCACAGAGGTAAACCAAAAGCTCATAGAATAAGGATCTAAGAGAGACTTCTTTCGCTTAATTTCAACCCTTTAAAGGTTAGTCAATGCTTGTTGTTCAATCTAGCTTTAACAGTAGTGAAAGTCTCCAGACATGGACTTGAAGCAGCAGGGACAAGAAAGCTGAGATGTTCAATAAAATTGACAAAATCTAGATACCTAATATAGTCTTGAATTGAACAATCTAGATGTCTAACTTTTAGATGGCTGAAGTTCAATTAAGGCGCTTACTCTATTAATGACATAAAAGCTGGGATAGCATCTAACTAACATTCCCAGGGCTGTATTGATTCACAAAGGCACACAAGACTCAAGAAAGAAATGCTATACTTAATTCAGGCACTAATGAAGTTACAAGAATGAATAAGCATGTTGTCTGCTTGGTTGAATAAACTACTTCTAATTTTACATAATTATTTTTCAGAATACTTTCACAGCAGAACTGTTCCAAATTAAGTGACATTTGCTTCTATTTGTACTGGTCTAAGTAAGCTGCACAATATGCATATTAATGATAACTCTGGAATGTAATCTTTGGTTAACCAAAGAAGAAAATTACAGAGTAATGTTAAACATCACAGATGGCACTGATAAGAAACATAATCTAGACAAGAGGTATTAAATAAAGCTTGATGACATGGCAATATATCATTTTCAACAAATACATGCCACTGAATTTGTTAATACTTTTTTTTTTTACTCAAATGATTGGCAACTATTTTATATTCCTATACAGTTCCCTGTTCAGTACTCTTAAAACAGTGATATTTTGGAACGAAGATTTAAATTTGGGAGATCATCTTTAAATTGTGCTCCAGCACTCCTCATTTTTTTGTATTTTTCCATCTGAGTCTTCATGGCTTTGCTTCTTCTCTGGATAACTGTCTGTCCTTGAAAATGTCTTGCTTTCCATTTCATTCACACCAACCATTTGAGCTGTTCTGTTGTAAATAAATTTCTCCTTATATACCTTCTCCTCTATGTTGTGCCTTTGTACAGCATATACAGTGAGAAAAGTTTTTATGGTCATTTAAATGGAAGTGAGCAGAATTATTCCTGACTTATTCTTGTGGGTACGTATATCTTGTTGAATCAAACACAATAGATAAGATGCTGCAAATATATAAGAGAAAACTATCAACTGTAGAATGCATTTCCCACCTCGATAAACAACAAAAATTCATATATCTAAATTAGAAGAAAGCTGCAGTAGAAGTGCTTATTCCTCTTTTATACTTTAATAGGTATTCAGCTTTCTCATATATAAGTACCTACATTAAACATTTGATGTAAGACACTGCAACACGCACTACTTTTTCTGTTTCTCTTCATCCCCGTTGTTGCTTCATTGAGTTTTTTTAAAAGAATGACAGAGACGACAGGCCTCACAATTTATCACATTTTGTTTTCCTCTTTCTAGTTCAGACTTACATTCCTGCATTTCACTTGTCAGGAAAAACCAATAGGACATTTTCTGGAGACATAACTAATGCCTCCAACAGGTAATGTATGATGATAAATAATACTGAATAATGCTGGCTGCATAATTTCAGATCAGGTATTAGACATGTCTACATTCATAGATGACACTCTCTTTCATTACATATTGTTGCAGTAGTTTTGTGTTTTAATTTTTAAAATATTGTTTTCTGGTACTTAGTTGCCAATTACTTTAACTAAATAAATATTTGAAGGGAGTACTAACCACAGCATACTCATCTAATTCTTCCATTCTTTTCCTAGTCCCCCACTATGTTAATTTCATGGATATATAATAAGGAAGTCTCGTTCTCAAATATCCATTGTTTTTTAGAGTTTTTTTCTGCATCCTGACTAACAAATACTCTTGTTTCATTTGGGTTCCTTTGGGGCAGTTTTGCTTTGAAATTTGGTGTTGCTGTGGAACTAAAGATTCAGTAACAGTGTTGCTGGGCTTAATGGGATGTTTTGGGAAAAGATACAATTAGGTCACAAAAGCACTGCAGCATCACACTCACTCCTTAACTCTCTTTCGAAAAGTCTTGCAGGTGGCGCTGCATGGCTTGACAGGGTCTGCTCCTTTAGCCCTGTTCCTCTCAGAGCAGCTCTCTAAGGATCCCTCTGCCCTCCAGCAGTTCAGATTTTTCCTGGTGTTTTTTTCCCTTCACTCCCAAGGCATCAATTATGTTTTGCTTTATTGCTGAGAGATTTGAAGGGATCAAATGAAAAGTCAGATATTAAATACATGAGGAGCACGTTAAGCACCCAGTGGAAACAAATGAGCAGGACATGATACAAACCCAAGAGGAGAAGAAATGCATTTCATTATGCCATCTGCAAATTTCTCACATAAAGCCCTTACTGCAGTGATTGCTGATAGGGAAGTGCTAAAATAGTCATTATGTCCTGAATCCCTTTTCAAACAATTATTATAGAATCATAGAGTCTTTTAGGCAAGTACTGTTAATTGCCTACCATTAGTATTTTACATAGTAATAAGACTACAACAGTTATTTTCTGCATTGCTAATTGGGGATGTGAAGATACACATATATGTTTATAATCACTATTGTTATTCAAATATCTGATAAGTAAGAATGACATCTCAATAGTGGTAATTTCTGTAGGGGCTGTCTCTCCCATTTATGGACACATTTTATTTTGTACATTTTCATTGTACATTTCAGGGAATATGATACACACTATTTCAATAGTAGAAAATGTCTAAAAAAAAGATTTTGTACTTCTTTCCTCCAGAAGCAGGAAAGCAATCAAGTCATTTATAAGATGATTGAAAGTTTTAAGAAAAAAAACCAGCACACCACATGTTAGCAACCAGGAAAATAAAGATGAATCACTTAACAAATTGCTTAGATAAAGATCAACCTGAAAACTCACTTGAGTGAATACAAACAAGTGTCTGACAGCATATAGGAGCTGTGCTGTCATTTTGGACAAGCAGATACATTATTTTCTTAGTGCACTGCAGAGAATGTATTATCCAGTTGCAGCCCTCCAAAGGCTGAACTGGGAGCTGAGGCATTAATTACAGTCATTGCAGACAAATGACAGTATGCTTCTCCTGTGGTGAGAAGACAAAGTTGAAACAAATGATGGGTCTGGCATACCTATTGAAATCCTAGAGTTTATTGACATTTTTAAGCCTGAGGCTTTCTGGACATACTTAAATTACCCATATCTGACGCTCTGATTTCACTTTTGAGAACTGACTAAATTATCATATTTGCTCTCAGTGACAAATAGAACTCAGGTGGAAAGTGTCACTGAGGTCTGTGCAGAGAGAGAGAATCAAAAGTAGACAGAATGTTTTGGCAGGCTATCAAACTGAGATCTAAAGGGCAAATAAGCACACTGACTAAACCTCTCTTTTTGCAAAGACAAGAATATGCTGCAATTAACTGGGAGGGTCCTTTCTATGTTTCTCCTGGCAAGTCTGAGTTGAAAAAGTCCTCATGCATGCTAAACCAACCTGGTTACTTGGTTTGGGCAACAGAGACAAGCACTGAGGAGACTGTAATCATTTTAGTTGGCAATTCATAATATGAGTGAGTAACACTTCAGCAGATACATTTCATACTCTAGTTAAATAAAGTAATGCTGTATACACAAACGTGGATTTTGGCTGAAAGATAGCAACATTACTTCTAGGGAGGGAAGAAACTAACGAATTTGCTAAACGATTCCAGAGCAAAACTGAGTCTCTGAACACCTTGAATAAAATATCTCATTCCTTTTGAAGAACAACGCATAATTCTGAAGGGCAACAGAAATAAAACTAACTAAAGCATTCAATTATTTATGAGAAACCTTCTGACCTTGATCCAAATCTCTTTCCAATCTACTAGAATTCTTCTTTCCTTCAGTTTTCTGCCAGCTCCCCTCTTCTGACTACAGTCTGCTTCCTCTGGACTTGCTATAACCATGTGGCTATTCTTGACTCTTCTCCAAGCTCCATGCTTCACTGTACAATCAATCTCTGTCAATGAAAATTTCAGATGCTGAAATAACCTTATTGATTGGTAAGGACAGACTTCAAAAACTTCCTGTCCCAAAGTGTGCTTTTAGTATCTATAAGCAAAACTGGGCCACACTGAGTGCTGCAATTCCTAAATTGTGGGTAGAGACATTTGGACATGGAATGTTTCATACCCCACAACTGCTCACCCCACAACCTGTTTTTTAGCTTACAGACATGTTTTTAAGAGGATCTAGCTAGCCCTTTCTCAGCTATCTTCCTACTGAAGCAATGTCCAGAACAATTCTTTGGAATTCATTGAGTGCAGAAATAGTGTCCAATGTTGCGTTATGCAAGCAACATGTGTATGTTGTATTGAACTCTTCTCAAGTGTTGGAATCTATATTAAGGCATGTTTAGAACATACAGCTATGGGGAAACATTGCGTAACTGTATAATGTGCTTAAAAGGGTTATTCTCTAAATATAGGAAAGGTTTTTCCATGTTTCCCAATCTGCAAAATTCCCACTCCTTTTTGCATGCCTACCTGCAGACATATGGGAATTCTATATATAGTATGGACATGGAGACAATTAAGCTGAGAGCTGCTGAAGTGAACAGGATTATTTCCCTTGTTCTGTTCCTTAAAACAGATTTTTAATCAGACCTTTATTTCATCCACAGCAGTAGCCTCAGTCTAGTTCCTTTGGTATTCACTGGACATAACCATTAATTCAGCTAGGGATATAAAGTAGTTCTGCTTTACAAACTATACTTAAACATATTTGTGTCTTTTGTGTCCTACTTAATGTAATTATTTATTCAACTAAATAGCTCATTGTCTTTGCAGTCTCCCTTATGCCTTTCTTTACCTTCCCCAGACCTTTTATTGCCTCCTGGAGGAACAGTTCTACCTGAGGGTATGGGAAAAAGTAAAATGTATGTTAGGTTTGTTCCTCACTCTAATATACAAAGTCAGACACGTGCTCCAGAAAGAAAGAAAAACAGTTACATGAGCATTGATAACAGCATGTGCTATATTTTTTAAGACTTACAGAGTAGAATAGTTGACATTATTTTTTAAAAATCAAATTTATAAAATTTGCATTCACTGTTCCATGGGCAAAAAGGTTCTAAAAAAAACCTACATTCATAAACCTTTCACAAAGAAAAATATCCAATTCTAGCTTTTCTTTTAAAATTAGATTTTTTTTTCTGATTATTGTTGGATATGCCAAGAAGAAGTATCATCTCTCCTACACAACTGCATCAGTTTTTCAGCTGGGTTAGCTTGGTTTTGACTCAATCCATCATGCACAGACTAATTTTACATTCTTCTTTCCCACTGGCTAATGAATATCACTGCACACCTCTGCAATTACTGTTTATCCAGCAAGAGAAAAGTCTTTTCTTTGAACAGCTTTACTGGATAAAAAATAGCATTTTCTGCCCTGTTATCTGGGTCAAAGTATCCGTGAGACTCACAACTGCCTCCTCACTGCTTTGTGATGGGCCAGGCAGGATTCTCTCACTATTCACTGGAGAAGCCCATTTTCTGTAAATGCTGAAAATTACTGCTTTCAGGCTCTGCTGTGGTTTCCCCCTTGGTTCATGGCCACAGGAAGGCTGAAAACATGAATGCAGCAAGAAGGGAAACTTTTTTTTAAAAAGGAAAATACATATACAGGTGGTAATCACTTAACTAGATGAAGTATGGATTAAAACCAGCTGCAGGTGTTTGAACTCAGCCAAGACTGACTTACCCATCTCCTGTCTTTTTTTTTGCTGTCATTTTTGTTGTTGTTTTAGATGAAGATGTGCCATAATTTGGTAACAGAAAGAAAAATTACTAAGTATGATGAATATGACAACAGCAATAATAACATTTTTTAAAATTTATGTATTTATTTTAATTTGGGCAGTAATAAAAAAATGAAGCGAAAAAATACAGTTTTCAGTTAAGAGAACTGTTTTTTTATTAGAGTTAAATGTAACAATTGTGTTTTTGAAATGCCGTTGTTAAATTAATTAAACATTTTTTAGTATAACTGAATTTTAAGTTACATAATAATGGAATTTAAATTCATTTGGTCTTTGTTTTTCAGGAATGCCCCTGTCAGGTTTTGGTACAAGAACCATACAGAAGACTTTAACTTTTTACCTGTAAGAGAAAGGGTGAATTTTGCCCTCATTTGGTAGGTATGGGTTTTCACACAACTCCTATGCTCTGTATGAGACAGGAGAAGCACAAAACCAGTGTCACATTAATCAGTTTTCTGTAGTCCAGCCAGGCTCCTTTGGCAAATATGTTCCTTCTCCATCTAGTCATTCTGAAATATTTAAAGCTGTAGAAAGAAACTTCTAAAGCAATTCCTCCATCCTTTAGCACTAGTGCTTTACTTGACTAAAATAATAATGCATAAACTTTTGGGGGCCAAGAAAGTTATATAAATATACCTGGTATTAAAGCAAGAAATTTACCATATTCTGTAAAGTAAAGGATAAAATTCTATCTTCATTCAAAGCAATTGCAAGGTGCATATTGATTTCAAAAGAGTTAGAATTGCATGTATAGGTAAAAAGCAAAGACCCTTTAGTATCTGTTGCTACATCTTAAAAACACATGCTGCCTATTATTCATTCTGTCATGGAAAATGCAAAGTGTATTCAGGTCTTTTCATCAGTATATCAGTCACCAAATGTGTAGGAGTAATGCTAAAAGCAGTTCCTAACAGACATGGAAACACTAATAGGGTAACAAGATAAACTGATGCTCCTTCATGACAGATAACTATTCCTCCTCATTGCTTAATGTTTTCAAGAATATATGAACGTAACAAAGTCAAGAGGTTTTTTCAAGAAAAACTGAAGAACAATGGACAAAATATACTGCTGGCATCACAAACTGCTGTGCAGGGTTTCTTTTCATTTTCTAAAGATTTGCATAATAGAGAAAATAAACATGATGAAATGTTTGAATATTTAAGAATATTTCCCAAGCCTCACGACATATTGTTCTATCTAAAAAAGACATTCTGTAGACAATTTTACATAGAGACATTAACAAAGAATATGCTTTTAGACCAGTTTCTGTCCCTCAGGATTTGTAGACATGCAAAACCACAATAAATGTATTTATTGAGCTTAAATGCTATCCACAAAAGACCACACCATTTTTTAAGTTAATTCTTTCTTCCATAATTCCTTTTTTCTTCTATTCATGCTGTTAAACACAGTAACACTCATTCTAATATTTTGTTTCTGAACAGTTGTGCAAAATTTAAGTGCAGAACTGAGAATGCATCCAGGGACTAGAAATTTAGTTGGACTTCAAACTCTCTCATAGATATTCCAGACTTTTAAAAACTCAACTTCTTTTCATTTCTTAGCCAGTCAAACTCATTATAGAATACCATCAGAACTGTAATATGCTAATATTGTATAGACTTTATACCCATAAGGTTTTGAGAACTTGAGAAACTTCTCACAAATCATACCTGCAAATGAGATTCTAGAAGTAATTTTACCTCAGTATTCTTGGGGAATTCACTAAGGTATATATTGCAGAACATAGCTGCTCTCAATTTATATGTCCTGAAATTCTTTCAATTTTGGGGTTTTTTTTAGGGTAAAAAAAAAAAAATCTGGAGAAGTGCTATTATTATTCACTGTCCCCTGCATATATATAATTAGCAGTATATGTTGAGATGTTTATGTGCTCCTTCACATGCAGTCCTAGAGGTAAAGCAGAGAAAATGCTGGTCCCAGCGCAGAAGTCTTTTTGACCCTTTGCATTTGTCCAGAGCTAGAGAGAAGCATGTTCCTTGTGTGAAGGGGAGTGGAGATTCAGCGTCCTGTGTCTCTTAGAGAGAGGCTCAGAACTGAAGGGCTTCTCCTCCGGTACCAGCTATCAGCAAGTTGCTTTTCTTCCAGAGCATGGCTTGCTTCACAGGGCCCTGTGCTTATGGGGCACAGCATATTCCCAGGTGCCAGCTTTCATCAACCTAGGTGAGCAGGAAACAGTCAGAAAAGTTATTGCCTGTGTAAAGAGATAGCTCAGGATAAATAATTTCCTTTACACTATTGCATATTTGAAAAAATAGCCCAGGAAAGAAAAGCAGCGTGTGATACACATGCCAAGGAAGGATTATGTGGGACTTACTTACTCTAGAGCCAACCTCACATCATAGGAGAATTCAAGACAGCACAGAACTCTGTCTGCCTTTGTATCAAGGAAAAGAAGTTTAAAGAAGGTCTCACAAAGTCATTCCAAACAGAGAACAGAATCAACTGAACCTGTGTATGCAAGTGTCTGCCAAGTGGGTGCCAAGATTATAGAGCCAGGCTGTTCCCAGTGCTGTGCAATAGAATGAGAGGCAATGGGCATGAACTGAAACACAGGAAGTTCCACCTGAACATCAGGAAGATCTTCTTAACTTTTAACTTTACTTGAGCACTGTAACAGGTTTGCCAGAGAGGTTGTGGAGTTTCCTTCTCTAGAGATACTCAGGAAGGGTCTGGACACAGCCCTGAGTAATGTGCTCCAGGGAATCCTGCTTGAGCAGGTCAGTTGGACTGGAATCTGTGATTCTATGTGCTCAGTTTTGCTCTAGACATGCTCTAGACATGTCCAGTAGGGATTCTCCATTATTTTTTCCTCCCTTTACTTATGGTTGACTCAAGCACTACTGCTCTTCACAGCGTCTGGCTTGTGATGCAGACAAAAGGCTGCCCGGCAGCAACCCTTGTAGTCTGCTTTAATGTGCACTCCTCATCAGCTTTATGCTTTATTCAAACACCCAGCAAAGAAGATGAAAGAAAACACAGGCCACAATGATTCACACCGATTATAAAATGTCTGCTCTATAATCAGTGGAAAATAATTTCTCTGCCTCATCAACGACATTACTCCCATTTATGTCGAAAAATAAGCCGCACGAAAAATGAGTTTCAACCTTGGCAACGTCAACTTCTATTTACAATAGAGCAGCGACTGGAAATGAAATAGGTATAGCTGCCTACAATCTAAAGGTATATCTGAAGACATGGATGTGTGTTGCCTTCCTGAGCATTACCTGAATTTCCCCTGCACAGTGAGGCCTGCTGGAGAAGGCTGTGGGGGGAAAAAAAGAGAGGCATAAATGACATGATATGTAATTTTTGTGGCATAAAGCACAGGCCACTCTAAACTAAAGAGAAAGTAACTTTTCTGTAATGGAAAATGAATGGTGTTATATTTTATACTTAAAATACCACGGAAGTTTATGATCTCATAATCAACATTACACAAAGAGGTATGTGCTTTATGAGGTGCTCTTTTACACTGTGTTCCCTTGCTCTGAATGCCAAGGGGCAAGCAGAAATGTGGCAGGTAGGGCCATGCATTTATTTTATGTTTTACCTAGGGGTGAGGAAATGAAAACTCTCTTTAAATTCTTGAAATATTTACATCTTAAGAAAATCACCCTGAAGGAGGCCTTCTTTTATGTACTATAGAAAAATAACCCCTCTACATCGAACTCTGCCTTGACATATAAAAAACACTGAATAACATTTGCTGTCAGCAGTGCATAGCAATATAAAAATTTCTTGCTCTGTTTGAGCTGGAATTTTTGTTAAAAGTCTTGGGAAGCTCAAACACCCCTTAGATCCAGGTGTAAGAAATTAAATGTGTTGGAAGGAAACAAAATGGAGGAGGGAACCTCTCCAATAAACATCAGTGATGTGTGCTAATATATTATTTTAAAGCCACATGCAGTTTATTACATTGGGGAAGATTGATGCATTCCAGACAGGACAATCAAGAAAATATTCACAGACAGTTGACAGCACTAAGTTTTTGTTTATTTCTCTGGAATAAGATAGTAATTATCTAATCACTTACTGATTGTTTTTCTTCCGTATGAAAATAAGAAGCTTACAGACATATTTAATGTCTCTGACTTTCTGTAGTACATCCTTCCACTGAATTTTCAGCAGAGATATGAAATGGAACTTATTCCACTATTGTACCTTGCTATCAGATTAAATGATAATGCAAATGTTTCTGCTATTCATTTATCAGAATTCAAATCTGCTAAATTAATGGGTAAGTAGATGGGATTTTTATCATTCAGTCTACATTTGCAGATATGTAACTTTCTCAGGGGATAAAAGAGAGCTGTTTGTAAATCTTTCTAGATGATTTTCATAGTGAGTAATTTTTCCGTAGTGACTTTGAAAGTGGAAGGATGTTTTTATCTTCCTTGTGGGGCTGTTCAGTTGACTTCGTTACAGTGAAGATAATTTGGTAGAAATATCTGGAGTTTGCCATGTTTGCTGTAGGTTGACTATTGCATTAGCTTTCCATTAAATTGCAGCTAGAATTTAGGTGTATGACAGTTTAGCACCTAATTTATTACTTTAAAAGATGCATTTTCCTTAACTATCAAATGTAAATAAAAATCCTGGTCACTTTTAGGATATAAATAAGTTAAACAAATATTTAATTGTAACATTTTGAAAAATTAGACCATTTTTTTGCTACTTTTTGAAGTGGCGAAAGGTTTTTCCATTGGTTTCAACAGGCTTTAAATCAAGATCTCCACATATTTTCACCAGAATTCACCAGTGTGTAATTTTACCGTTACTGTTCACTCAGTAAAAGCTACATCTTTCCCAACATAATATAGTTTTAAATTTTAAAAAAATCTTAACCAAAATTACTACTTCCTCATAAGCAAAAGCATTTCTATAAATACTTTGATAGTAAAAAGAAGGGGCAAGGAAAACTTCCACTCTTTATTGAATGTGGAGGAAATATAACTACCAAAGTCGAGGGAAAGGGTGAGGTAGTTAATGCCTTTTATGGCAAATTCTTTAAGAGTAAGACTTGTCATTCTCAGGGCAGCTGGCCTCCTGAGCTTGTAGACAAGGATGGGGAGCAGAATGGACCCCCTGAAATCCAGAAGGAGGCAGTTAGTGCCCTGCTGTGCCACTTAGATGCTCACAAGTCTATGGGGATCAGGTGATGAGGGAGCTGGTGGAAGAGCTCACCAAGCCTCTCTCCATCATTTACCATCAGTGTTGGCTAAATGGGGAGGTCCCAGCTGACTGAAAGTTGGCCAGTGTGGGACCCAAACAAGAGAAGGGCTGGATGGAGGATCCAGGGAACTACAGGTCTGCAAGCCTGACCTCAGTGCCCGACAAGGGTATGGAACAGATTTTGATCTTAAAGGCCTCTTCCAACCTTGAAGATTCTATGACTCTATGATTCCATTCTATTAAAAGTTTAGAATTTCTATATAGACTTTTATATGGACTTTTCATTTGATTTTTGCAGCTTACTCAAAACTCGTTGCAAGGAGACTAAGATATGAAAAAAATATTGAAAAGAGTATTTTAAAAATGTTTGCTTCATCAGTTCCAAGATTATGTAAGGTGTTCTTCCTCTTAGCCCATAAAAAATATTTTGAGCATAGCTCCTATGCAATGCTGGTTATTCCCTCTACTCTGTTAGAAATGCGTAGTTTCTGGCAAATATTTAACTTGTATTTTAATTTGCATATATCTCTCAAATGCTTTTTTGGAAATAAACCTAGTCCCTTCCCAATGTGAGGCAGTAATTTTTATAGTTCACATGAGCTGTCTTCTCTCAGACTGCTCTGTGTCAACCACAGTGGGAAAAAAGTGATTCAGATTGAGAATGAACATTTTAGATAACAGTGATATTACACTTCCAGTAATATTTTCTGTCACCACACCATTCATCTTGATGTTCTGCTGGTTTTCCCAACCCCTGTGACCCAAGAGCATTCAAGGGGGTGTCTGTAATGTGTTGGCAGATATTCTCATCCTATGGTGGGTACCACTGAAGTGTGAATGCATCATTCCTGTTAATACGGATATGAGGCTGAAATTCTCCATAATGAAGGAAGCGAATTATCAGGCATTTTTCTGAATATTTAAGTATGCTTATCATGAGATGTGGCTTGTTGGCAAGGGCGACTTCCCCCTGCAGGCAAAGGGGCCTTACACATTTGGCATGGTGTGCTATAGAGAGCAGCAGGGGGGCCCCTCATGGAAATTTCCTGCTCTTAGTAAAGGAACTGAAGGGTCTCTACATCTCTAGTTCTAGATTGAACTTGAAAAATTCAGCTTGGCAGTCCATGGCATCTCCACCATGGTGAAGATTTTGCAGGAACAGAAGGCATAGATGCCATTTTCTGGTGAATCAGCTCCCTCATTTCCTAGAAATACAGTTTTCTCTTGTGATAAAATTTTTTTCTTTAACAAATTAATTCAAAAGATTGATGAACAAACTGAGTAAATTTCCATGACTGGTGGCCTTGTCCTTGGTTTAATCTTGCAAAACCCTGTATATTTCTGAGTGAATTAAAAGCAGTTAGCAACACTAATTTTCTTGAATGCTTGTTATCAATTTTTTGCTAAAGCTTTCATTACATATTTCTAGTCTTTGTAGCTTTTGTCCTGCTTCACATTCCACGGAGGGAACATGTGATTTTATTGGTGATAGCAATTTTAATCAAGTGCTATTTCCGCTGGTATAGGCAATGCTGGAGAAATCTGCATTTAAAGAAACCCAAACAAACAACAAAAACTTAGAAACACAATGCAAACTGTTCTATAGCCATGCATGTTTATCTTAACCTCAAACACAAGCAAAAGAGCAGAGTTCTGTCATTTTATTACACAGTCCTCTGTATTATCTATTATGTCTTACAACTTTCATTTTTTTAAAATTATCCCATTGAACTTTCAGAGCTTTTCAACTAATAAATACATCCCATAATAACTCAAAATGTGGAAGGTAAAATAATAATTTTTATTAAAGACTGTTTTTCTCCCATGAAAAGAAAGAAACAAGCATACAAAGGTTCCATCAGGTGTATTGGCATAAGTTAGGATATATCTCAGTGCAGCAAAACTGATTTAATTCCCTTGCCTCAAGTTTTGCCATGATGCAGAAGATGCAGAAAGCTCCAATTTGAATAGATGGATAATGATAAGAGTTTAGCCTAGTGATGAGTAGTACACAGTTATCTAAATATTATTATTTCAGAATTTTTATTAAGTTAATGAAGAAAAATTAGTTCTTAAATTGCAGAATAAGTTTTAATAATGTAGAAGTGTTAATAACTGCATTGGTAAGTATGGAACAGGGATGATTGTTCTTGGGAAGAAAGCTGACTGATTTTACTGTTAAGATGCAAAGTTTACTTATGTTAAGCCCAAACAATGAGCTTGCTTTAACATGTACAACTTATACTTTATTGCCTAATACAAATATATGTATTAAAATGAATGTATTTGAACTAAGCTAGTACTGGTCTGGTAAGGTAACTGTAAGTGGTACTTTTTTCATATGCAGATTTAGTCATAATGGACTGATAAAACATGCTTACTGTGTAGATCACATCTGTAATATATAATTTGCTAATGGGCATGTTAATTAGATGTCTTGAAAATATAAAAGGTGTTATAGTGAAATATTTAGAAGGCATTCTTTCACTCAAGTAGCTACCTTTTAAGTTGCTTTTATCATGTCAAGATTTTGAACATGAAAGGACTGATAAATAAGTTCTTTTTTCTCCAGTTCTGATTTCTAGCAATAAAAACAATGCAATTTCTCACTAGGGAGAAGAATGCTCTGCTTTGCTAAAACATATATTTCAGTAAGTTTTATGGAAGTGTTTAAAAGGGATCAACTCTGAACCCTATAAAAGGAATTCAAAACTAGAGATATCCATGCTTCAGAGCACAGGAGAATATTTGTAGGCAGAGCTAATATCTTCTGTTAGATTGGTATATCTGGAAATTTTAATAAACTCACAGACACATATTTGTTTCAAACTGATGATAATTTCACGTACCCAAAGACTTGTCCAATCATACTTACTTACAAGCCTTGTTTTGTTTAAAAACTGACCTCATTTTTACTAAACAATTGCAGCACCTTAAACCTTTATGGAGTTAAGAACAGCAAGCTTTAATCTACCAGTATCTGCCTGGTTTATCAAGTGGTACAGATACTGCATTAGATAGGAAATTTGGTTTTGTTCTGGCATATCTGTTCATGAAAACATATATGCGTTAGAAATTATAGATGAACCAGTCCAATATATGAAATAGTTTTGTATAGATGTTAATCACCAGGTCATATGATCACCAAAGAAAAAATATTAGAAGAAAATTAAACAGAAGATATTATTTAAAAAGATAACTTCTTGGCCCAAATTTTGTGAGTTTCACTGGAGATGCATTCAACTTAACTTACTAAAAGCCCCTTGCTCTTTTGGTCATGTCTGCTAAACACAGTTTTTTGCTTTTCAGGCAGTACTTTCAAAATGACCAGTGATTTCTATGCATCCAAGTAAAATAGTTAACAAACTCACATTTTCACATGAAATAATACGAGAAAGAAATTGTGAAACACATGCCATTACATATTTTTGCCTTAATTTTATTAATGTCATCAAAATATTTTTATCATCATTATCACATTCTCTTTCAGAAGGTGGTGTGACGTTCTTTTCACCTCACTCTGCATGCCTGAAAAGGTGAGGTATGTTGGAGTATAGTATGGATAACTTAAAAAAGTGAAACTTTAGTCCAGAAAATAGGTCAAAGTTTCAAGAAATTACTATGGGAAGTGTCCTCTGCTCTCAGTTGGGTTTAGACACACACAGGGGTAAGTCAAGATGTCTCATATTTAAAGTGCAAAGTTAGATAAAAGGAGTCCCGAGGGGAGAGGTAAAGGATTACATTTTATCTTTTGATGGCTCAGACTAATCCCATATTGAGTGAAATTCATTAACATTTAAAGATTTTCTCAGGATATCTCATGGACAAATTGTTCCCATCTATTAGAGAGAGGAGAAATTCAGCCTGGGCAATAGTCCTGAGGACACCCTCCAAACAATATTTCATTATTCTCTTACAATATTTCATTATTCTCTTTCAATGTGTTTAAGAGGAACTAAGGCCTTAAATCAAGATAAATATTAAAGGAAAATTTACAGCAGAGAAAGACTTTATGAATATAGCACCTGTCGGCAGGTCGACAACATAATTGTATCCTTTGGAAACCTAACACAGTTTTAGCTATTGTCATATTTAAAATTCATTCCTAATAGGAAAAAAAATATGTTTATGCATGTGTATTAATGAACCGTGTAGTAGGAAAACAGAATTAACTTGAATAACATTGCATATTATCATTGTAAATTTTTTGTTAGTCTTCTAAATTTTGAAAGAATGCACAAAATACATTTCTATAATTTGTTTCATTACTTCTGTGTTTGCTTGATTTAACTGATGATAAGAGGCATGGAACACCTCACTTACAAATAAAGACTGAGAGAAATGAGTTTGTTCAGTCGGAAAAAAGAAGGCTTTGGGGCTACCTAATTGTAACCTTCCAGTATCTGAAGAGAACCTAAATGGAAGACAGAGGCTTTTTACAGGAGCATGGAGTGGCAGGACAGGGATAGATTCAAAGTAAAACAGGGTAGGTCTGGATTAAGTATTAGGAGAAAGTTCTTTGCTGTGAGAGTGGTGAGGCTCTGGAACACTGCCCAGGGAAGTTGTGAATACCCCATCCCTGGAAGTGTTCGAGGCCAGATTGGATGGGGATCTGAGCAACCTGCTCTGGTAGATGGGTGTCCCTGCCCATGGCAGGGAGAAGGAACTGCATGATTTTTAAGATCCCTTCCAACTCAAACCATCCTATAATGGTTCTCACATAGAGTTATTTTTTTCCTATGGTCCCACTAAGATGTAATTCTTTCAAAACACCAAAATTTGTGTTTAAACTCAAGTGTTTGAAAATGCTAAATTAAAATGAACTGCACAGTTGGAATCTATGCCTCTTTCCTGTAAGTACTTTGAGGTTCTTTACCTATAAACCACTTTTTTTTCTTTTTTTTTTAGAGGTCCTTTCTTTCATTGAAGGAAAGGGTAGTAATTCCAAGTAGCAATCAGTAAACCATTCTTTGGTTTTTGTTTATGTTGTTGGTTTTGGTTTTTTATTTTTAAGTTGCATATCCCATCCGAATGATCAAAATTTAGGCTGAAGAAAATTACCAGTTAAACTCAAATCTACCATAAGATGGTTTATTTCTCATGGTTTCATTCAGAAACTGTTTAGTTTAGCAATTTTCATTTCCTTGGGGTGTTGTACATCACTTTTAAGCATATGTTTTACAACTTCCAGTTAAGTCCAAAGAGTCTTGATGACTGTCTTTCAGCTTAATCTCAGGTCTCTTCATAAACCCTTTCAGTTTCTTTTACCTCTTGTTACTGAACAGAAATCTCTTAGCAAATTCCTTGTGAACAATGTAGCTCTTGAAGAAAATCCTACAATTCTCTTTTAAAGTTCAAGAGAGAAAAAAACCCCCATTAATAATTCTACTTGGTGTTCATACTACAGAGACACACAGCTTCAGACATCAATGAGAAGTAACATTTAATTATAAGAAAAAAGTAAAACCAAAAAACCAAAAAACCAAAAATAACTTGCAACAAGGACTTAAATTGTATAGTAACTGCTCACTCTTTCTCTTAATATTTCGAGTTACTGGTCAGAAACACAAAAAAAGCCATTGTACTTAAACATCCACCCTTTTTGCGTCCATGTACAGAATTCCCTGGGAATAGTGATTACAGATCCAGTAAGCCATTGTTGATAGTTGAAAAGGACAATAGCAAAAATATCCTGGTCCAAAGAAATTAATTTTGATTTTTGTGTACTTGTGTATTTATATATCTTAAAAAATTGTTTATATTCAATATCTCCTGTGTTTGTTGAGACTGTGAGACAAATGCTGAATAAATTCCATATAATAACAAAAGATTAATTTCATGCTGTCTAACTAAAATTTATAAATTCTGCCTTTCTCTGTAAGTGAACAATTTAAAATCTTCGCCTGTGGCCCACAATTACCAACCCTGAGCCATGTTTCACAAATATATCTCTTGATGCCTGCCTTGCTTTCAGTAATTAATGATGACTCACAACTTGCCACACTAAAATGAGAGTCTTTGTTTATAGCTTATCCCCCTCTTCCTTCTTCCATCTTATTCAGAACATGCTAGAAATATTTAGGACTCCCAAAGGGCTTTATCAGGAAATAAATTTGCAAGACTCTAGGTGCTGCAAAAATACAGCAGTTTCACTGAAAATGTTACAAAACAATATATAATAACTACTGCATGATCATACCTTCAGGCTTTTAAGTATAAAACCAGAAGTTAGAAGATAACTAGATTAATTCACCTTTAGGATAATGTCCTCAACCAGCATAAAAATATAAGATTAGCTATTAGGAAAAAAAGAAAATTATCCTACAGACCTTTGCAAGACTATCTGGTATGCACACTTCCTTTGCCCTTAGATATTAATGTGTTCAGTACAAATCCCAAGTTGGCCTTTCCAGATATTTTTCAACCATCTTGGCTACTGCCTGTCAGGCTAAACAACACTGGATTGTCATGAAAGGGTAACAGCAAACCCTGCTGTGACCTGGACGCAGTGAGCACCAAAAATGAGCCCATGAAATTAAGGCTTTTCCAAATGCCAGACTGATTATCATAAGAGCTAATTCATTTTGCTGGAAGCCTTTTAAAAGAACCAAGGCAAAAGTGATTATCAGCCAGCAGAAAGTGAAGAGACACTATGAAGAGCAAGATAAAGCATTGTTGCAATTTGTCAAAACTGAATAGGTAAAGGAGAAACTGTTCCACACACAGTATGCTGGGATACAGCTTTTTCTACAATTTTGCTTGGGTTTAATGATGCAGAAATGCACGTTCAGCAACTCCCCAATGCATGCTGTTCTTTCCACTGTTTCCTATCACTTGTACAACTGAGTCTATGTCTACATCAGTCCCATAGAAACACAACAGCAGCATCTCCTGATTAGAGCCGGCCTCAAGGGCAAAACTACTGTTGCTGTGGCATTGTCATCCGTATTATACACACCTCAGGGGTTTTGCTGTATATTCAGTCAAGCCTGCCCCTTAGACTGAATCCCCAGGTCACTATGTGCATTATGCATGCTGTTAGGCTGTGCCTTTTTTCACACTGGAGGATTCTATGTTTCTAAAGCTGCTGCACAACATAACCTAAAGTGCTGTGACTGAAGACAACAGAGAGAGACTCACTCAAAACCCACCTTCCTTATCTGAAATGAAATATGCATGCTTTGAGGATGGATCTGCAGATTCCTTCAGATGGTGTGTTTCTGTGAGACAAGATGTCCCTTGTCTGTCTTTCTGAGTGAAATTATGATTATAACTAAAACTCACAGATGATGTGTGGGACTGAGGGAGATAAAAGTCCTTATATCCTCCCTGTATTACATACCTTTGCAAGAAAAGTCACTGTTAGCAGTTAAGACAGTTAGTTGTACAAACCTAAACAAATGTTTTTATATGGATAGTCTGTAATAGCTTTTACTTGTATAAACCAGATATATTATTACTGGAGAGAAGAATGACACATTTTCTTTCTAGTTCCTTTTTGTTAAAAATAAAACAAACAAACAAAAGACCCCAGACAGAAATAACATAAAGAATGTTTAAATATCATAAACATACTAGCTGGTATCCTGCTAGGCAGACAGTATTTTCCATGACATTCACAGACAACAATATGCCAAAGTAGCTTGCATCAAGTAGCTGAGTGGGAGGCAGAGCAGTAATGCTATGAACATAAGCCTGACCTCTCACTGCAGGGTTGTCCTCCTCACAATAAAGGTCCTATTTCTCCAAACCCTCACTGACTTTGCACAAATAATCACCATCAGGAAACTCAGCTTTCCAAATCATAGCCAAGACATGTAGAAATATCTTTTGCTCCTTGGTGAAATTAGGTGTTATGGGCCCTAGGAAAAAGAAGTAAGGAAGAAAGAGCAGTAAGAAGGATGACCAGTGTTAGTGATCATTGCAGGGAAATATGTTTTCAGTTCCAGGTTCACATTTTTCTTTATTTGTGATTGAAATGGAAATGCCTCAGCTACGTTAGTGGGTGAGGAAACATTTTATTGTAGCTGCATAATGATTGCCATCCTTTTTTTTTTTTTTCCTAGGTGCAAGGAAACCCTTTCAGCCAAACAGGAAGAAAGAGGAAAAAATAACGAGTGCTGAACACTGAAAACAAGGACAATGCTTATTTGATCGAGTAGAGTAATTCCATACTCTAAATCAAGTTTTCCCATTCAATGCAGACTTCAATGCAGAAAGCAATGTCTGCCCTACTTCTAAGCATAGCTCTTTTTGGTTTGGTATCTGAAGGAAAATCCCTACAGACTGTGTGACTGTAACATTAT
Source organism: Petroica traversi (assembly GCA_025920805.1). Taxonomy (NCBI): domain Eukaryota; kingdom Metazoa; phylum Chordata; class Aves; order Passeriformes; family Petroicidae; genus Petroica; species Petroica traversi. The sequence goes on from JAHLSL010000019.1 coordinate 12,818,569, forward strand.
GATCATTAAATTCAAAACCATACGAAGATAAAAATATTAGAGCAGTCTGTCCAAAATAGTCACCCAAGTTCCAAGTAGAAAGTTTGAGTTTCAAACGAGGAAAATGGAATAGAGTACTGTGAAATAGAGTCTGAACTTTTGTCCCCAGTTCATCATAACAGAAAATAAATATGGGAAATGGATGGAAATTCTAGACTTTATTTTTGGGGAGAAGAAATGAGCTTCAAAGATGGCACACAGACTACTCTGTGGAGATGCAATTTCCTAAGTAAAACTCCTGAGGCTTAAAGCTTGATGCTAATAACTTATGAGGGCTTTTACATACTCAGTGAGTTACCCTTTACAAAGAAAACCGAAACCAAAAGTGGGTCTGTTATTTGTAGATGATCACAGAAAGGAAGTTTGAAAGCAAAGATGCCTTTGGTGTGTCCTATTTCAGAGGCAAGCGCAATTAGAGGATGCAGCCAGCAGCAGAAGACACCCAATATGGAGAGAAGTTTCTTTAAAATGGTAGCAAGAAGTGTTTGATGCTTTTCACAGCCACTGCAAGAGCTCTGTTTTAAGCTTCATCCCCACTGAAGGCTGTCCAAGAGCAGAGGACAGCACCCAGGCACTCCTGGAAAACCTGTCTGCAACCTGCCCATCCCTCTCCATCTCTATTAAAAAACCTGCAGTCTGCTAACCTTAGGCAGCCAGATGCAAAAATAGAGGGAGCAATGGAGTTCAAAATGCTTTAGGTAAACTAAGGTAAAATAGAGAGGCCTCATGATTTTTTTTTTTTTTAGTGAATACAATGTGATGAAATGATGTGATGAAGTAATTAAATTACTAGCTACTTTAAGGCACTGAAGTTAATGACGGGTAGAGTAATAGGATTTTAGGAGAAAACTATTTTTATTTATGGTAGAGACTGCATATTTCAAACCCAACTTGATTTCTGAATATCCATGAAGATGCCATGTATTACCTCTTAGGTTAAAAATTAAGGAATTAATTAACTATGGGTGTCTTCTTGCTTGTAAAAAAAATGTAGATTTTTCATTCCTGTATTCAATCACTAATGCTGACACATTTAGGTAAATATAAAGAATATTGTTACCCTTTTTTTGCAGCTTTTAAGGCATATTTATTTAAGCTACCCAGGAAATATGATAATTTGTCAGGACTTCAATTTCTTCCTGGTTCCACCCAACACTGGCATATGCAACATGAAATCTGAGAAATCCTTACAACTTGGCTATAGCTTCCACGTCTAACTATTGAACAGTGACTTTGCTTTTTATTACAAAAGAAGTTACTTTGAAAATAGTCTATGCAGCAAGTAGTGGATTTGGCAATGTTTCTATTTGTATCAGAATTCACTTTAAAATCTGAATCTCAGTGTAAAATAAAAAAAATAGATACAGATTTGGAAAAAAAAAGTGGTGGGTTCCAGGGAGAAAACGGTATATTTTCCACACTTTGTCAATTTCTTTACGTCTCTTGCCTATTTCAACAACCTAAGTGTCACTGCTGTATTTATTAGCAGGAAAAGCATTTTGTTGAAAAGCAGTCCTGTTCAAAAATATGTCCTGTAGCATCTCTGGACAATTCAAGCACAAGTAACTCAGAGGTATTAATGAGAACCTTAGTCTTCTTTTGTATGCACAGGAATGGGCATTCCAGAGGCAGATGTCCACATTTGGTTTTTAACAAGTTAGCTAAATCTCTTCGCCATCCAGATTCAAGACTAATTTCTATGGTGTGGAAGATGTACATACAGGTTTTTGGGTGATAGCCAGGGCGTTTAGAGAGTTATCATTACCTGTGGTACATCCTTTGGAATGAAGTCGTCCGGGCTGCTCAGTACTAAATTGGAAGAAAATAGAGTTAGTTTGATTAAGAAAATTTTAATAAGAGAAGATAATGTAGTTGAAATCAAATTTCCCCTCATTCTTCTGAATGTAAATAAGAGAAGAGTCCACATTGTCCACTAATGCATGGACAAAGAGTTATTTATTCACTAAACACAAGGCAGAATGTATCAGAGTGAAGTATTAAATCAAAAATATTGGTGTATTATGTTGAGATACTTATTATAACTTACTGTTATGTGAAATATCAATATTTTTTATGACTGCACCAATTTTGCATATGAGAAATCAGTGTACAGTTTGTGATAATACCACATTACACCAGATTTGAGTAAATTTTTAGTCTTTTCCCTGGTCTATCCATTATCATAATTCTATCCCAACTTAATGAAGCTCAGGACTCCTTTCAACTTCCTTCAGATAATCTTCAAAGTATATATTTATCTGGACAGAGGGAGTTTTCAAACTGGCTCATGAAGTTGGCATCTTGACAAGGTGGTGGGTGAGAGGACTTCTGAGCTGGGTATACATTTAACCAGTTCAGGTCTTTCTCTACACTCCCATACTTTCCCATCTCCAATTTAATCTGAGTATGGGTCTGCTCTCAAGAGTCATCTCTGGATAATGGGTAAGGTTAGCCCACAGGCTTCCATCTCACCCATGAGACTACTTTGTTTCTGTGGCTGCACTGCTGATGACCCCACTGAGACAAAATTAAGCTGTCTTTGAGGATGTACAGGTGAAATGCTCCTGCAGTATGGAAGCAGCTCATCAGGATGCAGGTTACCATGGGTGTTTGCTGTGCCTCAGATTTATTTCTGATTTTTCAGCCTTCCTTGAGGCAGACAGGACAAAAATCACACGACATAGAGACTGGGTCTGAGTTAAAGCTACTGGCACATTTCTTCAATTGCTTCAGCACGTACTGGGTTGCACCCTAAAAGCCCAACGCTGAGAATGATGTGGCCATGAACCTGATTGCTTGCTTTAAACAGTGCTGCTGAAATAAGATGGACTATGCACAGGCTTAGCGATACATGTTTCCTAGATAACTTGCTGGAAATCATCACAATAAAATGTCTGGAAGGGCACACACACGTTCATTAAAAAGAAATTTTCCATATGGGCTTCCATATGCATACATATCCATGTAATATATCTGAATTTATAAACTACGGCATCTGCAGAATGGGAAAAAATATTATTTACCTGTTGCCAATGCTTTTTTTTTCTCCCATCCCAGGCCAAACAACTATAAATGACTGTATTTATTATTTTAGAGAGGATGGAAATGAACAATTCCATTATTCTCATTCCTGGAAAGAATTACAAACACTACTGAGAGATGAGCAAAAATTCTTCTGCACTCTATGTAGACGTGTATTTGTGCTTCACCTTTTCACTGAAGCACACAACCCCCAAACTATTGAGCAACCCAAGCATAATTTCATCCAGTGTAACATTATTAATTTTTCTGGTGGTGCAACATGAGCAGAATCCAAAAGTCAGCTCAGATGTGGGACCTGTGACCTGGCACTGCATCATACTGGTTTAACTACTGCCTCTTGGGCTTTCAGTTTCCAGCTCTCCCTGAGCTCTCCTTAAATAATGTTGTACAAGACATTTATACCAAACTGAAAAGTTATAAAATGATAAATGCATTAGATACAGTGTTTACTGTCTCAGATGTTAAGCTAAAGTTACAAATATAGTATATATGCCTACTTATGTGCAGTCTTTTTACTGTGCTGTCAGAAATATGCAGAAAATTCAAACTAATCTAAGCAAATGAAAAATATTCCTGCCAATTCACAGCGCAACTGAACCTTTTCAGCTTCATTTAACTTCTTCCACAAACGAAAAGCAATTTTCAGAGGAGATAAATGATTTTCACTGCAGGAATGCCAAAGCTTCTCAGATAAAACAGGCAACTTTTGCTGGAGACAAGTGTATAAAAAATGCTGTTAACTCTGCCACAAAAATTATCAATTTAAATACCTTTTCACTAATTAAAAGAGAAAATAATTTATATATTTGTGAGATATATTTGTTGCTGGGCTGATAAAATAATGTGACAGTTTTTAGAAATACTTCCTGACTGTCAAAGGTATATAAAAGACAAAGTAGTCATAAGGAAAAACTGTCCTTTCACTTACACATCATCAGTAGAGGGAAGGAAGACAGTGGGAAGTGTCATGTCCCAAATGGGCTCTTCACCTGAAGCTTTTCAGCAAGTAAGGACAGATGATTCACAGAAATGGTGTGCTTCCATTGTGTACTGCTGTGTTCCAATGGTGTACTGCTTCCAGTATATCAGAACAGAAGGACATGCACTTTGTACATTATAGGGCCCTAAAGCTTGTAAGGAGGAAGGACAGAAGTCCCTATTCCATTTGGAACTGCATGACTACCTGCTGCTTTTTATTTAAATATTTTTTTAAACCATAAATTCGACCTTGATGCTGTTATTTTGTTAAAAATTATATTTTGATTTCTGTAAAAGCATAAGTTAACTAATTATTTTAAATATAAGAGATACTATTGGTGTTTGTATGTGTATAAAAATCTGATATATGAGTATAATTTTACTGTGTTATTAGCCACAGTACTAATTTTGATAGCACTATAGTAGTACAGATTGACCTCTAAAAAAAAAAGTAATTTTGCTTTCTCAGAAACAGAGAAATCTCTCTAGCGCAAAAGCTTAAATCATCTTTGAGACTTTTATGTATGTCCTTGATCAGGAGAAGCATAACTACTAAAAGTAGTGTCATCGACAAAACTTTCCACATTAAAGCAAAAGTAGATCGTAGCTGAATTTTTTTCTACTGGTCAACTACAGGTCCTCAGACTTCACATGATAGTGATTACAAGAGTGAAGATTGCTTCTGAGTGATTGTCCTGGTTTAGGGCAAATATTTAGGAGGAAACCTCTGGGGGGTCTCCTCTAGGAAGAGCCGATTCCAATCGCCCCTCCCCCTAC